>CM053580.1:516778183-516790808 GCA_028627135.1 Pseudochirops cupreus
CAGTGTTATGAAATTATTCTCACCTTCTTGGATTATTTAATATTTTTCATCTTTATCTTTTTATTTACTCATTATTCCAACATTATTTCTTGAATTGGGACCTTGTGTTAGAGTTGGACCATGCACTTCTGGTGTGGCATGTTGTGACCACATGGTTCTGATCTGTCTTGCTGAAGGTACTACTGCTACATTTTTCATGTACTGATTGATATATTCTTCAAGGATCACAAGAGCAACTTGAGCTAGAGGGCTACAAATCACTAGTGAGCCCTTTGCAATCATATCAAGGGCATGGTCTGATTGTTGCCCTCCTGAGCTTTCCAGGCTCTAGACTCTGGTTTGGATCTAGGTACCACAGCTGCAGACCTGCCCTTGGATGGAGCTCCAGTAGAAAAGTTGTTGATAGCCCTTATCAGTGGGCCAGGAGACTCAGCAGGTCCAGAGGAAGCATGTTACTGTCTTAACCCTGTTCTGGGCCCACAGACAAGGCCCTAATTCATTCCTGCTTGCCCAGTACTTTTCTGGATCTGCAGATGAGTCTGTGATGTACCTTGTAAAGAAATAGTACTGCTGGCTAAGAACTATTCAGGGCCTAGAATTGATTCTACAGTCTGCCCTGGGCAACCTGAAGTTGCTGACTTAGCTAACAGCTCTCAGCACTGACTCTGTACTCCAATCCCTGTAGGAGACTGATCTGAATCAAGACCTGAGTCTGAGATCAGCCATGGGAATCCTAGCACTACTGGCCAAGGTCAGAGCTCTGGGTGCTGAGTTTGTGTTCCCTTTTCCACAGTTCTTGCTATACTCATTTGCTTGTAGGTCGAATTTATCATTTAGGACTAAAAATATGACCTACTGTGGTTTCTCTTTCAATTTCCTGATCGCTGCTTAGGCTCACATTCTTCTAAGATTATTGTTGGCATAGTCCCTGGGGGAGCTGGGATGTACTGACTACTTCCTCCCACTCTACAACCTTAGTTTGTCCTTCAACTTGGTATCATCTAAAAACTCAGAGAGAAGGAAGGAAAATAGTTTTGACTGTTTATGGACTTGGGTACAAGTCCTTTGTGTTTCATCATGTTTCATCATGCTAAATAAAGCCTGCCCAAAATCTAATATTATGTTAGTCTGAATGCTTGCATTGGAGCAAGGCTATTTACTTTTTATATCGATAATTAGACATGAGCCAAATTCTGTTGTTCCAAATGGAAACCACAAATAGGGGTAAAATGAACTGAAATCTGAGATTCTCAGGGAAAATACTTTTTGGGGGCATGAGCAGGCAAGAATATTTATAAGAGATATCCCTAAGGTTGAATTTAGTCCCTGAAAGCCCATAGCTTTGGGCCTAAGCCAGATGTTATATTACTAACTACAATGATAATAACAAACAAAAAATATTTTTAAAATATTGCTGTAGGTGGTACCTCTCTCCCTCCCCCCAACGCACAGTAACTCATATACACCTGGTCCTTGTAGGATTCAGTTACCTTAAAATAGCTAAACTGGTTTGACTAGCTTTTTTCCTTCTGTGCTTGCTATATGGAGCATAAAAGTTCGAACTGGAGGTTATAAAGGGAATTGACAAGAGTAAATAATGATTAACTACAAGCATCTTTATATACCAGTTATCTATGTACAAGTAAAACCTAACTAAACCCTAAATGCTCTGAGGGCAAAGACCTTGTCTTCAATCATCAGGGTATCTTCTTAAGCCCCTAGCACAAATAGAACATGTTTGTTCAGTAAGCATTAAGAACCTATTATGTGCAAAGCATGACTTTCAGGTACCACCTGATATTTTAATGGAGGGGGGCACCGAGGAGGAAAAAATAAATATACATGCATATATGCATACATACATATGTACATCTACAACTTATAGAATGGGGTAAGGGATAGGAACTGAACCTATGATTTCTCTGGTGAGAAGCATCCTTCTACCAATATAGGTCAGTACTCCCTTCTCTGGAATTTATAGTCTTTAGAGTTACTTAGAGGGCTAAGGAGTTAAGGAAATTCCCCAGGGTCGCACAGCCAAGATGTATCAAAGGAGGGCTTTGAACCCAAGTTTGAATATGGGAGTGAAGTGTAAGAAGAGTGGAAGGGTCTTAGAGAGTTGTAGGTAGGTTGTAGAGGGCTTTAAATGTCAAACGGGGACTTTATGTTTGATCCTGGAGGTAAAAGGAAGCCACTGAAGATTATTGAGGAAGGAGATAACATAGTCAGATTTGTGCTTTAGGAAAATTACTCTGGCAGCTGAGCTGTCGTTATCCTTCATTCTCGAAGAGGACTACAACCTCAGGAAGGTGATGCCATGACTTGCAAGTGAATTGGATTTAAGTGAGGGAGGGCTGTGCAAGGTCACCAGCCTCACTTTCTCCTCTGGAACCATTTGGGTCCAGTGGCCAGATATACATCAGAACTACTGGAGATGGCCACTGGCAGTTGAGTGGGGATGGATTGGAGTGGAGAGAGGCTTAAGGCAGGAGATCTATTAGGAGGCCATTGCATTTTTCAAATGAAAAATGATCAAGATATAATTGAGGGTGGTGGCTATGTGAGGTGAGAAAAGAACATATGTAAGAGATTTTGTGGAGATGGGAGAGTATTTGGCATCTGATTGGATATGTGGGGTGATTGAGAGTAAGGAGTTGAGCATGTCATCAAGACTGTGAATTTAGTGAATGGAAAGATGGAAGCAAAGAAGAGTGTTCTTACCTTTGTTTCATCCTCCCTCAATGGAATTTGCCCCAGGTTCCAAGTTCTATTAGCTGGCTTGGCGTTGAGTGACTGTTCAATCAGCCAGAGATAAAGCAGGAGGAAGACTCTATAACTCCTCCTCCTCCTATCTGATGATGCAATACCAGAAAGCTCCAGGTAGTAGTCTGAGGCTGCAAAATGTGCTCTGGTACTCTGGAGACTCTGGTGTGAGAGTAAACACACTGTGGCATAGAGGAAGAAGCACTGGACTAAAAGCTGGCAGAATGGGTTCTAGTTCTAGCTAGGGCACTAGCTGGCTCTGAGACTCCTAGGCAAATCATAACCACTCTGAGACTCAGTTTACCCATCTACAAAATGAAGTAGTTGGACTAGATCAGGGGTGGGGAACCTATGGCCTCAAGGCTACATGTGGCCTTCTAAGTCCTTGGGTGTGACCTTGTGACTGGGTCCAAGTCCTTTTGTTAAGTGGATTTGTTCTGTGAAGTTTGGATTCAGTCAAAGGGCCACACTTGAGGACCTAGAAGGCTACATGTGACCTAGAGGGCTACATGTGACCTCGAGGCCACAGGTTCCCCACTACTGGACTAGATGATCTCTAAGGTCAATTCCACCTCCAATTTTCTCAATTCTATTCTAGCATTTTATATTCTAAAGTCCTTCTCTGCTGTGATAGTCTGTGCTCTTAGGCCCCTTCCCAAGCTGACAGCTAATGTACTAGGTTCCATCTTAACATCAGAGTGTTATAGTATTATGTTTAAGGAGCTTATAGATTGGAATGTCTGCAATCATATGATTGCTTGGACCACCTCTTAGATTTACACACACACACACACACACACACACACACACACACACACACACACACATACACACACACACACACACACTTCATAAATCCCTGAGGAGAGGAGTAGGGAGAGAATGGGGAGGTGGAAGGTGGAAGGGAGATTTCCAGCCAAGACCTGGGTCCTCAGAATGTCCCTGTGTGGTTGGCACACTGGTGCTCCATAAATATTAGTTGACTTGCAGTTGAGGCCACAATTTACAATGCTGCCATTGTAGCAGAGGATCTCTACAAGGCCTGCCTGGGCCAGGGGAGAAGAGACTGCCTGGTGCGTGTGGCACCCCCTCCCCTCCCTGCCACCTCCCCGGATCCCACAGAGGCCAAGAAAGAACAGCCTTGAGTATTTGTTCCTTTCGTCACATGACGGTGATCGCTCTTGGTTTCCTAGCCTTGGAGAGGTGGGGGTGGGGAGGTGGGGGCCCAGTCGGCAGCCCACGGTCTCCTTTTATATCTGTGTGTCAGGAAGAAGCAGAGATGGTCCTCTCTGGCCCCACAAAAGGAGGCATTGAATTTTAAAGTTGGTGGGGGGGAAATGGTTAGTGTGTTAGTGTACATTTTTGGACTGTACTCAAGAATCTGCTACTATCATAGCAGCCTCCCTCCCTCTTCCACTGCCATGGCAACCACAGAGTGAGGGAGACAGGAACCGAGGCTGCCTGACGAAGGGGCTGCTGAATGCCCTGCTTGTTTGACTCCTCTGTGTGGGGAGATGGGATCAGTTGCAAACACTGACCCTCCTTCTCCTAGACACGCTTCACACCAGGAGCTGGGAGAGGAGGGGGGAGAAACAGGGGGAGCCATCATTATGAATTTTAGTTATTTTTCTAGGCAGCTCAAAACAGTAGAGAGCACATAGGTCTTGGGGGTCAAAAGGCATGAGTATGAGCGATGTCTCTGACACTTACCAACTGTGTGACCCTGAGTAGGTCATCTTACCACTCTGAGCCTCAGTTTCCTCATCCGTAAAACTGGGATAGGATCATAGAAATAAAATATCTAGAAATGAAAGGTATCTCAGAGGCCAACTTGTCTAATTCCCTCATTTTACAGATGAGGGAATTGAAGTTCAAGGAGGTTAAGTGACTTATACAAGGTCACATAGGTAGAAGCATCAGTGAAGAGATTTGAACACAGGTACTCCGACTGGAAAAGCCAGTGCCTTTTCCACTACAGCAAAGTCAGACAATGAAACATCCCATATACCTCACATCATTCATGAGAGAAAGCTGCCTTGAAAACCTCAAAGTATTATGGTAATGTCAAATATTATTTATAAGAATAAGAATGAATGGTACCATGGGGGTGGTGGATAGAGGGCTGGCCTTGGAGCTAGGAAGACCCATTATCAGGTCCTGTTCCTATCACATAATTGGCTATGTGAATGACTCACTAAATGTCTCAGTGTCCCTGGGAGCTCTCCAAGATAACCTGTTGACATCAGTGGTGTGATTTTTCACTCTGCTAGTTCCCCACACTAATGAAATCACAGACCCAAATAACAATGATGACAAATAATAATAATGATGATGCAAAAGTCAAAAGGGTCAAACGTGGTATTTGCTTGCTATGGAGAAATGTGTTGCTTCTTGTTGTTGTTGTGTTTGTCCTTATTTTCAAAGAGGACCATGGCATCAGGGAGATGATGACATGACTTGCAGTTGACTTTGAATTGAGTGAAAGAGGGCTGTGCAAGGTCACCAGTCTCACTTTCTCCTCCAGAGCCATCTGGATCCAGTGACCAGATATTGTAGTTCTATTAGGAAGGAAGGCCAAGGGCTGGAACATTGGGTGTCCAATCTTGATGGTTTTTAAAAATATATATATACTTAATTACATAATACACTCTTTGTTGTTCAGTCTTTCTGAACAGTCTGTTCAGTCTGTTCAGACTCTTCATGACCCTATTTGGGGTTCTCTTGGCAAAGATACTGGAGTGGTTTTCTATTTTCTTCTCCAGATCATTTTATAGGTGAGGAACCTGAGGCAAATAGGGTTAAGTGACTTGTCCAGGGTCACACAGCCAGTTAGTGTTTGAGGACGGATTTGAACTTACAAAGATGAGTCTTCTTGACTTTGTGCCCACCACTTTATCTGCTGTACCACCTATACACCCTAACACTCTATAAATGTAAGCCGCTGTTATTATTCCTAGAATACTCACATTTAATCTTAAATGATATTTTAAATTAAGATAAGCTTTTTCATCACTTTCCAGTAAATGTTTCATAAAATATCCTTAAAAGAAAGCTTTGTTCAAAAGAAATTAAAGACATTTTCTGCCTTAGGTTTAATCTCATTTCAGTAAAACAATACTAAACCCATAAGGATTAAAGATTTTAAAAAACAAGTGTACTTTAACCAGAATTACGCAATTCTTCAGTATGTCATCCTAGAAGATGAGATGTGAATAAGACACTTTGCAAAGTATAAATGTAAGATGTTACTACGAAACACTCTTAACTATCTGACCTTAAGAAAAGTGACTGGATAGTCTCTCATGGGGTCAAGAGGAGCAATAGTATGAAACTCATGGATACAGAGAAATGCGCAGAAAAGCAGAAATGAGAAGGGAAGCCCTGGTTTACTCTTTGGCCCTGGCAAAGGAAAGGCTCACTTCTTCCTCTGAGAATGGAGCAAAGGAAGTGAATAGAGGATGATGTTGAGGGAGGATGAGGTATGGAATTATGGAAAATAATAATATGAAGTCTCAGAAGATATAGCCTTGGTTTTCTTAATCAAGTATAAGGCAAGTTTCTCTGCTAAGAGGAAGGGAGAGAAATGTTGTAGTTGGATTGAGAGAAATTTGTAATAAAGACTGGAAAGTGTGATAGTAAGTCAATAGGGGAAGAGGTTTGCAAAAAAAGGATTATCATACTGCAGTGAGGGACAATTGAGATCAAATAACAAAATTTTACTCACCCAGTCTACATAGTTGTACGACTTCCTCTGTAGAAGAGAAAAGGTAGGAGATATGGGTTTGGAAAGGTATGAGTAGCAGGAGGACAAGGAGGTAAGGGACTTGAGAGCAGAGAACAGCTTAACTACAGTGTCAAGATTATAGAAGGAGAAAAGGAGGTCAGAGCAGGGTTGACCGTGTGACTCTTCTATTTAATAAACTCTAATGGCTATTGGTTTTACATTGAGAGCAAGTGTTAACACTGACATGTAAAGCTCTTTAAAACCGGACTTCATACTTCCTTTCCATTCTTCTGGCTCTAAAACACACAAATTTCAAGGAAGAGAGGTGATTAATGAAAATAATCAGAAAGGGATCTAATGTGTCTGTGCCTGCAATCTTAGCTCTGCTGCCCTCCTGATCATTCATATGCTTGTGTAGGGTTCTCCAGGATTTCCCTTAACTGGAATATTATCTTTGTTAAGGAAGAATATTTCTTGATTTAATCTAGTGGTTCTCAACCCTCCTAATGCCATGACCCTTTAATACAGTTCCTCATGTTGTGGTGACCTCCAACCATAAAATTATTTTCATTGCTACTTCATAACTGTAATTTTGCTACTGTTATGAATCGTAATGTAAATATCTGATGTGCAGGATGTATTTTCATCGTTAAAAATTGAACATAACCCACAGGTTGAGAACCGCTGATTTAATCAATCAGAATCAAGTGTGAACAGGACCTGTAAACCTCTTGAGTCAAAACCATTGAGTGAGAGACTTAGTGACATCCTAAGGAACTTGTATAAAAGGAAGGAACTATCTCAGAGCTAGATAGAGATTCTGAGAGTCTAACAGTGGAGAAAAAGGCATGGAGTAATGTAGAGCTGAGCCAAAATGGACAACACCAGGGCAACTATTGAAAGGAGAAAGAGAAGGTAAGACTAAACTGTGGCAGAGGAGGAAAGATGACTATTGGCTCTATAGGTGTGTCAGGGGCTGACCGACTCAGAGACTGAAAGAAGTCCTTAAAAAAGGTCTGCTCTTACCCCAACTCTTACTGGTATCTGCCTATCCATACACAATATAATATTATCAACTGTTTTGTTATTCAAATGTCAGTTACATGAATTTTTGCTTCAACTAGTCAGTCAATAATCATTTATTAAGCATCTACTATGTGTCAGGCATGTATCTAGGGATACAAAAAGAGGCAACAATTTAATGGGGGAGACAACAAGCAAATCGATATGTATAAGCAAGCTATATAAAAGATAAATGGGAAATAATTAGCTGAGATGAGGAACTAGAATGAAGAGGGCTTGGGAATGGCACCCTGTAGTCTAAGATAGAATATTAGTTGGGGCTTGAGGGAAGTAAGGGAAGCCGGGAGGTGGTAATGAGGAGGGAGAACATTCCAGGCATGGAGAAAATGCCTGGAACCAAGAGCTGGAGTTAACTAGAGATAGATATAAATGTAAATTTAGGAAGAGAGCCCAAATGTTAGGAATTTTCCCAATTGGGTGCTCATTGTGATTGTGATTAAACTCACATCTTTCTATTTAAATAAATTTCCTGAAGTTGCAGAGAAGGGAACCCGTGGAACTTGGGAGCCATTATATTATTTTTGAGATTAAAAATAAGTTAATTATTGTAACTATGTTACAGAGATACAGAAAAAGGGCTTTAGCAAGGGCATAATATTTAAGGTCAATAAAATGTTTTGAGTTTCTTGGGTTAAAAATCTTATCAGTCAAGCAATCAGTCGATAAGCATTTATGAAATGCTTACTTTGTGCTAGGCATTGTGCTATGTATTGGGGACACAAAACCAAAAATTAAATAGCTCCTTCTCTCAAGGAATTTGCATTTTATTGGGAGCAGGACAATGTGTGTGTATAAATATACACATATGTACTATACATACATATAGTGTGCAAATATGTGTGTACACATATGTCCATATAGCATATACATACTACACCTACATTTACATTTACAAAATATCTCCAAAATGGGGATGGGGAGGGGAGGTAATACACTACCAGCTGGGAAGATTAGAAAAGGTCTCATCGAGGAGGTGACCCTTGAGCTGAATCTTGAAGGAAACCAGGTATTCTATGGGGAAGAGGTGAGGAGAAAGTATATTCCAAGCATGAGGGAGGCAGCCTGTGCAAAGGTGGAAGATGAAGGTTGGGGTGGAACTCACAGAAGGAACAGCAAGGTCAATTTGGCTAGAGCATGAAGGTTAGTTTGGCATGGAACATTAAGTGCAGTAATGTCTAATAAAGCAGGAAATGTAGGTGGGGGCCCAGTTTGAAAGGCCTTAAGTGCCAAACTGAGGAATATGTGTTTTGTCAGTATTTTAAGCAGGAGTATGCTGGAGCCAGCTTAAAGCTTGGGAGAGTCAATTGTTAAATTTTCAGTGTGAGCCATTACACTTCAGAAACCACAAATGCTACAAATCAGGGCTCAATTTATTTTTTTGTTGATTGTCTAGACTTATGAAAGTAATGGAGGAAATATTCATAACGCAGATTAAATTTAAAAGTATATCATGTGTACTTTTTTTCTCCTGAGGAGTCAATTGTTAAACATTTACCATTGCACCCTTGATTATAAGCACTATACAGAATTATAAAAATTATATAGAAACAGGGTGATGCGCACAAGAACATCGCTTAATTTCTTTCTCACTGGTCAAGTTTTCTTTATTAGGAACAAGTCCCTTCTATTAAGGCTGGATTCTTTTTGCCCACCCAGGCTCCTCTAAGCCATAGCTGTCCCCGCCCTCTCCTTCCTGTTGGACCATAAGCTAAGCTGCTGCTTATGTGTCATCCCTGTGAAACTCCCAGAACAATCTGTTCCCAATCCTCATTACGCCTTCCTTCTTTCCCAAACTCAGCCTGCTTTCCTGCCCTTTCCCAGAAGATCTCCAAAAACAAGCAGGAGGGAGGAATTGGCTCAGGGAAGCCCAGACAGATCCAGTTTGCTCAAACAGAGCAATTTTGTGGTTGTCACCTCTAGGGGGTCCTGAGTCTTCTGGCCTCCTTTTGCCTGACAGAGAAACATAAAAAGATGGGGAGAACTTAGGCTGAACTTCCTTCCCTACACTCTCCTCCAGTCCCCTCCCTCCTTCCTACCTGGCGTGAATTAGAAATGCAGTGGAAAACCTTCCCTTCTTACCTTTGCATCTTAGAACCCCTAGCTTCCTTCAAATCCTAGCTCAAGTGACACTTCCTACCTAGTCCCCTCAACTGTCAACACCCCACTCCCAAATTACTAGATACCCATAGTAATTATATACCCTATAATATATACATACATCCCCATTAGATTGGGAGCTCCTTGAGGGCAGGGACTGTCTTTTGCCTTTTTGTATTCCTAATGCTTAGCACAGGGCAGGCATATAGTATGTGCTTAATGAATATTAACTGAATTCAATTAAATGCATGTATTACATGCATCTGTTTTTTGTCATTTGTTTCAGTCATGTCTGACTCTTTGTTACCCCATTTGGAGTTTTCTTGGTAGAAATGATGGGATGATTTGCCTTCTCCAGCTCATTTTATAGGTGAGGAAACTGAGGCAAAGAGGCAAGGGGACTTGCCCAGGATCACCCAGCTACTAAGTGTCTGAGGCTGGATTTGAGCTCAGGGAGAAGAGTCTTCCTGACGGACTCCAGGCCAGCCACACTATCTGCTGTGCCACCTATTGCCACCTATATATGTATATATTTACAGTCTATATATGTACAGATGTGTCTCCCCACTCTGACATGTAAATGCCTTGAAAATACAGATGATTTCATTTTTGTTTTTAGATCCCCAGCACCTAGCAGGGTCTCTAGCATACAAAATATGCTTATTAAATGCCTGTTGGTTGAGAAAGATGTTTTATGGATGTCAAAAGCAAGTAACTTAAACTCTTTAAGATATAATTTCCCTCATCAGTAAAATGATGGAGCTGGGTCATAATGGTCTTTTTTTTTTCTGTTTGGAGCTGTAATTGGGGGTTAAGTGACTTGCCCAAAGTCACATGGCTAGTTTAGAGTTAATTTGAACTCAGGTCCTCCTGACTCTAGGGCCAGTGCTCTACTGATTGTACCTCCTAGCTACCTTGCATAATGGTCTTAAAGAGCAGAAACCTTCCTCTCCTCCCTAGAGTAGGGGTATCTACAGGGCAGAATGACGTATCATCACCATATACTTACTGGTGCTTTTGCTCAGTCTTTTTTCTCAGTTATAAAGGAGGGTTCCATTTGGGAGGTAGGGGGATATCCAAAAATGACTATTATGTAAGTACGAAAGCATTAGTAATTTTTTTAAAATGAGGATGTTTGGCCTAGGTGAACTCTAAGGTCATTTCTGGTTCTGTCATTCCACATTTTGTGTTTTCATGTCCATCGCTCCAAGGTTCCTTCCAGCTCCAATATCCTGTGTTTCTTTCATTTCCCTCTTAGCCTCTCCTGCACAGGCCCACAGAAGGCTGAGTTCTGGAGGGCGGAGCAGAGATAGTGTTTTATGAGCTTGGCTTCTATGCCTTGGCAACAGACAGAAAAGGGAAATAGGGTGGGGTGGGGATTGGAGGGGGTGGGACAAAAGTACTGGAACTAAGGAGTAAAGAAGAAAAAAATAATGAGCTAATCTCAGGCAGCTCTCGCCTGGATCAACAAAGACGTGGTTAAGATAAGGAGATTTTGGTGTTGAGGAGTGGGAGTAAGGAGGGGACCTAAGCATCTAATATCCACAAAACAGAGCAGAAAGATTTGTTCTGAAGTCTAAGGGTGACTCAGTGCCCAAAGATTCTTGAACTCATCGAGAAACATTGGCTGAGTCCTTCCTGTGGGCAGGGCCCTGTGCCAGGTGCTGTGGGGGCTGCAAAGACATAGTAGACAGTTCTGTTCCCTCCTCCCTATTCCTACTGCCACCAGCCTAGGATAGAACCTCATCACAGCCCGCCTAGAGTTTTGCAATAAGCTCCTAATGGATCATCCCTCCTCTAAGTTCTTCTCACCCCATTCCACAATTCATAAGACTGATAGGATAATTTTTTCTATGCGTAATTTGGGTTCTATTGCTTCTCTACTTAAAAATGTTCTGGGGGTCCCTACTGACTCCCAAGTAAAGTTCTTATTTCTTTACCAGGCACTCAAGGCCCTTTACAATCTGGAACCACTCTACCTTTCCAGCCTAATTTCACATCACTGCCTCCAACTCTACTCAAATCTAAGGGCATGAGACAGCAGAAGAAACAAATGGGGTGAGTTTTGAATCTTGATTCTGCTGTTTACTACTCGGATGATTTTGGGAAAATCACCAACCCTTATGGGCCTTAGTTTCCTCATCTATAAAATAAGAGGTTCTAAGGTCCCTTCCAGCTATAGATCTATGAGCCTAAAACACATCTCTGTCCTTCCGGACTTGGCTCATAATGTTTCCCATGTATGACATGTGCTCCTTCACTCTATTTGCCTGCTAAAAGACAATTCGTCTTTCAAAGTCCAACTCAAATGCCATCTTCTTCATGAAACCTTCCTCGATCCATACGGTTAGTAATGAACTTTCCAAACCCTCAGACTCCACATAACACTGTTCAGATTATGTGGTTACCACCATCATATTGTATATCCAGCACTTAGCATAGTGCCTTGCATATAGAAGGTGCTTAATAAATGCTTATTGACTGATTGGTTGTTATTATAATCTGTATTGCTGACAGGAAGAACTGAATTTGAAATTCTGCCTCACATTAGCTGTGTTAGACCCTAGGCAGGTCATTTAAACTACTCTCTCAGCCTTAGGTGCCTCACCTATAAAATGGGGATAATAATAGGACCTATTTAACAATGTTTTGTGAGGACCCAATGAAATCATATCCATAAAACACTTCGCACATTTTAAGTGCTACATCTGTTAGCCATTATATCCCCCTCCTATTTGACTGTGAACATCATTGGGAGTAAATGTGATAATATTTGTAAAATGCTCAGCACAGCGCCTAGCACGCATTAGGTTCTTGATCACTTCCCTTCTCTTCTCATGAATATAGGAGATTTCATATCTTCTTCAGGACTAGCACAGGGCCATGAACACAGTTAAGTGTTTTGTAAGTAGCTGCTGAATGTTGAATGTTTTATTAAACCTACAGTCATTGGGGAGC
>CM053580.1:516791308-516848827 GCA_028627135.1 Pseudochirops cupreus
AAACTTGCCTCTGGATATGAATGGACAGTTTTCAGATGAAGAAATCAAAGCTATCTTTAGTCATATGAAAAATACTCTAGGGCAGCTGTTCTCAACCTGTGGGTTATGTTCAATTTGTAACAATGAAAATACATCCTGCATATCAGATATTTACATTACGATTCATAACAGTAGCAAAATTACAGTTATGAAGTAGCAATGAAAATAATTTTATGGTTGGGGGTCACCACAACATGAGGAACTGCATTAAAGGGTCGTGGCATTAGGAAGGTTGAGAACCACTGCTCTAGGGGTAACTAGATGGTGCAGTGAATAGAGCACTGGTCCTGGAATGGGAGGACCTGAGTTAAAATCCGGCCTTAGACACTTAACACTTACTAGTTGTGTGACCTTGGGCAAGCCACTTAACTCCAATTTCCCTGTCTTCGCCCCTCCAAAAAAGACCAAAAAAAGAAAAAAAAGCTCTAAATCATTGTTGATTAGAGAAATGGAAATTAAAGCAACTTGGAGATACCACCTCATACCTATCAGATTGACTAATATGACAGAAAATGAAAAATGTTGGAGGGGATGTGGGAAAATTGGGACACTAATGCATTGTTGATGAAGCTGTGAACTGATACAGCCCTTCTGGGGAGAAATTTGGAACTATGCCCAAAGGGCTCTAAAACTATGCCTACCCTTTGACCCAGCAATGCCACTACTAGGTCTGCATCCCAAAGAGATCAAAGAAAAGGGAAAAGAACTTACATGAACAAAAAATATTTATAACAGCTCTTTTTGTGGTGGCAAAGAATTGGAATTTGAGGGGATGCCCATCAACTGGAGAATGGCTGAACAAGTTGTAGTATATGGATGTAATGGAATACTATTGTGCTATAAGAAATTATGAGCAGGATGCTTTCAGAAAACCCTGGAAAAACTTACACCAACTGATTCAAAATGAAGTGAGCAGAACCAGGAAAACATTGTACACAGTAATGGCAACATTGTGCAATGATCAACTATGAATGACTTAGCTCTTTTCAGCAATACAATGATCTCAGACAATTCCAAAAGACTCATGATGGACAATGCTATCCACATCTAGAGAAAGAATTGATGGAATCCGAATGCAGATAAAAACATACTATTTTCCCTTTTTAATTTTTTTGTGTGCTTTTTCCTTTTGGTCTCTTTCTTCTTTTACAACATGACTAATATGGAAATATGTTTTACGTGATTGCACAAATATAATCTATAACAAATTGCTTACTGTCTTAGGGAAGGGGGAGGGGAGGAAGAGAGAAAATTTGGAATTCAAAATTTTTAAAATGAATATAAAATTGTCTTTACATGTAATTGGCAAAATAAAATACTATTAATAAATAAATAAATTTAATTTCTTTGTGACTTCTGGCCATTGATGCTCGTTTTACTTTCTGTAGTCAGTTGGACAAATTTAATCACTCTCTTAATGCAGATTGAGATCACATTCACTTTCTCATCTATCATGTATATCATGTTAGGTATATCTTACCTGATGCATATTAAGCTTTCACTTCATTAAAACCCCCAGATCTTTTATAATCTGTCTAACCATGCTTTCCTTATCTTATACTTGTGAAGTTGATTTTTGAACCTAAGTATAACCCTTTACATTTATCCCCCAGTGAATTTCATCTTATTCAGTATGTCAAAATGTTTTTGAATCTTGACACTCTCATTTAGTGTCTTAGCTATCCCTCCCAACTTTGTGTCATCTGATAGTAGGCTTGCTTTGGTTAACAACCAGAGTGCAAAACTCACTGAAAATTACAGCTATCCCAAATGAAATGAACCAACATAGTGTTGTGGGAACCTTTCTTGGAGGTCCTCAAATAAAGACTGAATGACCACTTGTCAAGGATGGCATTGAGGAGATTAATGTTTAGTTACGGATTATACCAAACCTCAATGGATCCTTTCTAACTTTGAGATTCTGTTACAGGCAGCTGAGCATCACAGTGGATAGAGCACTGGATCTGGCCTCAGACACTACTTTTGTGACACTGTTGCACAAAAAAAATGTGTCACTTAACTACTATTTGGAACTAGCTTTCTCATTTGTAAAAGGAAGACAATGATTGCACCTACCTTCCAAGGTTGTTATGAGGACAAAATGAGATAATGTGCAAATCTTAAAGTGTTATGTAAAGGTTTTAAACTATTCTGCTTTCCAATAGGCAAAGGACTTATTATGCCAGGGAAGATAAATGGCACAATGGATAGAGTGCTGGCTCTGAAATCAGGAAGACTCATCTTCCTGAGTTCAAATCTGGCCTCAGATGCTTACTAGCTATGTGACCCTGGGCAAGTCACTTAACCCTGTTTGCCTCAGTTTCCTCATTTGCAAAATGAGCTGGAGAAGGAAATGGCAAACCACTCCAGCACCTTTGCCAAGAAAACCCCAAAATGGGGTCATGGAGAGTCAGACACAACTGAAATGACTGAACAACAAAAATTCATTACGCTTTTTGATCTTCATAATAATGTTAATAACAACATTTACACAGAACTTTAAAGTAAACAGGAAACTATCCCATATGAATTAGTTGGTATGAGTATAATTGTTGCCATTTTGGAGATGAGGAAAGTGAAACTGAGAAAGATTAAATAACTTTTGCATGGTCACACAGCTAGTAAATGTCCTGACACAACAGTATGACTTAGGGCAGGAATTAATCTCCTCACTAGATGAATGGGGAAACAGAGGCAACAAAAAAGGGCAGGCATTAGGTTATAGTGGAAAGAGTGCTGTGTGGTCTTGTTTTGGTCAGTTCCCAAGTACCCCACAGAATAGCAACCACACACACATTGATCAAAGACGTTTTCTCCTCCAATAAAATTGAACCAAATGGAACAAAAGATAGGGTTCTGGATATCTGCTATGCAAAAGGAAATGGGCTCAGACTCAATCTTACTTGGGATATAGGCCAAGAACATACTCGGTTACTTTCCTTCAGATGGTGGCCAACACTGTTAAAATGGAAGTCAGAGAATCAAAGAATTTCAGAGTTGGCAGCTACCTCAGAGTTTATCAAGTACCAGCCTTGTACTTATATGAATCCCCTCTATAACACATCTAACAAGTAGTTAGACAGTCGTTGTTTGACGACCTCCAGTGAGGGGAAGCTCATTACTTCCTGAAGCAACAATTCATTGTACTTTTCGTAGCTCTATTAGGAATTTTTTTCTTTCCATTGTTGGTTCCTATTTAGTAGATCATGAACTCCTTCCATGAAAAATATCCCAGTAAGTCTTCCTAAAAATTCTTAAATGGAATTTTAAGCAGTAAATAATTGCCCAAATATTTTATAATTAGAGTTTTATAATTGTATATTTAGAGTTTCCATAATTATAGGTAGAATAAATTTTGTGCTTTATAATTATAATTATATCATATAAATTTTAATTTGAGCCTTTTTGGACAAAAGCTGTCATTACGGTTACTGTAGACATTTAATGAACACATCTAAAAGAGTATTATGAGTATATATTAAATTACCCTCAGGGTTTACAACACTTTTTTTTGTTGCTGTTGAAAGGGATTTGCAGAACAAAGAAAAACCTCACCAGGAACCAATGCCTTGTGTTAAAACTAAATTTGCCTCTTTGAAACTTATTAATTGTTTCTAGTTTTACCTCTGAGGTTATGCATAATATGCACAATGGGTTAAAAAAAGACCAACAGCACAAGTACAGGATGGGGTACAGATTAAAAAATTCAATGGCACAGGTATAAGAAGATATCTTTTGAGGAGGAGACAATGGAGTTCTGGTGGATTGTAAATTCAATATGAGTCAACATTTTACCAGCGCTTGAAAGGACTAATTTGAACTTAGGTTACATGAAAGAAATTGTAGTGTCTAGTATAAGGGAGGTGATAGTAAAAGTCTGCTGTAGTCAGACCACACAAGGAGTACTATGTTAAGTTCCAGGGCACTACATTTTAGGAAGAACATCAACAAGTCAGACTATGTCCAGAGGAAGGCTGGCAGCATGGCCAGGGACTGGAAACTATGCCACATGAAAAACAGTTGAAGGAATATAGCCTTTAGAAAAGTCTTTAGAAAGAAAACACAATTTTTGTCTTTAAATATATGAACAACAATCATCAGGTGATACTAGAAGGAAGCTCTGGACTTGATAAGGGCATGCTAATCCTAACAGTCAGAGCTGTTCAACAGTGTCATGGGCTGCCTTACTAGACACTGAGTTTTCTGGTCTCTTGTGCTGTTCAAGAAAGTCTAAATGACCACTACTGAGTGATGGTGAAGTGGGGATTCCTGCTTAATTAAGAGTTGGACTAGATTATTTTGAAAGTTCCTTCCAACTTTGAGAAGATATAATTTTATGAAAGCTGGTACCTCAGGCTAATGACTTGGCTGTACTCTTAGGATGGCTGACATACAGGATGATAGATTTAGAGTTGGAAGGAACATTAGAGATCATTTAATTTAATTCCCTTGTTTTATAGACAAGTAAACTGAGGTCCCAAAAGGTTGAGTGGCTTGATCGTATCACCCAGGTGGGAAATAACAGAGTTGAAATTAGAGCCCTGTTCTTCTAATTTCAAATCCAGTGTCATTTTCATTGAACTACACTGCTGCTTTATTGTGAGGATGGGATGTCCCCTGGGTACCATTATTCAGAATTCAGAACAAATTCTTTCCCAATATTTCTTGAGGGAGCTGAGCAGCTCCAAGCTAGAATTTGACAGTTGTTTGCAGGCCAGAAGCACTTGCAAATTAATTCAAAGCAGGAGAGAGAGGCTGGGTGGAATAGCAGAAAAGAACTCTGGATTTGAAATCAAAGGATCTAGATTTGTGTTATGTGATGGATTGTAAATTCAATAGGAGTCAATATTTTACCAGCAGTTGAAATGACTAATTTGAACTTAGGTTACAATGTAAGATTTGTGTTATTTATGTTAAAGACCTAGATTCAAATTTCAACTCTGCTACTTATGACACCTTGAACAATTCATTTCCCCTCTTTGTCCCTTAATTTCTTCATGTGTAAAATGAGATGAAAGAAAGAAAGAGTAACCAATGAATTTGCCCATGTGCTTCATTGATACCCTTTTAATGTCAAGAGAAACCAAGGAAACCCACTAGCATACTAGCTGGCTGCCTTGTGGTCAGTTTATGGGAGTACACAAGGTGAGAATCACGTAGAATGGACTGGCATGGATGGGTCAAAGTCTGCAACATTGAATAGATGATTTCTAAATCCTGTGCTAAATCTAATTGCTCTAAATCCTATGTACTCTGGGCTCCAAAGAATATCTTGGAAGGACACTGCAAATGGACTATGAGTTGAGTCCAAAACTGAACAACAGAAGGGAGCAAGCTGCATTTCCTGAAACAGAAACCCATCTTTTTTTATTACAAATATTCTTCTTGCTGTTATAGGGATGTGAGTCTTGGAACACTACTAAAGAATTGAAAATTAATACCATCCAGAGAGCAACGCAAAGGCATATAGCAGTGTGAGCTGACTGCAACACATTACAAACGAGGAATTATGAAGAAGTGGTGTAAAAGATGTCATAAAAAAAGGAATGACTGAAAAAGAATATGAACTGGGCATATGGTCACAGCAAAAAATAACCAATGGATTAACCCATGTGCTCCACTGATATCTTTTCAATGTCACGAAAAACCAAGGAAACCCACTAGCATGCTATCCAGCTGCTTTGCAAATATCCTGTTTATGGGAGGACACAGACCAGAATCACACAGGATGGGCATTGATAGGTCAAAATCTGCAGCATGGAAGGGAAAGCCCCCATCAATGTTATCACATATCCATTTGGGTATTGGGAGCAATTAGTTTTGCTGTTATGAGAGAAGCTGTGTGGCATAACACAAAGCATGGTGGGCCTTGAGTCAGGAAAGACTTAGTTCTTATTTTGCCTCTAGCTTTTATTAGCAGTGTATCACTGAGCCTCAGTTTCCTCTTCTGTCACATAGGGATAATAGTATTTGTTCCCTACCTCACAGTGTTGTTGTGAGGAAAGCATTTTGAAAACCTTAAAGGGTCAAAGAAATGTAAGCTATTATTAGCTGATATTTTATTCTGGGGAATGATGATTCAGTTACTTGTGTGACCATAGGCAAGTCATTTAACCTCAAGAAACTTTATAAAATCACAAATTATAGAACGAATGCCATCGGCATCAAAATCCATACCAACTGGGGGAGAAATTGCAGATCCTGCACTCAATAAATCAACAATTTTTTTACAAAGACAAAAATGAAAGAGTCCCTGCCTTCAAGGTTCTTATATTCTCGTGCGGGACACACCATGCACACGTATAGGTATATACATAATAAATCCAAAATAAATGCAAAGTAGTTTGAAGAGAGAGAGCACTAGCAGTTAGGGAGATCAGGAAAGGCCTTACAGCAGTCATTGAACATTTACTAAAAATCTATTATGTTCCTGCCAATGTGCTAAAGGCCAGGCATACAAAGAAAGGCAAAAGACAATTCACAGTCTTATTGGGGAGACAATGTGAAATAACTGTTAGAGAAATGGTGACTCATGACTTAAAAGTCCAGACTGACAAAGATCAAGCACCAGACTAAGTGTGTAGAGCAGTGGTTCTCAACCTGTGGGTCACGACCCCTTTGGGGGTTGAATGGCCCTTTCACAGGGGTCACCTAAGACCATTGGAAAACACATATTTCTGATGGTCTTAGGAACCGAGATACCGCTCCTCTATCAGTCTCCAGGTGGGTCCACCCACACGCAGATACTCCCACATACGAGTATTAAAGGGTCACGGCATTAGGAAGGTTGAGAACCTTCTACATCACAAGAGTTTGGGACATGGAGCCCCCATGATGTGGAAAATCTGTGTAAAATTTTTCAGCCCTCTCTTCCTACCAAAGAAGTCTGAATTCTTTCTTTTTCCTTTATGGGGTGTTTAGAGTACCTTATTGTAAAAATTTAGGTAGATATTATACAGTACTATACATATATTTTATGCATTTCTGCATTTCTAAACTTTTTCTGTGTTGTCTGCCAGCCTTCATACTGCGGCTTCCGCAAAACTCCCCCAAAATTCTCATTTAATTTCTTATGCCAACCTACGATATATCAAAATTGCGATGGGGGAAGTTGTGATACGGAAGGGATACCTGTAGATTAGAGGCTGCTCATCAGGTTAGCTGTAGGGTGATGAATGTTGGTACCATAGCAGCTAGGGGATAGAGCACTGGGCCTGGAGTCGGGAAGACCTAAGATCAGATCTAGCCTCCAACTTTTACTGACTGTGTTACCCTGGTTAAGTCATTTAATCTCTATCCATCTCAGTTTCCTCATCAGTAAAGTAAGGATAATAATAGTACCTACTTCTCAAGGTTATCATAAAGATCAAATGAAGAATATTTGTAAAGCAATTTACAAACCTTAGAGTATCATATACATTTTATATGAAGCATTACATAAATGTTTTTAATTATAACAAAGGCCTAAGAAGAAGCTGGCCCCAACTCTGTAGAGGAGAGGGCCCATACTGATAAAATCACAGGAGCTCGAAATGTGGAAGCAGTTTGTAGTGATGCCTCTTTTCTGGGTCCTGAGTACAATCCTTTCTCATGGTTTAAAATACTGCACTGACTGTATCCTTGCAAAATATTTCCCCAGCATTGTTTCCCAACATACATAAATAGACTAAAGTCTTAGTTCCCTGGGACACAGGATGGAGATATTCAATGGGAGCTAATTTCCTATAACAAGATTTGTATCCAACAGAAGTGAATGAAATTGAATAATTGCTGACAGTCTTGGATGCATATTTACTCAAGGCGAATGAATGAGCTTGTACTGAGACAGCCCTGGATTCAGCACCTACCCTGTCCCTCTCCCCACAGCCTTGAGCCTGCTTGGATTATTTTTCCTGGCTCCTGCCTCCATAGCTTTCTCCTCTGCCTGATATGCTAACAGTGTCTCTCTCCTCGTTTTTCTTGATTTCTAAACCTCCTCTTCCCATGCTTCTAAGCAAGGAGAACCTTAGATTGTCACAGCTGCAAGGGTCCTTTCAAAGCTTTTAGTTTAAACCCATCATCAGGAAATTGAGGTCCTGCAAGATGATGTGCCAACGAGTGACTTTGGTATTTGGTGGATCTATGATCCTGTCGATGTGGATGCTTCCTTCTACAGCACAAAAGGCAACCCATCCATGACTTTGCATCCTCAGTTGTTGTGGTCTGTGCTCTCCTATAAATCCTCCTTTCAGGGTCTGCCCAAAGTGCTTAGGGTCTCATTCCCATGACGTTGCACGTTTATCAATGGAGCATACAGATTTTCCTTCAGCTTGCCACACAAATGTCTGACCTTATTTCCTGGCTATTTGCTGCTCTGTTGACATCATTTACACTATATCCTACATGCATTTCTTCCTTAGTAATAAGTTGCAGTCTGTTCCCACCCACCATGAGCCTTTCCTTTACACTTTGTGACTCTCAACTTTATATGTTTATAGCTGTGATATTCCAATACCTGTAGCCACATGGAATTAATCGGAAAATATTGTTGTTGTTTTTAATGAACCTCCCTTTAAGGAAGAAATTTAGCTTGCTTTCAATTCTAGCTGATGAGTTAGTGGCAATTAATGCAGGCTTTCCCTTCAGTCAGAGAACATTTATTGAGTATCTCCTAGGATCACAGTATCATAGATTTAGAACTGGAAGGGAACTGGGAGATTTGCCTAGATCATGATGCCAGGAAGTGAGAGAGCCAAGATTTGAGCCCAAAACCTGACCCCAAAGTCAGCACTCTTTCCACTACCCCATGATACCCTACTTAGTAAGGTCCCCTGCTGGGTGTAGTCCAAGCAGAGACCATTTCCTATTTAAAGATTAATTAATCAATCGGAAAGCATTTATTGAGCACCATTGCATGCCAGGTATTATGCCAAGCCCTAGGGACACAAATATAAAAGCAAGACCATCTCTACCCATGATATCACATTTTCATGAAGTCTTTTCTGATCTCCAAAACAACTAGAGCCCCCTCCTATAATAATAACCTTGGACTTATTTTCTGTGTGTATGTGTATATATTGTATGTATGTTTGTATACACATATATACATATTGTTGTTCAGTCATTAAGCCATATTCAAGTCTTTGTGACCCTGTGGACTGTATTGCCCATGGGGTTTTCTTGGCAAAGATACAAGAGGGATTTGTTATTTCTTTCTCCAGAGAGTTAAGACAAACAGAGATTAAATGACCTGCCCAAGGTCATACAGGTGGTAAGAGTCTGAGACTAGATTTGAATTCGGGTCTTCCTGATTCTAGGCCCGTTGTTCTATACAGTGAATCATTAGCTACCTCCACACATACATACACACATAAATGCAAGTATAGATATAGATATTATCTCCACATGGGAATGTCTTTGTATCCCGACACCTAGCATGATGCCTCTTGGCACATAACTGCTTTTGACCGATTGATAGATTGACAACTAAATACAGGCTAATACAAAATAAAGGCAAATGATTTTGGGGAAAACTGATCAATCAGGAGAGACTTAGAAAGAAGATGCACAGTACCTGGCACATTGTTGGTGTTTAATAAATGCTTGCTAATTGATTCATTCATTTACTCTTTAAGCCCCTAAGGAGCTTTACAATGTAATTGGGGAAATAAGTTCTAAATATAAGACAATATAAGGTAAGTGCCAGATGAGAACAGACAAAAAGTACCATGGGTTTGAATGAATGACTTTTTAAAGCAGTTACTATGTGCTTATTAAGTTGAATGTATGAAAGGAAGGGAGACCTAAGGGACGAGAGCCAAGAAAGTTCAAATATATTTTGGTTGCATGAAGAGAGGTGCAATGTCCAGGTAATAATATGTTAACTCTCATCTTTGGTTCTCCCAATAAATGTATTTTGCCAAAACTGTACAAGTCATGTTTTAGGAAGGATATAGACAAGTTGCTTTGTGCAGAAGATGGTGACCAAGACAGTAGAAAGACTGGAAATGATGTTAAATAAGGATTGGTGGAAGGAAATTGGGATGTTTAGAATGGAGAAACATGGGGGAGAAATGATAAGTGTGTCTTAGAGTACTGAAAGAATGAAATTCATTCTGAGTCACTATCAAGGATTTTGGAAGATAGTGGAAAATGGGAGAAGTAGAGCAGAATGAAGAAAGGCAAATGAGGAAGATCAATACAACCTAAAGCATACCATCTCTGAAGTCAATTGTTGGCATTCAGTTGTTTTTTTTAATCATGTCCAAGTCTTTGTGACCTCATTTGGGGTTTTCCTGGCAAAGATACTGAAGGGGTTTGCCATTTCCTTTTCCAGCTCATTTTACTGATGAGGAAACTGAGGCAAACATGGTTAAGTGACTTGCCAGGGTCACACAACTAGTAAGTGTCTGAGGCTTCCTGACTCCAGACCCAGTTCTCTATCCACTGTACCACCTTTGAAGTCAAAAAAATCTCAATTCACATCCTGCCTCCTATGCTGTGTAACCTTAACCTCTCTGGGTCTTAGTTTCCTCAAATGTAAAATGAAGGTGTTGGACTTGATGGCATCTGAGGTCCCTTCCAGATATAGCTTTGTGATTCCTTGATAACTCAGGGCCAGGTCATTGTCACCAAAAACTATAGAAGGGCAATCCTTAAGGAACCTGGGCAGAAGTCAATCTAGACCCCATATGGGGTCATGACCCACTGTTTAAGAAGCACTGAAGGGGTCGCAAGTGGCAAAGGTTGAAGAAACCCTGATCTAGATTATGTAAGGAAATTGTGAATACCATGACCGTGACATTTGAGTCATAAAAATTTAACTTCTACAAAATACCTAGTAAGACATGACGCGGTGGCTGGAATTCTACATCAGAAGCACACTATCTTCCAAGGACTGGCCAATGACCAGTCTCCATCCTATAAATCCAGTCCACAAAAACCTGGGAAACCCAACCAATATATTGCCTGGGAATCAGATCATCATCACAGTCCAAACTGTTGCCCACAATTGCCTGGGCATAACATTGGTTTATAAAAACTTAAAAACAATGTTTCTAATAATTTCAATTCAAAGAATAATTTTTAACTGATAAATTAAAAGATAAAGTCAAAATCTCCATGCTACATGGAATTCAAAAGTTTTTGAAGTATAGAGATCCTGGAAATCCAAGGATATCAAAATCATGCAGGAACAGGATAAGGTATAACTCTTTCCTGTCATCCTTTCTGCTACTGGAGTTATTCCAAGGATGCTTTCAGGGAGCCTACTGAGGCTGAGCTCACATCCTAATGCTGATATACAAATGAAAAGAAGCAGTTATTTTATCCATCTAAACAATAGTCAGTAGAAAATTGACTATAAAGGGATAAAAGCAGGATAGTGATTTGTTCCAGGACTATTTCCATCTGGACCTCATTGAAAAAGATTTGAAGAATGAGACAGTAGTAAAAATAACAATAAGAAGAGTAATAAGGTAGTCATGCTGATTTGTTTATAAAAACAAGGGGCTTCTGATGGCAATTCAGGACCATGACATCCCCACCAGAAATTACATAAAGGTTATTTCTAAGAAGCGTGGACTTACTGTTGAGGGTAAATCATGGAAGGAAGCAATAGAAACTGTGCAACACAATCCCTGTAGACCACAAACATTTAGTACCTACACGATGCCTGGCAAACATCATCCAAGAGATTGTAAACAGATGACAACTTCATGAACTGCAAATACAGACCATAAGAAATTCTTGAGAATTCAACAGTTCAAGTCAACAAGCATTTATTAAACACTTACATGTGCCCCATAGGCACTGTGCTAAGATTTGGGGATTTAAAGAAAGGCAAAAAAGAATCCCTTCTTTTCAAGAACTTGTAGTCTAATGAGGGGGACAATATACGAACAACTATGTACAAGGAAGACATAATCAAGATAAACTGGAGACAATCCCGGAGAGAAAGCTTTAACGCTAAGTGAGATTGGCAAAGTCTTCTTGCAGAAGATGGGATTTTAGCTGAGATTTGAAAAAAAGCCAGGAATTCCAGGGGGTATGAGATGAGGGAGAAAATGTCATAGGCATGAAGGACAGATAAGTTCTACTAGAACTAGATCATTATGCTCCCCTGGGAACAGAAGGAATTGTTGTTCACTCTGCCCTGGACATAATACTGAGGTGAAAGGAATGAGCATTTAGTAATTGCCTACTATATACCAGGCACTATGCTAAGGGCTTTACAAATATTTGATCCTCACAACAACCCTTGGAGGTAGGCATCATAATTATTCCCAATTTTGAGTTGAGGCAACTGAGACAGAAAGGTTAAATGACTTGCTCAGGACCACAAGGCTAGTAAGTATCTGATGTCATATTTGAACTCAGGTCTTCCTGACCCGAGGCCAAGCATTCTATCCATGGTGCCACCCAGTTGCTTATAAAAAATTAAGAACAATGTTTTCAATAAATGTTGCCATAACTTCCCAGTTACAAAGAACAAAAAGCTTTCTAAATATAGAGACCTGGCAGAAGGAATTGAAATCATATGGGAATGAGAATTAGCATAAATCAACCCTGTTGTCCTTCCTGCTACTAGAGCTGTCCCGAAGACGCTTTCTGAGAGACTAAAGAGGACGAGTTTACATGTCAGTACTTTCACAATAGTAACCTAGCACTTTGTCCTAGGACCATTTCTATCTGAAATCTGTCCCCTAAAAGATGAGACCAAGATAATTATGTCAATATTCCTTAAACATGTATTTTATTTAAAAAGCACTTATTAAGCCCTGGTACATCATACCAGGCATCACGCTCGTTGCTATGAATTCAAAGACAAAAACAAAACAAATTCTGCCCTCAAGTTGCTTAACATTCAATCGGAAGAAAACAATATGTACACAGATAAGTAAGCACAAAATGTATATACAAAGTAATTTCGGGGGAATTCACATTTAAGTTTTCATTTTTGCAAACTTTAATTTTTTGCAAAACGCTTTACATATGTTATCTCATTGATCCTCCCCCAAAACTGGTGAGGTAGATGCCATTATTAGATCCATTTTACAGATGAGGAAATTGAGGCTGAGATGGGTAAATGAACTTGTTTGGAACAGGTTTTGAAAAGCTTTTCTAACTCCCAATCCAATGCTCTATCTACTATAAGTCTCTTTTAGGAGGTAGTATTTGAGCTGAATGTGGACGATTCTAAAATTCTAGATATTCTAAGAGAGGGAGGTGAGATTAGGAATGGGGGTCAGCTGGGACAAAGGCACATTTATATAAAGTTTTAAAGTTTGCTCCACATTGATATTCTGATTTGAGTCTCTCAGTCCCACAGAACTCCAAATTTTTTGGCTCCAGAAATTCAGAGGAAGGAGAAATCATTGTGGGGTGCAGTAGGCCAACAAGGTTTCATTTGGGGGAGTGGGAGTTGAACTGGTCTTTAACAGGATGTGGAGGTTTTGAGAGAGGTAGTATAGTGTAATGGAAAGAGCTCTGGATTTGATGTAAAAATGTTTTTGTTGTTCTTGAGTCTTTTCAGTTGTGCCTAACTCTTCATGACCCCATTTTGGGGTTTTCTTTGCAAAGATACTGGAATGCTTTGCCATTTCCTTCTCCAGCTCATTCTACAGATGAGAAAATTGAGGCATATAGAGTTAAGTGACTTGCTTAGGGTCACATAGCTAGCAAGTGTCTGAGGCTGAATTTGAACTCAGGAAAAGCTCAGTGCTCTATTTCACTGTGTGACTTTGGGTGAGTTACAACCTTTCTTACCTCCTCTCTTGTAAAATAAGGAGGCCAGGATTTATTGATCAGTGCAAATCATGGAGAAGATGACCTTTAAGGTCCCTTCCAAATCTCAATCTGTGATCAATCCATGATGTTTGTTAGGGAATAGGAGAGAGGGCATTCCATGCCAGCATAGAAGTGAGATAGATTTGATCAAGCGACAGCAAAATTACCAGGGCTGAAAATGAGGGTTCTTATAGATTTCACAAGAGCATAAAGGGAGATTATGGCTAGATTACAGATGACCTTAAATGTTAATGTTAACATCAAACTTTATCTTTTAATTTATCAGTTAAAAGATTTTGAGCAGAATGATGTAGCATTGCACCAATTCTACCTTGATGTGGGACCAGGAACACCCAGAGGCTAAGTTAGCCAGGGGCTGTGGGCAAAGAACCCTCCAAAGAGCCAGTGACGGTGCTTAGCAGACTGGCCTAGACTGGGGAGGACAGTTTGAAGAAGTAACATTTCAGCTTGTGAAGGATCATGAACAAGAAAGAGGAATAAAAGATTCCATTTTCAGAATAGCTGGGACGAAAGGTGAAGCAACTATTGAGATGGGAATCATGTATAGAATCTGCTCAAGTAGGTCACCAATGCAGCAACAATGGAATCCAAGGAGCAAATAGGAAAATACAGACTCAGTGAGGGATCAAGAAATGGGGGCGCCAAGCAGTCCTGAACTTGCACGAAGAGGTGGTCCACTTTTCACCACACGAGGGGATGAGTGATATTTTGAGACCTGATGTGAGGTACCGATGTCACTTTTTTTCCTTTTCTTCTGAATGAACTGCAGCTGTGTGATGAGTGATATTTTGAGACCTGATATCAGATACCAGTGTCACTTTTTTCTTTTCTTCTAAATGAACTGCAGCTGTGGACAGCTCCTGGGTAGAGCTGGCACGTCTTCATTGGAAACCTGTGTCTAAGTGGCAACAAAATCAGTACAATAGGAGTCATAGTAGGGGTGTTCTGGGGGAGGGGTGGAGGGATAAGAAGGAGGGTGCAGTCATACATTATGCTATTCTTCAGAAGTTTCTTTCTTCCTTCCTTCCTTCCTTCCTTCCTTCCTTCCTTCCTTCCTTCCTTCCTTTCTCCCTTCCTTTCTTTCTTTCTGTCTTTTTGGAGGGGTGAAGGCAGGGCAATTGGGGTTAAGTGATTTTCCCAAGGTTACACGGCTAGTGTGTCAAGTGTCTGAGGTCAAATATGAACTCAGGTCCTCCTGACTCCAGGGCTGGTGCTCTACTCACTGCGCCACCTAGCTGCCCCCAGAAGTTTCTTTAGAAAGGTTCTGCCATGTCAGAGATAACTGCAAACAGTGAAATAAGTGATGGCTGATTGCACTTGAACTTGTTTGAGGATTGTGGGTATCAAATAATCAGAAGAGAGATGGTGTCTCTTAGATCAGTCGATCAGAATGGATGGAGTGAATACCTAGGAAAGACTGTTTGAATCTAGGAGGAGTGGGACAACTATGGCATCCCTTGTGTTGTTAATGAGGTGAGTGGGCATATTCCCAAGGGTCTCTGTTGTTCCAGGCTCAAGGCCCTTGATGCTCCATAGCCCATACATAGCATTACCAAAATTAACAGGATATGCAATCATGAAGCTGTAATCAGATCTAGTCTAAACTCTCTACTTTTTTTTTCTGAAGGGGAGAGGTAATGTTAAGTGACTTGTCCAGGGTCACACAGTTAACTAGTAAATGTCAAGTGTCTGAGACTGTATTTGAACTCAGGTCCTCCTGACTGCCGGGCTGGTGCTCTATCCACTGTACCACCTAGCTGCCCCCTCTAAGATCTCTACTTGAACTGGACCAGCTGAACTTACTCTGGATTTTTCATCCTTAGGGCACAGTACCTGGTGGTTGGTGCATAAGGAAGTACCTATGGTAAATAACTGCTAGACAGAGAATGATATGATAAAAGTGTCCTGAACAGGAAAATTCTGAAGTATAATTTTGGTTTTAAGTCTAAGAAAAGGGCATTTGGACTCTAGACATCAATTTCCACTTTTTGGACAGTCTAAAGTAGGTATGATATCTGCCCTCCATCTGCCAAGTTCCAGCTGAGTACTGGGACCCAGCTGGGAGTCATTCCTTTTAAGCATTAAACATCCCTTCCAATCCTAAAATTTCTGTGATGTTAGAACCTCAATGAAGCTTTCTTCTTGTCCCTGCCTCTTTCACTTTGATGATGTAGGACCTTGCTCTCCTCTCTTGTAGGGTCCTGGTGATAATCCTGGTTGTGCTCTGCTACATCTGGAGTATTGTATTATATTTGGGGTACTGCATCTTTCCTTTCTTCTTTCTCTTCCTTCCTTCTCTTCTTCTTTCTTTTTCTCTCTCTTCCTCTCAGATCTTCTCTCTTTTCCTGTCTTCTGTCTCCCTACCTTGCCTTTCCTAGGTTGAAAGGCAATGGGCCAATTCTAACATTAAAGCATCAGCAAAACCATTTTAATGTTTTATTTTTCCAACCTTCATTGTTTCTCACCACCTTGGGCATCCTGGTGATCCTCTCCTCTTCTGAGGCTCACCAGTAGTGGGGACATGTGCTCAAGCTTTTGCCCTATTGCAGTTCTGAACTCCCGAACTCAAGTAATCCCCAACCTTAGCTCCCCCCAGTATCAGACATTATAGGCCTTCAGGCACCATGCTGGAGTGGGGTGGGGGAGAGAGATTTTACTCATGGAAAATTGCCCACATAATTAAATCACAGGACTTGATCAAAGGGATATTAAAGTAATGAAACATTATAGTGCTATAAACAATGATAACTAGGAAGCATACAAGGAGTTATGGAAAGACCCGTTGAGCTGGTGCAGCATGAAATCAGAAGCACCAGAAATGTGTAGATACTGGCTACCATTACATTTTTTAAAAAGGAGGAGAAAGAGGAGAAGGAGGAGAAGGAAGGAGGAGGAGGAAGGAGGAAGGAGGAGAAGAAGGGGAAGGAGGAGGAGGGAGGAGGAGGAAAGAGGAGGAAAAGGGAGGAGGAAGAGGAAAGAGGAGGAAAGAGGAGGAAAAGGGAGGAGGAAGAGGAAAGAGGAGGAAAGAGGAGGAAAAGGGAGGAGGAAGAGGAAGGAGGAGGAAAGAGGAGGAGGAGGAAGGAGGAAGAGAAAGAAGAGGAAGAAAGAGGAGGAGGAGGAAGGAGGAAGAGAAAGAGAAGAGCAATACAGAACAAAAATGAGATTAAAATACATGTAAGCCTAGAAGGGGATACAGAACAAAAATCTCTCTTTTGTTTGCTGATTGTTTTCATTCTGCCTTATTAATGTCTAAGGAGATGGGGTTAAATGTTTTGCCTGTTTATTTCCTTGTTTTTGTCAATGATTATTAAGTTTATAATTTTTTTTTAACATGCCATGGTTCTTGATAAAGAGCTGGGGATTGGGGGAAGGGAGCAGGGAAATCACTCTAAGGCTGTCTTTGTAAACTCTTTGTGGCTCAAGCTGCAAATGACAATTATTTATTCTTTGTCTGGTTCCTTCCTTCCTGCCTGCCTGCTTCCCTGGCTTCCCCTG
This sequence comes from Pseudochirops cupreus, assembly GCA_028627135.1. Taxonomy (NCBI): domain Eukaryota; kingdom Metazoa; phylum Chordata; class Mammalia; order Diprotodontia; family Pseudocheiridae; genus Pseudochirops; species Pseudochirops cupreus. The sequence continues at coordinate 516,808,631 of CM053580.1, forward strand.
CAGATTTTTACCTTGAAAAGAACATTGATCGTGTGCTTTTGCTAACTGTCCAAATGACTTCCTGATTGAATTCAGTGTAAAACAATGCTGCTGCTGCTGCTGCTGCTGCTGCTGCTGCTGCTGCTGCTGCTGCTGACTACGATGGGCCCTGGGCCGGGTCTGCCTACGACCCCCCGCTGGCTGTGCCAGCCCCCACTGCTCCACTCAGCTCTGGAAGCAGCAACCCTTCACCCTTCTTCAGAGACAGCATTTACTGATTGCATCATTATTGGGCAGCACCCAGTGACCTTGAGGCCACACTATGTTCCCTGCTAGTGGTGGGGCACAGGGGGAGGGGGCAAAATCAGCAGAAGAACACTGATGAGGAAGTGTGATAGAGAAAGGAGCCCTGGATTTGTATCCAGGAGGATCTGGCCTTGAATTCCATTCCTGCTTTCTTTTTTAAAAATTGCTTTATTTCTTGCTTATGTTACACCTTATCAGGAAGCAGTGTGGTGCAGGGTACAGTGGGAAAGGAGCTGGATTGGGAGTCCTAAAACCTGGGTTCAAATCCCAGTTCTGCCATGTATTAGCAGGGTGACCTTGGGCAAGTCACTTGATTTCCCTAGGCCTTATGTGACAGGATTGATATCTAGCAGGGTTCTCTGGTCTCTTCCTTCTTCCAAAAAGGACTCTTTTTCCCTAAAACATGACAAAGGTGTTAACTGTTGGCAGACCTGATTGGTCCTTGACTCAGGAAGACCTGAGTTCAAATCTAGCCTCAGACACTGACTGTTTGTGTCATCCTGTGGAAACCACTTAAACACTGCCTGCCTCAGTTTCCCAATTTGTAAAATAGGGATAATAGCACCTACCTCCCAAGGTTGTTGTGAGGATAGACCAAGATAACATCTGTAAACATTTTGAAAACATTAAAGAAATATGAAAATGCTAGCTATTTTTTGAAGAGTCTTGGTCATATGAGACTTGGGCCCCTTGAACTTTGTGGGATACTGAAATCTAGGTGGTTGTCTAGAGGATATGCCAGCCACCATACCCTGCCCAGATGACCAGAGACATGTCAGGGTGGGAGGCACTCTGAAGTTCTGTCCCACTACGCCTTGTTGCGTACCTTTGCTACATAAAGTCTAAGGAAATTTTATTTTATTAACTGCTCAATGACTGACGAGTGCTCCATTCAGTCTCAGAATTAAATGTAAACTACAGGATGCTGGCATTAGGTCTGCCCCTAACATCTTAATTTTTGTTGTTGGTGTTCAGTCATTTCAGTAGTGTCTGAACCTTTGGGACTCCATTTGAGGTTTTCTTGGAAAAAATACTGGAGTGGTTTGCCATTTTCTTCTCCAGCTCATTTGACACATGGGGAAACTGAGGCAAATAGAGTTAAGTGACTTGCCCAGGGTCACACAACCAGTATGTGTCTGAGACCAAAATTGAACTCAGGAAGAAGAGTCTTCCTGACTCCAGGTCTAGCCCTCTATTCACTTCACAATCTAGCTGCCCTTCCCTCAGGAAGATGAGTTCAAGTCTGACCTCAGACACTTACTAACTGTATGACCCTGGGCAAGTCACTTAATCTCTATTTGCCCTGGTTTCCTCATCTGTATAAAAGGGATAATAATAGCACCTGCCTCCTAGGTTTGTTGTGAAGATCAAATGAGACAATATTTAAAGTGCTTGGAACAGTGCCTGGCACATAATATAAATACATTATAGAAATGTTAGTTGCTATTATTATCATGATAACGATGATGATGATGATGATGATGATGATGTACAGTCGGATGGCTTGGTGGGTAGAGCACTGGGCCTGGCATCAGGAAGACTTGAATTTAAATCTGGCTTCTCTGTGACCCGGGACAAATCATCTAACTTCTATCTTACTCTGCTTTTTCAACTGTAAAATGGGGGTGATAATCACACCTACTTCCATGGGTTGTTGCAAGGATCAAATGAGATAATACTTGTAAAGTCCTCAGCACAGGGTCTGGCACATATATAAAGGTCCTATAGAAAGGCTTATGTCTTTCCTTCCATGTGCTTCCTCCTTAAGGTTTTCTCTCTTAAAGTCCATTAATTACCTTTAATTGGTAGCATGATTTTAGCTAAGGGCTTGGATTGAGCACAAGAGGCTAACATCACAGGTCTAAGGCTGGAAGGGCTCTCAGAGGCTTAGTTCAACCTCTTTTCATTTTTCAGATGAGGAAACTGAGGCTCAGGGATTTTAGGTCACATACTATCTATGTGATCATAGATAGTAAGAATCAGAAACAGGATTGGATCTGAGGTCATCAGATTCCATAGCAGAGCTTTTTTCATCGGACCACATGTTTTGCAATAAGTTGATTTTTCTGACACATTACGCTTTTTAGCACACGAACTTTTTTTTTAGCCAATTTTGATGGAAATTAAAAAAAAATCATACTTCCCTATAAATCTGAATTTGCCAGATCTCATTTAATCATTTCTTGATGACTGGGAGCACTACGGGACTATCCCTATTAGTTTATCCCTACATTAAAAGATCCCAGACTGTGACTAATGCCTCTTTTCCCTTCTCTTTCTGTGATTACTTCCAGAATCTCATTTGTACATCAGATAGCTTGGGTTGCTAGAAGTTTAATTTCTGGACAAGTAGGCTTAAGAGAATAAAGGATAAAGTACACATTTCTCCTTTTGGTGGGGAGGTGGGGAACTATAGGTGCGGAGGGCTGCATTTGCTATCAAACATATTTGGAGGGGATTTTTGTTCATTTGTTTAACTTTTTCTTTGTTTCATGGAGGGTTCAGTAGGTTGTGGGGATGTATTTATTGTTGCATGATTGTAATGTAAAAAGATAGGCATAAAAAATTTTTAACAGCATTACTCTATTGACCACTAATATTGATTTGGTTTATGCCAGGGGTGGGAAACCCGTGGGCTCCAGTCCACATGTGGCCCCCTGGGTCCTCAAGAGTGGCCCTGTGACTGAATCCAAACTTGGGCTGTACTTGAGGACCCAGAGGACCATATGTGGCCTTGAAGTTTGGATTCAGTCAAAGAGCCACCCTTGAGGACCTAGCCTCGTGGTTGAAGGTTCCCTGTCCCTAGTTTATGCCATGGTCCAACTAAAAGCAAGAGGAGCCCTAAAAAACATAGCCCATGGCTGGATCTTGCATATCAAATGGAAAACTGGAAAGACGAGGGAACTCTGTCAATAAGAGTAAGTGTGCAGTTAAAAAAAATATAGTGGTCTGGGCAAAGGAGAATCTGGGATCTTGCCCTCGCTCTCACTAATTTTCTGCATATACTTGGGATAATTGCTCCACTTCTGTGGGCTGAATTCAGTTTCCTAACCTGGAAAAAAAAAGAGAGGGAGGAGAGAACTTGAGGTTGTCTTAATTTTCTACTGGTTGTAACATTCTGTTGCCATTTCTGACTTTGGGTGTGCTATGGACAAGCCTTTTCCAGTAATACCTCTCCATAACATTCCACATCCTAAAGGCATTTATATTTCTGATATTCTATGTTCTGGCTTCCAAGGTCCTTCCTAGCTCTCATATTCTATGTTCTAAGACCCCTCCCAACTCTAACAGCCTATATTATACCTTCTAACATCCTATAACCCTTCCTGCTCTGGCACTCTGATTATAGGACCATTTGTAGAAGCTAAGTACTGGAGGGCTCAGCCGCTGTGCCCAGGGCTATGCAGCAGAAAGGAGGGCACAGGAGCATCTGGCAGGAAGCCCTAGGTCATGGCAAACAATGAGCAGGGCTGCCCACTTCCATTTCAGGGTCTGGGCCTGAGGCCACCAGGCCCAGGTTTAGACAAAGGCAGCCCAGAAGCTGAGGCCAGCAATGAGTCATGAGCCTGTGTCTATAAAAAGTATCTCTGTCTGGTTGAAAAACTTTGTGTCGCCTGCAGGGAGAGGAAGCTCCCTTGGCCTTAGGCTGGGTAGCAGCAGTGAGCCTGGCTTGGGTCTTATTTTTAAAGCCGGAAATTTAAGATTTAAGGTAGTTCAGGAGGCAAAGGCATACTATTATGCTCCTAGAAATGGGTTCTTTCTTTTTTCCTTCCTTCCCTCCTTTCTTCCTTCCTTTCTTCCTTCCTTTCTTCCTTCCTTCCTTCCTTCTTTCCTTCCTTCCTTCCTTTCTTTTTTCTTTCTTTCTTTCTTTTTCTTCCTTCCTTCCTTTCTCTGTCTCTCTGTCTCTCTGTCTTTGTCTGTCTCTGTCTCTCTTTCTCTCTCTATTTCTGTCTGTCTCTCAGTAACTTCAAGTGGTCCTCAGATGAACAAATTCCTGCTCCACCCTCAATCCCATCCCTGGCAACAGTCAAGCTTGGTCCTATGGTGTTTAGCACATTGGTCAGCCGGCTGCCTCTTTCTGCCCAGGGTTACACAGTCATGTATTCATGGAATCAGAGGGAGATAGCAATCCCTACAGAGTAAGGCTGAAGGAGATAGGAAGAGGTATGGGGTATGATGGGGGAAGCGGTGAAGAGGAATAACAGAAACCAAAAAGAGGAGGCAGAAATGCTCAGTCCATCCAGCCCACCTTTTCCCAGTCTGGGGCCTCTCTCTCTTGTCCTTACAGCTGGGTCCAGGTGCCTCACCATCTCCCCCTGGTGTGGGGAGAGATGAATAGCCTGTAATGGAAAGAGTTCCCGGTTCATATTCAGCTCAATCCTTTCTGTCTGTGGCCTCAGGTAGAATTGTTTCATCTGAATTTGTTATCAGAAGACCTAGATTTGTCTCTGGTAAATGATCTTTGAGCTTGGCCAGGTCACTTAATTCTCTGGACCTCAGTGTAAAATCTGTAAAATAAAGGGGTTGGACCAAGATGACCTCCAAAGTCCTTTCAAGCCCTAAATCCATGATCTCTTATTGTGCATCTTAGAAATCTATACATGGGAACACCAGTTTCTGGCATATGGTGGTAAGACAGTTAAGGCTCACTTTGGGGCTAGACTTAAAGTACATTCTCTGACCAGATTTAGGGTTCAGTCTGAGATTAAGGAAAACAACAAAGCAATGATCTGAGCTTCCAACCAACCCTAGTTGCTTGAGGATAAAATCTGCGGCAGTACTGACTTCCCAGAACAAAAGCATAATTCTTCATGAAACTCTAGCCCTACCTGCAGTGCCAGCTGTGGGTTGAGGGGTAAACACTCCACTGAAGGGAGTCCTATTTCTTGGCTAAAGTATGTATAATAACTCAGAGTTTATTGCAAACCTAGGCTTGCCCTCCACACCAGTCAATGCCTTACGATCTGGAATTACCTCTCTTATTTCCACCTTCCAACAAAATACAGTAGGGTTGACCTCAGTTAAATATGAGAGTTAAAGGCATTTGATTGAACTCATTCAAACTTGGATGTGAATGACTGAGACTCTTTTAAAGCCTGATTTTAAAAAGGTGATTCTTTAAACCCATAGAAATCCCTGGCTGGTAAAATCTTAAGCTGGGTGGAGGGGACTTGCGACTGATGAGGTCCTTCCATACTCCTAAAAATATATTGCATCAACTAATTCCTATTTGGCCCTACACAGAATCAGAGGAACAAGTAGGGCAGAAAGGTGCTTAGCAAGACATGGATGGAAATTTACCAAGTAGCTGAAAGAGCTTGTGGTCCCTGAAGAAAGAAAGCCAGGGTAGAACTGATTGGTAGGATAGGGGCAGAGCTTGGTAATGGGGCAGAGATAGATTATAGCCCCTTGGGGAGAAATTTAGCCAAATGGTGAATCTCTTTTAAAATTTAATTAAATTCCATTGTTTTCAAATTTAAAAAATTTTCTCCCCAATTGAAAAAAAAAAAGAACAAAATTGTTATGAATGAACTCATGGAGCCTAAAAGTCTCTTGTCTTTTAAAATTTAATATTCATTTAATATCATCTGTGAGATTTCTCCTACAATAAAGAAGATAGAGTATGTGAGCCAGGGGAGAACTCTAGTCCAGATAGGAAGGGACAAAGTCTCTGACTCAGTAAATGGGTACCCTCTATAAAGACAACAGTAGCCCTTCAGGAGCCTTGCAGCATGACTTGATGCCTGGCTTTGACTGCCTGTCCAGCAGCTATACTGCCTTGCAGCCTAAGGATCAGCAGCCATCTGGGAGGTGGCCAGGCCATGATTGGCCCTCAAAAAAGGGAGGCCTGGAGCACTTAGGGAGTAGGATAGAAGAGGAAGACTGCCTACATCTCTTGAAGGAGGGTCATGACTTCCTGGAGACTTCACTCTCCCTCCCCCTTCATTCCAGGATATTTTTGCTTTTAAGTTTATATTTTTTAAATTTAATTTTAAAAATATAATTATATAGTCTCAGGATGGAAGGAGATATCTACATTCAGAGAAAGATCTAGAAAGACTAGAGTTTAAATGGAGACTGAAGCAATACATGTTATCGTTCTTTTTTAAAAAAAATGTAATTGTATGCTTTTTTCCATCTAACAAGCATTTTTTTTTCTCTCCCTTTCCCTGCTGAGGATGACTCTAAGGCTACAAATCTTGGTTATTGAAGAACACTGGAGCCCTAAACTGAAATAGGGAAATTTGAAAGAGAGGCAATCTTTTAAAAAAATACATATTTATTTTTAGTTCTCAACATTCACTTCCACAAGATTTTGAGGTCCAAATTTTCTCCTCATGTGTCTCCTCCCTATACCCAAGAGAGTGTGTAATTTGATATAGGCTATTTTCACATTAGTCATGTTGTAAAGAAGAATCAAAGTCAATGGGAGGAACTACAAGAAAGAAGAAACAAAGGACAGAGGGGAAGAGAGAGAGAGAGAGAGGGAGAGAGCAAATAATATGCTTTAATCTGCATTCAGACTCCATAGATCTTTTGCTGGATGTGGACAGCATTTTCCATCATGACTCCTTTGTAGTTGTCATGGATCCTTGCATTGCTAAGAAGAGAAAAGTGTATCAAAATTAGTTGTTATACATTGTGACTGTTACTGTGTACAGCGTTTTCCTGGTTCTATTCACTTCACTCAGCATCGGTTCATGTAAGTCTTTCCAGGTTTTTCTGAAGTCTGCCTGCTGATCATTTCTTATAGCAAAATAGTATTCCATTACATTCATATACCACAACTTGTTCAGTCATTCCCCAATTGATGGCATCCCCCTCAATTTCTAATTCTTTGCCACCACAAAAAGAGCTGCTATAAACATTTTTGTACACATGGGTTGTATGATCTCTTTGGGATACAGACTTTAAAGTGGTATTGCAGGGGGAAAAGGTACGTGCATTTCTATAGCCCTTTGGGCATAGTTCCAAATTGCTCTCCAATTAACAACTCCACCAACAATGCATTAATGTTCCAATTTTCCCACATCTTCTCCGGCATTTATAATATTCCTGTTTTGTCATGTTAGCCAATCTGATAGATGTGATATGGTACCTCAGAGTTATTTTGATTTGCATTTCTCTAATCAATTGTGATTTAGAGCATTTTTTCATATGTCTATAGAAAGCTTTAATTTCTTCATCTCAAAACTGCCTGTTCATGTCCTTTGACCATTTATCAATTGGGGAATGACTTGTAGTCTTATAAATTCAATTCACTTCTCTAAATATTTTAGAAATAAGGCCTTTATCCGTGATGCTGGTTGTAAAAATTATTTCCCAGTTTTCTGCTTCCCTCCTAATCTTGGTTGCATTGGCTTTGTTTGTGCAAAAACTTTTCAATTTAATGTATTCAAAATTATCCATTTTGTACTTCATAATGTTCTCTGTCTCTTGTTTGGTCATAAATTCTTCTGTTCTCCGAAAATCTGAAAGGTAAACTATTCCTTGCCCTCCCAGTTTACTTAATAGTATCAGCCTTTATATCTAAATTGTATACCCATTTTGACTTTATTTTGGTATATAGTGTAAGATGTTGGTCTATGCCTAATTTCTGCCATGCTATTTTTCAGTTTTCCCAGCAGTTTTTGTCAAATAATGAGTTCTTATCCCAGAATCTGGAGTCTTTGGGTTTATCAAACAGTAGATTTCTATAGTCATTGACTACTGTATCTTGTATACCTAATCTATTCCACTGATCCATTACTCTATTCCCCAGCTAGTACCAAGTAGTTTTGATAATTGCTGCTTAAAATACAGTTAAAAATCTGGCATAGCTAGGCAACATTCCCTAGTATTTCTTTTCATTAATTCCCTTGATATTCTGGACCTTTTGTTCTTCCAGATGAATTTTGTTATTATTTTTTGTAGCTCTATAAAATAATTTTTGGTAGTTTGATTAGTATGGCATTGAATAAGTAAATTAATTTACATAGAATTGTTGTTTTTCTCATGTTAGCTCAGCCTAGCCATGAGCAACTGATGTTTTCCCAGTTATTTAGATCTGACTTTATTTGTGTGAAAAGTGTTTTATATTTGTTTCATATAGTTCCTGGGTTTGTTTTGGCAGGCAGACTCCCAAATATTTTATAATGTCTGTAACAACTTTAAATGGAATTTGAGAGGTGATTTTTGAGAGGAAGATTACATTGAGTTTGAGATGCCAAAGGGACATCTAGTTCAAAATGTCCGATAATCTGTGGTTTGTGTAGAACTGGAGATTATAAGAGAGAACAGGTCTGGATATAGGGAAGTAGGAGTTATATGCATAGGGTCAATTGAACCCAGGTGAGCTGATGAGGGTACCTATAGAGAGAACAGAGGGCCCAATAGAACTTTGGGTATAGCCAGAGTTAGGGGTATGATATGATTGATAGTCCAGCAAAAGAGACCAAAAAGGAGTGAAAGAGATGAAATAGGAGTGGCCTTTTATATACTGAGAGGGTGCATGGCATAGTGAAAAGAGCTACTTTAGGTTCAGAAAGATTTTGTTTCAAGTCCTGCTTCTGAAATATATTGGCTATGTGACCCTGAGCAAATCATTTAAACTCTTTATCCTCTCAGACCATACTCTAAGACTATAAGTTGCAGAATTTGTGCAAATCTGCATTGTAGAGGGAATTTCTTCATTGGGGATTCAACATCAATCAATGAAATCATGGGTCTAGTTCAGTTAAATTACTATATAGTAATCTGTGACTTAAAACCACAGGGAAGCTGACCCAAGAAGAAATAGAAATTTTCAAGAATGAAACTCTAGAGATACAAGAGCAATGAGTTTGATGAGGAATATAAGTCAATTCATATAGATGCTGAGAGAAATGATTATTTCTCTCTTACATTAATAATCATTTGCTATTGGGAAGATCCAGGATTTTTTCCCTTACTATTTCCTTATTCTCCAATGTTCTCCTCAATCTTGTTCAGATCCCACTCAACCAGGAAGACTAGTTTAGGTGAATTGATGGATTCCAGCCCATTGCATTTTACTCAGACAGGTCTGGGTAAAAGTGGATTGGTTCCTTCTTTTGTCTAAATTGCCCTAGGTGGGCTGATATTGGTATAGATAAGTCTCTTTGACCAAGACTGAATGATCAATTTCATGTCCCCTAGACCTTCATTAGAATTAGCCCACCTCTCATTATAATATTCATTCTCTCATTACTTATTAACCAATCAGAGTTGATTGCCACCCTCAGGGAAACCAACTCTTCCAAAAGCATATAAGTGTTGAATGCATTCCATGAGGGTATTCCTCAATTCCATTTTAGAATTTGAGAGGTCCACTGACCCCTTTTATTATTTATACACTAGAGTGATTAATAAAATGATTAGTTTCCCAGAAACTATGTTTCTCAAACTTTTTATATATCACAATGTACTGAGTGTGACGGTAATGGAAATTTGAAGATCTTTCCTGCCCCTTAATAGGCTGAATGCAATTACACGGAGCCTGTGGTGGCAGGATTTTTCTGAACAGATGGAGCAGGAAGGATAGAACAGAGCCTGGAGCAAGCTTGGAGTCAGAATAGTTAGAATGGAGGGAGGAGAGAGATTACAGGCAAGGAAATAGCTAGGCTTGTGAGTGTTTGTTTGCAGGAAGGCTTTGGGTTGGTGTTGCTCTCTACAGTGTTATTGTGTATAGATTTCTTTGTTGCTGTGATGAATTCAGTTTTCTAGTGTTGGGATTTGGCTTTCCAGTATCTGAATAAATGTTTTACTTCTGTCTTCTATATGGAGAGTCTATTATATGTTGTGATTCAGAATTACACCATCCTGGTGTATTCATAGTCACTGTCAGTGCAGTGAATGTTGCCTTGGCAATACACTGAGACATACAGAGGATAGAAGCAAGGACAGGTAAAAGACAAATACAGAAGAGTAGAATCATCTCATTAGATTAGAGTCTGGGGCATGAAAACTAAGCTTCACCAAGCTAAGATTGGTGAAGATAATAAAAGCATTGTTTTTAGCTATGTTGGAGGCAAAAGGAAGTTCAAAGGAGGAATAGATACAACTGCTTTGGGGAGTGGATGGTATGCTGATAATTAAAATGGAAAGCAGAATTATTTAACTTTTATTTGACTTTTGTCTTCTCTCCCAAAGAGAGTGACCTAGAAAGAGTAGAACAAAAATGACCAATTAGGAATTGATACCCAAAGTAAGTACAGAGACATGAAGAGAACACCTCCCTGTCCTTGATAAATTCAAGACATCAGACCTAGATGAATTACAACTCAGGACACTGAAGGCTGGTGGTGGATGTGATTATTGAGTTGCTCTTTGTGATCTTTAAAAAATCATGGATGACATTAGAGTTGAGAGAAGATGGGCCCAGCAAAGGTTACCCTAAATTTCAAAAAGGGAAAGAAGGAAACTCTGTAAACTACATGCTGGTAAATTAGAATTAGGTTTCTAGCAAATAAAATGAATAACATTTAATTCATCAGGCATTTAACATTTAACTTAACAAAGCCCTAACTTTGTATATCAGTTCGGCAGAAATGTGGAATGTTTGTAATATAGAATAAGCCTGTAAAAATAGTTTGGAGGCCAGATCATAACAGTCTTTAAATGCCAAACAGAGAGCTTAGTATTTTATCCTAGAGGTAAGAGGGTGCCACTGGTAGCTTCATGATCAGTGGGTTGAAGAAAGGAGAGCCACAGGAAAGTCTGAAAGCCAAGAAACCAATTAGGGGGTTATTGTAGTGGTAAATGAAAGGGATGATGAGGACCTGGGCTAGGGTAGTGGTCATGTGAGTAGAAAGAAGGGGAGAGATATAAGATGTTTTAGAGGTAGAATTGATGAGATGTGTGAGCTAATTGGCTATTGTGGAGTGAGGGAGAGAGAAGAGTTAAAGATTATTGAGAGGTTACAAACCTAAGTGATGGGAAGGATGGTGAGAGCCTCTACAGAAACAGCTAAATTAGGAAGGATTCAAGGGTGGGTTCAAGGAAAAGATGAGTTCTCTTTGGACTTGTTGAATTTGAGATGCCTATGGCATATTCAGGAGGAGCTATCTAGTAGGCAGTTGGTGATCTAGGACAGCAACTTGGGAATGAGAGTGGTCTGTCTAGATTTAGGAGTTATTTGCATAGAGGTAACTGAACACGTGAGAATGATCACCAAGCAAGAGAGAGTAAAGAGAAGAAATAAAAAATGACTAAGGACAGAGCCTAAAATTCTAACATGTATTATTAAATAGATGGTTTATGAGCATTTAAAAAGAGAAGTGGTGACAATTAAAAGACAGTATGGTTTTAGCAGACTAAACTAATCTCCTTTTTTAACAGGATAACTAGACTGAAAGGTCAAATGAAGCTCATGTATTGTATCCTAGAATTTTGCCAGAGCATTTGACAATATCTCTCTTGCTATCCTTATGGACAAGAAGGAAGGATGTGGTATAAATGATTCATATGTTAGTGGATTTGGAATTGACTGAATGACCTGAATCAATGAGTAGTCGTTAATGGATCAATGTCATTATTAGTGCTACTTGGTCTTCTATCAAGTAACTCAAGGATCTGTCTTTGCCTTTATGCTGTTCAACAATTTTATCAGTGACTTAGATAAAAACACAAATGGCATGCTCATCAAATGTACAGATGATAGGAAACTGGGAAAGACAGCTAGTCTATTATATGACAGAGATTCTGTAGTTCTGTGGGAAAGCTTCAGCCAGGTATGGTGGCATATACCTGTAATCTTAGCTGTCTGGGAAGCTGAGGCTAGCAGACCCCTTGAGCTTAGGAGTTTTGAGCTTCAGTAAATTATGCCAACCAGGTATCCACACTAAATTTGGCATTTTATCTCATATTGAGAGTAGTGGGATGGAGGCTGGGAGATCAAGTTGCCCAAGAAAGAGCAAACCAAGAAGGAGCAGTAGGACAAAGTTCCCGTACTAATCAGCAGTCAGATTGAGCATGTGAGTAGCTCCTACAGTTCCAACCTGTAGAAGAGGGAAAAATGAAAGAGAGTGAGAGAGGAGAAAGAGAGAAAGACAGAGAGAGAAAGATACAGACAAAGACAGAGAGACAGAGACAGAGAGACAGAGAGAGAGAGACAGAGAGAGAGGAGGAGGAGAAGAAGGAGGAGAGACAGAGAGAGACAGAAGAGAAGAGAAGAGAAAAGGAGAGAGAGCAAGGAAGGGAGGAAGATAGAATATAGTCACTTTCTGATTATATGGACTAACAGAGGTAGTAGCATATATAATCTATTCTAAATAAGATCTTATTGGAATGTTTTGGGTTTGTTTGTTGGGGGGTAGGGTTAAATCAGTGATTTCTTAGTAGGAAATGTGTAATCTTAGAGATCAACCTAGGGCACAGAAAAGTTTATAATCTAAAAGTGATTTGACTTTGGAATATAACATTTTTAGAAAGTAAATTTTAAAAGGAAGGAAAAAAAAGAAATAAAGAAAGAGAAAGGAAGGAAGGAAAAAAGAAAGAAAATAAGAAAGCTCAGGAAACAAAAGCAAGAGAGCTAAGAAGAATGGACCTATTGTTCATTTGTTGTTGAGCCCAAAGCAAAAATGTGACTACAAAAAATGTGGCTTTCTTACAAACACATCCAAAATAAAAATAGTAAAATAATGCATGTTTCTAGAGGACAATTGTACACAGGTAGGTCACATATTAACCGTGATGCTTTTTAAATTTTGTGCTTTGGTGAAATGATCAAAAATAGTCTAATTCCCTAGAGAAATCTTCAAATGGAGGATGGGTGACCACTTGCTTAGCATCTTGTATAGAAGCTTCCTTTTGGGAAGGAAAGCAAGTACAGAGAATGTGAAAGTTGCCAGACCCCTTCAGGGGCCTCCAGTTGAGGGGATGCTTGATTTGTCATTCCTTCAAACTATTGTCCTAAATATCTCTCCTCCCTTTCCTAGCTAAATTCCTTGGGAAGGCCATCTACAATTAGTGCCTTCACTTCCTTTTCTCTCACTCTCTTTTTAACTCTCTGCATTCTTGCTTTTGACTTCATCATTCCACTGAAACGACTCTCTCCAAAGTTACCAACGATCTCTCACTTTCCAGATCTAATGGCCTTTTCTCAGTCTTCATGTTTAATTTTTTTTTAATCTCTGCAGACTTTGACACTGTAATGTATCAAAAAAGTTTCAAAGTAAATATTTTGTCAATGTTAAATTTTATTATATATCTATTAAATTTATTTTATTATACATTTGTTATATATCCACTTATTATATATGTTATATTTAACATTTTATTAAAAACTTAACATTGACCTCATTACAACCAATTATTTAAAAAATATAGTGCAGGAGCTCTTAATTTTTTGTGTATTTTCTGGGTCCTTTTATCAGTCTAATGAAACCTAAATGCTTACAATAAAATACCTAGAATTATCAAGGAAACACATTACATAGAAATAGAGCTATCAAAATATTTTTTAAAAAAAATTTAAAAATAAAAAGTTCATGAATCCCAGATTAAGACCTCTGATATGGTGGATAGGAAGGTCGGCCTCAGAATCAGGAATACCTCATTTCAAGTCCTGACTGATTCATACTTATTTCCAGACCCTGACCAAACTTTTCAGGCCCCAGGTAACTCTCTGAATCTAGAAACTGCAGAATACTTACTGTTTTCAATGGCAGATTAAGTGTTCTCACTGGGAGCTCCCTATGTCAGTGAGGTCACAGGTTCAGGGTCCCCCTACCACCACCTTGTTCATTATTTCCATTAGGATTTCAACATAGAAAATATAACAATCTTTTCTTCAGGTACTCCCTCTAAGTAAGACCGTATCAGGATTCTCTGCCCATTCTTCTCATTCATTTTTTTCTTACATGGTTGTAGTTAAGGTGTACTCCATTTTTCTGGTTCTGTTTTTCTTGTTCTACATTGTTTCATAAGGATCTTTCCAGATTTCTTTGTATTCCTTATAATTGACAGCCTTAGTTGGTTTATAAAATTTCATGACATTAATGTAAACAATTTGCTTAACCATTCCCCTATTGTTGGACGTGTAGGTTGTTTCCAGTTTGTTTTTTGTTTTTTCCCCCGCAGTTACATATAATGCTGCTATAAAAATCTTTGAACACATAGCTCACTAGTTGTTGTTGTCATCTGAGGACATATTCCCAGAAGAGGTAGTCTGGAGTAGCAGGGGTGGTAAAAAGAAAGCTAACTTTCCCAATCTTGGTACAGGCTAGATGTGTGACTCCTGATGAATCACCTAATTTCTCTGTGCGCTAGGCCAGAGGTCAAACAAATGCAGCCCACAACACCCCTGGGGGCAGCAGAACCCAGCTAAAATGTAATTGGGCAATATTTCCCAAAATCAGTAAAAATGTCGTATAGCATAGGTTATATTAGATTTGGAAAATGAGTCATCATGCTACACGCAGGCATGTGTGTAGGATTAGTGGCCCCCATTTCTATCTGAGTTTGACACCCCTGCTTTAGACAGCTAAGACTGAGTTGCAGAGAGGCTACCCGCCTGCCTGGGTAGACAGAGTTTCCTCACTTGGGAGTTTTTCATACCAGCGTTAACATGCTCCTATTCCCTACCTTCACAGGATAGGATTATTTTTTTCCTAATTTTTATGCGGACTGCCAAGTTACTATCCAAAAGGAGAGTGTTATTGTTGTTGCCTAGTTGTGGCTGACTCTTCATGACCTCATTTTGGGTTTTCTTGGCAAAGATACTGGAGTGGTTTTCCATTCCCTTCTCCAGTTCATTTTACAGATGAGGAAACTGAGGCAAACAAATTTAAGTGACTTTCTCGGGGTTACATAACTAAATAAGTGTCTGAGGCCAGATTTCAACTCAGGAAGATGAATCTTCCTGACTCCAGGCCTGGTCCTCAACCCATTGTGCCACTTATCTGCTAGAAAAAGATATGACAAATCCACAATTCCATCAGTAATGAATGAGTGTACTGTATAACCCTGAAAGCGTTTTTTTGTTGCTTCTAATTATTATTATTGTTTTGCCAGTTTGATGGGTATGAATTTATACCTCAAAGTTCTTTTCATTTTCGATTCTTTGTTTTTTTGTGAGGTTGATTCTCCACCCCCACCCCTCACCCCCAGATAACTATTAACAACTTGGATTTCCTCTTTTGAAAACTATCTGCCTAATTATAATAAACAAGTTTGTACCAAAACCAGTACAAGAGCATGCATCTCCTCTGCTTTGCAAAAGGTGTCAGACTTGGAAGATTTGTGGGTTACCTTTACTTGAACTCCTTTCTTCTTTTTCCTTTCTTTTCTTTTTTCTTTGTTGCAAAAGATGGTTCTTGGGACAGGAAAGAAGGAAAGGATATATTTGGAAATGAAGGTGATGTAAAAACAAAAGATACTGCTAAGCATTTTTTTTAAAAGAAAATTGTCCATTCATGTGCCTCTCACTGATCCTGAGACAACAGAGGACCACCTCTGAGTGACTGCTGAGCTCGGCGTAATTTATCTCCTGTAACTCAGTTGCACAAACATATCCTCCTGGAGAGAAAAGGAAAGGACGCTTTCCAAAAATGAAACAAGGACAAAACCTGTATCTGACCTCCAAGACTTGACAGGATAAGAAATGAAATGAAAAGGAAACCTTTGAAAATACGGGCACATGAATAGACTTGCTGCGTGCTGTGTTTCTGCTCACCCAAAATGCAAGTGCAAGAATGAGAGGATAAACATTTGCATAGCACCTACTTTGTATCAGTGCTGAAATTTTTTAAAAAAATATATAAATATTATCTCATTTGATACCTACAACAACCCTGTGAGATTGCTACTATTATTATCTCTATTTTATAGTTAAGGAAATGACAGCAGAGGTTAAGTGACTTGCCCAGGGTCACACAGCTAGTGTCTGAGGCCCAATTTTAACTCAGGTCTTTCTCATTCCAGGTCCAAGATTATAACCATTGTACCACCAGCTGACCCTGTAGCCTGAGAAGGATAGCAATTGCCTAGAATCCCATTCTTATTAAGAGAATACATGAATGTAATGATGATGATGATGATTAATGGGATTATTGATTTTGTGTAAGAAGGATACCTTTGAGGTCCCCTCATTATATTCATGAAAAAATTAAGATTCAGAAGTTAAGTGACTTATATAAGATTACACAGGAAGTAATTGACAGAGCTGAGACTTGAATCCATGCCCACTGATTCCACATTTGAGGGTCTTTCCATTGCACTTTGATTGGAGTAAACAGAAAGAAAGAAAGAAAGAAAAAGAGAGAGAGAAAGAGAAAGAAAAGAAAGGAAGGAAGAAGGAAAAAAGGAAGGAAAGAAGGGAGGAAAGGAGGAAGGAAAGAAGGAAGAAAGAAAAAAGAAAAAGGAAGGAAGGAAGGGGAAAAAAAAGGAAGGAAGGAAGAACATTTTACATGGAATCATTGATTTAGAGCTAGAAGGAACCTTAGTGGTCATCCAGTCCAACCCTCTCATTTTACAAATGAGAGAACAGGAGCAGAGAAGCTAAGTGATTTGCTCTGTCACACAACTAATAAGTATCTGAGTCTGAATTGGAAGGAACTCCTTCATCTGAATGCAAAAACATTTTTAAAATAAACCCAAACCCTTTCATAGTAAAGTATAATTTTGTGTGGCAATGTCTTATACAATACCCTTCACTCCTATGCACTGTATACCGATATTTTTAATTTGGATCAATATGGCAATAACTCATATTTGTCCATTACTACAGAGTCTACAAAATATATCTGATCAAACTGACCTTCTTGCTGTTCCTCTCCTGACACTCCATCTCCCACCTTCCTGGCTTTGTGCTGACTATCCCCTGTGTCTGGAATGTATTTCATTCTAACCTCTTATAGAATGCCTGGTTTTCTTCAAGATTCAGCTTAAGTGCCCCACTTCTTTATGAGGCCATTCTAGGTCTCTTTTTCCCAGCTACCCCCTTGTACCTCTAACACCCTGGCTGCTGGTGCTTTACCCACAAAGATTAACTTGTGCCTATTTTGTATGTGTTTGCTCTATACCTATATACCGTATGTTGCTTCCTGTCAGAATTTGAGCTTCTTAAAGGCAGGGCTTAACCTAGTAGGTCCTTAATAAATGCTTGTGGATTAATTATTACCTCACTGGATCTTCACAACAATCCACTGAGGTAGGTAATACAAGTATCAATATTTTTATTTGACAGATGAAGAAACAGAAACACAGTGGTTAAGGGATAAGAGGGAGACGGTATGATTTTAAAACAGAGGCATGATATTAACAATAACACTTCTGGATTGGTAGCCAGGCAGGAAACCTGAGTTCTAGCTTCAGTTTGGCCACTGGCTCACTCTGTGACCTTGGACAGAGCCCTTCCCTTCTCTGGACCACTTTCCTTTTCTATCAATTGAAGGAGTTGGGATAGGTGCATCTATCTGTGAGGCTCCCCACCAAGTTCCAGCTCTATAATTTGTCCCTAGTCACAAGGCAGGTTGTTGGTGGAGCTGGGTTAGATGCATGCTCAGACTCTGCAGGTCAGCTTTGGGAGATGCTTTCTGGGTGGGTACCCACCATCATGACTGTCCTCGTGATCAGGGCCTGCCTGTTCTGCTTACTTTGAACTGAAAAGCTAGTTTCTTGGCTTCCCTCCCAGCCAGATGCAGCTGAACACAAGGCGAGCCAAGACAGCTTTCTGCAGTACCAGCTTTCAAAAGGAGGATCTGTTTCAACCTGGAGGACTTCACGCCTTTCATTCTCCCCACTTCTACATTGGGCAAGAGGAAAATATGAGCACAGACTTTTTTTTTCTTCTTAAAATACAGACCGACTTTTGAGAACAACTCAGCTTTGCAAATATTTGCTGGAATCCTGCGCCTCCTTCTGGCCAAGTTTGGGAGACAGCAGGGATTCCTTTTGTGGCCCCTGAAATAATGTTCATCTTCAGCAGCCCACTTAAAGTTAGCATCCTAGGATTTAAAGATAGAAGGGGCCTGATGGAGCCTCTGGTTCAACTCCATCCCTCAACATGCATGAGTGCGCGCACGCGCGCGCGTGCACACACACACACACACACACACACACACGTTTCTATTTCCTGTCATTTGCCCCTTATCTACTCATCTTCCCCTAACCCTCTCTCTTCCCTTAAGAAGTATGTGTGCAGGTATCTTCTATTTCCTATAGGCTAGCTGCACAGTGAAGAAAATCCTTTTAATTGCATGCTGAGCTGGAACTGAGCGTGAATACAAAGGGACCTGAGCAGATGATGTCTCATTCTCTTTCCTGGTGGCAGTTGAGGCCAGAACTGCTAGGCTCCTGGGTAGAGGAGGGTTCCTTCACGCAGCTGCCATATGTTACATGAGGCCTATGTTTCCTCTGTCTCTATTGTGTTTTTCTTTCCTGTTTTTAGGTGGGCGCGTTTCATGAGATGGGAGTGCCTAGCTGATTAGTGACACTGTGGGAACCATCAAGGGCAACACTCAGCTGATTGGAGAGACCCGATGATCCATCAAAGCCATCTGAGGTCCCACTAACAAGCAGAGTCGCAGGGCCCGGAGCAACAGAAGTCAAGTCTGGTGATGAAACCTTGTAGCAGCCCTGAAGAGCAACCTGCTTGAGCTGGCCCAGCAGGGAGCCATCTCAGCTGAGCAAGGGAGGAAGTGAACCTGGCATGGACTCCTTGAAATGAGAAAAGGAGTATCAGGGCCAGGAAATACTACCCTTCCCCCCAGATTGCAGGTGGGCTGGGTTATTTTGTACTCATCACTATAAATCGGAATCCACTTTCCCCTGAGACCAATTGCTTGGGGATGGGGGAGAGAATGCACTGTTTGTGGGGGGGGCGGATTTGGAAAGATTGTTGTACTTTAATCCTTGATGCATTTTCTTAGTAAATATCCCTTTGTAAAATTGATGTTAATTGGTCACTGTATTAAGGGGAATGTGTTTTTTTTTTTTTACCTTTTGCTTTACTTTTTCTTGTTTTTTTTAAAAACTTTTTTTCTATTAATTAATCTATTTTTAGTTTTCATCACTCACTTCCACAAGATTTTTAGTTCCAGATTTTCTCCCCATACCTCTCCTCCCCCCACCCCAAAATGGCATGCATTCTGATTATCCCTTCCCCCAATCTGTCTTCTTTTCTTTTGCTTTTTGGTGAAGGGAAGGTAGGGCAATTGGGATTAAGTGACTTGCCCAAGGTCACACGCCAAGTTTTGTGTTAAGTGTCTGAGGCTGAATTTGAACTCAGGTCCTCCTGACTCCAGAGCAGGTGCTATATTCACTGTGCCACCTAGCCACCCCTGTCTTCTTTTCTATCACACTCCCCACCATTCTCTTATCCCTTTTCCCTCTATTTTCTTGTAGGGCAATACAGATTTCTATACCCTATTGTCTTATTTCCCAGTTATGTGTAAAAACAATTTTTAACATTTGTTTTTAAAGCTCTTAGTTCCATATTCTCTCCCTCCCTCACTCCCCACCCACCCCCATTGAGAAGGCAAGGAATTCAATATAGGTTATACGTGTGTATTAGTCTATTTTTTAAGGTTTTATTTTCTTCAGCATTTTTTGGGGTCTCCTTTAACAAGCTGTTGGCTTGTTTTTCATGATTTTTTTGTATCATTCTCATTTCTCTTCCCAATTTTTCCTCTGCTTCTCTTACTTGATTTTCACAATCCTTATTGAACTCTTCCATGACCTGTGACCAATCCATATTTTTCTCAGAGGTACTACATATGACTTCCCTATGCCTGGAGTGCCTTACTCTGATCCTCTTCCTTTGAATTCTTAACTGTTCTTTAAAGCCTGATTCAGGTGCCAGTTCCTCTAGTCTTATACAGGGCTTCTTGAACTTTTTCCGCTCACAATCCTTTCAGCACTTCTTAAACTGAGGGTCTCAACACCATATGGGGTCAAGTAAGAAGCCTTTCCTTCTCTCTCCTCCCCACCTCCATCTCCCATCTACCTACTTACTTCATCAATAAAAACTTCACTCTCTACAATTCTCTAAAGTTGGATAAAGAGCGTAGGACTTGAAGAAAGATTTGAGTTCAAATCTTGTCTCAAATGCTTTCTAGCTACAACTGTGCCTCAGTTTCTTTTCTGTAAAATAGGGATCATAATCGTGTAGGGTTGTTGTGAGGGTAAAACAGTTAAAGAATTTAAAGTACTTTGAAAACCTGAAAATGCTTACTAGCCCTGTTTGCCCCAGTTTCCTCATCTGTAAAATGAGCTGGAGAAGGAAATGACAAACTGCTCTGGTATCTTTGCCAAGAAAACCTCAAATAGGGTCTCAAAGAGTCAGTCACAACTGAACAACAACAACACTGATTTCTATTCATTCTAGCTATGTGACCTCTGACAAGTCACTTAACTCTCTGTGCCTCAGTTTCTTCAACTGTAAAATGTGAATAACAACAGCACTTTCCTCCAGGGATTGTTGTGAGAATCAAAGGAGATATCTGTGAAACACTCAGCTCCGTGCCTAACACCTAGTAGGGAAATGCTTATTCCCTTTCCTTAATTTACTATAGTATTATGTATTAAGGTTTTCTCATATGTCATTATTTGCATTTATTAGACTGTAAGCTCAATGAGGGCAGAGATCATGTCTAATCTATCATCATGTTCTGAGATACCTCCAAACACTGAAACGAAAGGGATTCCATAAAGAATCACAGACTGTCAATGCTAGTAGGGACTTCAAAGGGCCTTCGAGTCCAACTCGTAACTGAACAAGAATGGCCTCTACTCAACAAAAGGTCATCCAGTCTTTGCCCAAGAGGGAGTACCCGCATTAAGCTTAACATCAATAATTATTCTTCAGTTCTAGTCATTCATCCATTTCCAGTTCCACCTTACCATACTATCTCTCATCTAGCTGATATCTCCCCTTCTTGTCCATAAGAATGACAAAAGAGTTTGTCAAATGCTTTGATTAAATCAGGGTAGACTCTATAGCATTCTCTGGCTCTACCGATCTAGTTCCTGGCGTGATGAATTCTAAAGTTGAAAATCAGGCATAAAAAGATGATCCTTAAGTGACTAAAGCAGGTAAAGGATATGTGAATTCTTGTGAACTAAAGTGAACCAGGAGTCCTTTCATTCATCAAGAATGACCTCTAGGTGGCAAGACATAGGTATCTATGAGCCTATGGTGATGTGTCCTCTATTTAAGCCTCTTCTCCTTTATAACTGAACAGGCTTCTTCTAAGGCATTATTCTCTCAGGTTTAGAAACGTATGTTCCTACAATGTCAAAGGCATAGATAGAAGGTATACGTAGAAAGATATAGTGATAGGTCTTTGTTTACACAGTATATAAGTGGTAGGGCTAGGATTAGAACCCAGGTCTCATTATTCCCAGTGTTTTGCATTCAAAGTTCTTTATAACCTAGAACATGACACATGCAATATGGGAGAGATCACAAAAAAGGACTCTGGGAATGTCTAGTCCAACCCATTTGTTTTGAATAGATCAGGAAACTGAGGCCCAGAAAGCAGCGAGTTGCCTAAGGTCTTATGATGATAGGCTTGGTGGGTAGAGCTCTGGGTCTGGAGTCAGGAAGACCTGGGTTAAAATCCGGCCTCAGATGCTTGCTAACTGTATGACCCTGGGCAAGTTGGTTTTCTCCTCTGTAAAAAAGGGATAATCATAGCACCTACCTTCCAGGGTGGTTGCAAGGATCAAATGAAATCAGAGAAATTGATGGGCTGTTTTGTTGACATTTCAAATGAAATTAATATTTGCTAGATTTTTACTTAGGATTTTACAAATGAAATTTCTAGTCGCTATTGAGCCAAAATTTTCAATCCAACCCAATAGTTCTATTATAGTCACAAACAGAATTTTTATTTTCTTGAAATTCCTAGCTATCTGGTCTCACTGTCCTCTGGTAGCTGGCAGCCACAAACAGCAAGGGCTTTAATAGCAACTGTATTTATTATTATTACATATTAATGTCTTAATTTATTTTAAAATTTAACATTGCTACTATTTAATTCATATGAATAATTATTTATTGTTAAGCAGATACAGCATGTAGGGGAAAGCCCTGTATACTCTAAACACTGCAGATATGAAGTCCTTATTATCCACTGTTACTAAACTTAATTCTGTCATTGGAGAACTGACCTAGAACCAAAGAATGATAGAGATGGAAGGAAGGCACTCTGGGGTGCGGACATAGCTTTGGACCTACAATTGAGAGAGCTACTTTCCCATTTTGGCTCTGACACTTACTAGCTATGTGAGCATGGGCAAGTCACTGGGCCTCTCTGAACCTCAGTTTCTCAATCTCTAAAATAGGGATAATGGTCACTAGCACTACTTACCTCACAGGGTTACTTCAAGGAAGATACTTTATAAAAGTGAATAGAGGTAACGATTATTGTCATTGTGAGTACTGCTGCTATTAATTACTACTTACAGTAATCACGACTGGTATTATTCCTAATATTATTCCTAATGGTAGTAGAAAATTAGAGTTGAAAGGAACTTTAATGAAGATATATCTTCCCAGTGGAAAGGAACTCTAGGTTTGGAGTAAGAGTCCATGGGTTCACATCTCAGGTCCTGCAGCTTACAAATACGTGAACTTTGGAAAGTCCCCTCTTTCTAGCCTCAGTTTCCTCAGCTATAAAATGAAGGAAGGGGACTAGATAACCTCTGAGTTTATTTCTAGATCTAAATATGTGATTAGAAGCCAAGGAACTCCCCTACTCAATAATGACTCCCTATTCCTTCCAGGATCAAATACAAAATCCTGTTTTGCATTCAGAACTCTTCATAAACTAGCCCCCCTGCCCCACACACTTCTCCAGTTTTTTTGTACCTTACTCCCTGTAAGACAGGTAACACACAGGAGGGCTGCTAGCACAGGTTCACTCTTGATCTGGTCAGACAAGGACAGGAAGACAGCTTCAGAGGGGTTAATAATATTACTTTATTCTAGTCTAGTCTTCTCACAAGAAGATTTGCTGATAATGGGAGCACCAATTCCTACAGCATTCCCTAATCACCCTTCTTGCAGGGGCCAACAAGAAGGGGGACAACTACCACTACATCAATCGAGACAGGCACAGCTTGTCTACTCTCCTCAATCCCCTCAAGCCTCAATGAGGGCCAGTTGAGGCAAACACAGATGTCTCCCAAGCTTTGATGGGGCTGATCAAGGCACACACAGCATTCCAGCTTGTGCATTCAACCCTAGGGGTTCTCAACTCACTGACCAGTGCCCATCTGCTTCATAGGGCAACAGAAAAAGCAGGCATATTGCCAGCAATAGCCTCACAAGTTTACATTATCTCACTGCTATATCTCATAGCACAATTTCAGTGGATATTTACAATTTAAGCACAAATGTTTATATTATTATTATTATATAATGCTGCACAAGTATGGTGGAGCTGTTTACAAATTATGAACCTGGGAAATAGAGATTGTTATGACCATGGATCCTGGGAAACTAAACTCTAAGAAAGAATAACAAAAATCCACCTTACTTATACTCCCCACCACATATACTCTTCAATACAGGGCCTCTGGTCTCCTAGCTGTTCCAGGAACAAGACACTCTGTGTCTCAGAAACAGGCTTATTCTCTGACTGTCCCCCATGCCTGGGAAGCTCTCCTTCCTCATCTCTACTGCTTGATTTTCCTAGCTTCCTTTAGGTCCCAACTAAAATGCCACCTTCTACAGAAAGCCTTTCCTAATCCTTCTTAATCTAGTGCCTTCCCTCTACGAACTGTTACCTAATTTGTCCTGCATATAGCTCACTTATACGTATTTCTTTGTTGTCTTTCCCATTAGATTGCAAGCTCCTTGAGGCCGGGGACTGTCTTTTGCCTCTTTTTATTTATTTTATTTGCTTTTTTTTTTTGGAGGGGGAGGGCAGGGCAATTGGAGTTAAGTGACTTGCCCAAGGTGACATGGCTAGTAAGTGTTAAATGTCTGAGGTCACGTTTGAACTCAGGACCTCCTGACTCCAGGGCCAGTGCTCTATTCACTGCACCACCTAGCCACCCCTTTTGCCTCTTTTTATATGACCAGCACTTAGCACAGTGGCTGGCAGATTGTAGGAGCTTAATAAATGTTTATTGACTGACTAAAAATGTCAAAAACTAGAAGGGAACAGTTTAAAAATAACATGGAATTTTAATGTGGGAAGGATGCTAGGAACATATGTCAGAGCCATAAATGGCCTTCAAAAATACACTGTCAGAGTTGGAAGAGACTTTAGTGATTCTATCAAGTCCAATCCTCTCATTTTGCAGATGAGGAAACTGAGGCCCAGAAGGTAGAAGTGACTTGTCCAAGTTTGGTCTTTGGGGGTATAAGTGATCTCTAGTTTTCTTCCCTTCAGTGTACAAAAGCAACAGCATTTCCAGGGCACCTTCTCTTGGCAGTGTCAAGTAAAGAAATAGAAGATGCTGAGAGTTAAAGCTAGGTTAAAGAGTCAGACCGTTGGGGATGAAAAACAGATGAGACAAAGCCCCAGGTACAAACCAAGATTAGAATGTTGGTTGGGGGGCAGGTGGTGCTGTGAATAGAGCACCATCCCTGGAGTCAGGAGGACCTGTGTTCAAATGTGACCTCAGACACTTAACACTTACTAGCCGTATGACCTTGGGAAAGTCACTTAACCCTAATTGCCCCTCCAAAAAGCAAAAAAAAAGAATGTTGGCAGTGGGGGAGTATGTGAATGCTTCAGAGCAGTGGTCCTCAGACCATTGTTCTCATGCTGAAGTGTATATCTCCAATCAGAACTATTTTTATGACAGTTCTAAGGGGTTTTCATTTCTAATATAGTTAATGTAGATAGATGTTGTTGTTCAGTTGTGTCCAGTTCTTCACGGCCCCACTTGAGAGTTTTTTGGAAGAAATACTGAAGTTGTTTGCCATTTCCTTCTCTAGTTCACTTGACAACTGAAGAAACTGAGGCAAATAGGGCTAAGTGACTTGCTCAGGGTCACACAGTTAGTAAAAATCTGAGGCCAGATTTGAATTCAGGAAGATGAATCTTCCTGATTCCAGGCCTGATTCTCTATCCATTATGCCACCTAGTTGTCCCATATAGATAGATAGAACCCACATAAACCAGTTCTTTGGAGGCCTTGATGATTTTTAAGAGTGTAAAAAGATCCTGAGACCAAAAGTTTAAGATTGCAGCTGCTGGTCAATGGAGCCACAGCTAGACTAGGTCACCATGGTGAGTCTCAGACAATATTGGCCATCTGAGCTGTTTAGGGGTTGGAGACTGAATAATACTAAGGATGTCAGTCTGAAATGGAAAACAGGAGTATGGACTATTGGATGAGTATATGGAGATGTGAGAACAGGGTTTTCTGACAAGAGAGATACTGGAAGTATTGCCAGTGAATTTCTTGGTCTGGGTAACCATCTGCATAGGAAACAGGCCTGGAATTGTAAGCAGGATTTGTGTGTTCCCAGCCCTTTGCCCTTGAGGCTTGTTCTCATGCACAGGTGTTGCTTCTGGCAATCTGTTTCTCTGTTAACTTCCAACAAATGGAAGTGATGCTTACCCTTACACAGCATCCTTTCAATAGCAGGCCCCCAAAGGGCCAGCTCTCTATGGATTAATAAAGAGCCTGGCTTATCAGAATGTGGAAACAAACTAGTTCAGTTGAACTAGTAGGATTTTGGGACCACTGCAGAAAGTCCTCTCAACCCAGAGATGACATTATGAAAATCTAGCCCCTCCAAGGCCAATTAAATTGGGGAGGGGTGTTGCAATGGATTGTTGGTCCTGCTTGAAATGTACTTGTTCTGGAAAAGAGGAATATCTCTCCACTAGAAAGTGTAGCCCCAGACCTTTAGCCAGTCTGACCCCTGATCCCTGGCCTCTCAACCCATGGGAGTGGGGGGGGGGGCCAGGAAGTAGCGTGATTTAGAGGGCCTCCATAGAGAGCAAACATTCCCTTGGATGTAACATCCTTGGTCAAACCCCTGGTTTATCCCACCCTGTAAAGGATCTCTCTCTGTTTGCCCACCTGCTTTCAAATGTAGGAAGAAGGAGCTTTGATTTCACTGATATAGGGAACTCCCAGGTGAGAAAACTTCCTCTACCAAGGTAGGTCAGCATCTGCTCTGCAACTTAGAGGCTCAGAAAAACAACTTAGAAAGATTAAGCACTCTGATCAACACAATGACCAATCACAATGTGTGTGCGTGTGTGTAGATATATAGATACATGGATGTATGAATGTAGATGCACACTGTACACACACATATGCATAGTATATGTGTGCACATATGTGTGTATTATCTGCGTGTGCATGAACACCTGCATACATGCATACCTACATGTATGTATCCACACATACATATATAATGTGAGCTCAGGCTCATGTAGCCAGGATTCATCAGAGGTGGTACTCGAATTCAGGTCCCCCTGACTTTGAGACTGGCTCCCCATCCACCTCCCTCTCTGGGCCAGTCCTCTAGCCCAACACCTCTTTTGGAGGTGGAACAGCCCTCTAACAGGTAATAAAGCCTTTGTCTGACAACCTCAGAATCATGAAATCTCAGAGCTGGAGGGAACTCAGAGGTTTTCTAGCCCAGAGCTGACAACAGACCACCGTAGCAAGTCTGTAGCCCTCACCACTTGTACGTGCAGCCAAACCAGATTAAAATGCAATTGGGAGACATTTAGGAAAATAAATAAAAATACAATAGGACATAGGTAACGTTAATATGTGGTTTGTAAAGTCAATATACAGGGGCAGGGCTTATCTACAGTTTAATGACCCCATTTCTATTTGAGTTAGGCATGACGATCTAGTCCGACCTGTACCTGCCCAAGAATTCCCCAAAAGTCTTAATCATAAATTTGACAAACATTTATTAAGTACTTGGTATAAAAATACCAGATGTTCATATCATGGCTTGAGGGATAAATGACATTTTCTCTACATTGTCTCAGATGATTCTTGGGAGAGGTCTGTCAAGTAAATAGGGAGTTGAGGATTACTATTTGTGTTTTCAGATGAAGAAACTGAGTGTTGGAGTAGAGCAGTGACTTGCCCAACATCATTCAGTAAACACTGGTACAAACAAGACTAGAAGCCAAGCCTTCTGACTCCAAATCCAGGGGTCTTTCCATGTTGCTGTTGATATGATTGGTATTGAGAGGAGAGGAGGGAGATCCTTGAGGAGCTCACAATCAGGCAGGGGGATAAGACACTTACAAAAATGTTGACAATATAAGGCAGAAAGTGCTGAGTGTGATAAGAGAGAGGTTATCACTGATCATCCTTCCTTTACAAAGAGGACGATGTCTTGACTCACACATGAATTGGATTTAAGTGAGGCAGAATTGCTCAAAGTCATTGGCCTCATCCTCTATTCCAGAGTCATCTAAATCCAGTGGCAAGATAAAAGTCAAGACAACTGGCAATGGCCCGGGGTGCAAGGGATGATGTTGACATCTTAGACACCCAACCAATCTCTAAGTCAGTGGTTCTCAACCTGTGGGTTATGTTCAATTTGTAACAATGAAAATACATCCTGCATATCAGATATTTACATTACGATTCATAACAGTAGCAAAATTACAGTTATGAAGTAGCAACGACAATAATTTTATGGTTGGGGGTCACTATAACATGAGGAACTGTATTAAAGGGTTGTGGCATTAGGAAGGTTGAGAACCACTGCTCTAAGTGCTCCACAGCACCTGCTTCAGCCAGCTTTATGGCCATTGGAATAAATTGTTCTCAATTGTGAAGAAGTCTTCACATGCTTAGGATAGACATCCCTTAATTCACCAATGGGTTTCAGGTCCATCAGTTACCCTCACTCTGGTTTAGCCCATCTACCCAGATAGTTTATCATGGTGTGGCCACTACACATCCTACGACTTCTTGAAGCTACAGGTGAGAGCTGGGTGAAGGTGGTCACCAACTGTGGATGAAAAGCCCTCACACGAGTGATGCTAGTCCTCCTATCGCCCTGTAAGGTTAGAAGACGGAAAGGTCATTTCTGACTGGGGCACGGGGGACAGTTCCCTGGAGAGGCAGCTAGGTGGCACAGTAGATAGAGTCTTGGTCCTGGATTCAGGAAGACCTGACTTCAAATTCTTCTTCAGTCACTTCTTATCTGTGGACCCTGCACAGTGACTTAACCTTTGTGCCTCAAAGGATTAATATTAACACCTCCAGTATAGGGCTGTTAAGATGCTCAAATGAAATATATGTAAAGTGCTTTACAAGCCCTAAAGTGTTACATGAATGTTAGTTGTTATTACCTGTTACATCTCCTCTAGGGCCTATTACAGCGTAATCACAAAATAGGTGTTTAATGAATGTAACCCCGCTTTTGGCCCCTTCGACAGGGAGGAATGCTTGGGGAAGGGTACCTGCCTGCTGGACTGAGGGATTTACCTAAAATTCCTCCAGTTCCTGCGCTCATGCCTCTTCCCTTGAGCTTGAGCAGACTAGTGAAAAGAACCCTTAGAACTTTGGGGATTCTGGGCAAACCGTACTGGCCAGTCAACAGATCACTGTCCCCTCTGGGCAGATCAAAGTTCAGGTTATGTAAGTGTCTATGGCAGGAAAAAAGGAAGGAAGAAAATTGGGGGAAGGAGAGAGAACTGGATAGAAAATAGTCTAGTTTGGGGGTGGCTAGGTGGTGCAGTGAATAGAACACCATCCCTGAAGTCAGGAGGACCTGAGTTCAAATCCAGCCTCAGACATGTAACACAAAACTAGCTGTGTGACCTTGGGCAAGTCACTCAACCCCAATTGCCCTACGTTTCCTCCTCCAAATAGAAGAAGGAAAGAAGAAAGAAAGGAAGGAAGGAAATAGTCTAGTTTGTTTGGAGCATAGCATATGTGTTGAGGGGAGTAGTGTGAGATAAACCTGGAAAGACAGGATGAAGGTGCCCCACTGTCAAGGACCTTGATGCATAAACACAACAACTCAAACAGTGTCTCTATGATAAATAATTGTGTTAGGGTAGACCTCAGTTTCCTCCTCTCCAAAAAAGGGAGAATTACACAGCCGATCCCTAAGGTGTCTCTCCACTTGAAAGTTCTGCAGGTAGCTGTATGATCTTAGGCCATTTTCTGGCCCTCTCTGAGCCTCCACTGTAAAATGAAGGGGTGGGCAAAATTCTCTCTCGGGTGCTTCCAGTTCTGACATGCTGCAATGATTTGACTATATATCTGCTGATTTTTACCTTGATGTGCAATCACATCCTCAAAGTATCACAATAATTATCTGATAATTATCAGAGGTGCAATTGTGTCCTTTATTATAGAACCAAGCCACCATTGTGATCTTGCCACCATGTGGGCATCCAAGTGAGATGTGGCAAAGTCAGACATGCTGTACCTTGACCCCAACATGGCAATGTCATTTTGGTCCTCTTCAAGAACAAAGGACAACTAACCAATTAAGGCAATCAGACGAGTAAGGGCTAATGCTAGCAAGTCCTCCTCCATTACTCTCTAAGGTCTCTGGCTTTATCCACCCACACCCACATTTAATTATAGCTTAATCAGAATGGCAGAGTGGGTGAAATAAGCCTGTACCACATGATGGGAGGCTGTGCAGCATAGTAGAAAGGATGATGGAAATAGAGTCAGAGTATCTGGGGTCAAGTCCTAGTGTGGGCATGGACTAGCTGTATGACCTTGGGGAAAATCCCTTTATTTCTCTGAGCCTCAGTTTCCTCATATGTAAAACGGGGATACAATTCAAACTACAATGGAATGCTGGGTGGAAAAAAATACATTGTGAATTGTGCAGGTTTGATGAAATCTGACTCCGTGATAATGTCCCCACCCTGTGCCTCACTGATTATAGAATACATATATATGTGTATGTGTATATGTATATGTATACACATACACACACACACACACACACACACACACACACACACACACATATATATATATATATATATACAAATATATGTATATATACACATAGATAGATAGATGGATAGAGGTATAGATAGATAGAGTTATAGATGGACAGATAGCTAGCTAGCTAGCTAGCTAGATAGGTAGATAAATAGATAGATAGATGATAGATAGATGGATGGAGGTATAGACAGACAGAGGTATAGATAGATGGAGAGAATGAGAGAGATGGATACAGGTATAGATAGATAGAGGTATGGATAGATAGATAGATAGATAGATGGATAGATAGATAAATAGATAGATAGATAGATGATAGATAGATAGATAGATAGAAAGAAACAAAGAAAGACAGATAGACAGACAGACATATAGATAGATTCTAAAAGTGTGTGGCAGAGCCTGTTAAGCCAAGAAGGTACAAATTGGGATCTGATTTATTGTTTTGTTGCTTGTCTAGACTTAAGAAAGTGTTAATACAGATTAAAAGTTTGTTCATACATTTCCCTCTTGCCCCATGTTAAACATTTACCAGGATATCCCTGCTTCTCTCACACACAAAAAAAGCAACAACAACAACAAAAAAGACCATGAAGAATGGCTTCCAATGCTCCATTTCTTTCTTCCATGCTGAAAAAGATTCATGGTGAGTGGGCGGGGGCATGGGTGGGGATGTAGAAAACACAGTGGTTGTTTTTTTCAACCTACCCAGCCCAGCTGCCATGTGGAACTATCTGCATTCCTGTTACAGAGTTTGAGATGCTGCTACTAGATAGAACTGAGTCTGTCATGTGTCCTTTAATACCTAAGATATAGTTGGATAAAAATGCCCTTGGTCACTCTGTGTCCTCTTGAGCTCAACCTGCCTTGATCCCCCTCCTCTCCCCACCATTACTTAAACCACCCAGGGATCATTAACCAGATTTTAATTAACTGGATTGTGCTCAGTTTCTAGAAGGGAAGGGAATAATAATTTATTAAATACCCCATCAACAATGCACTAGTGTCCCTATTTTTTAGCATTCCTCCTTCCCTCCCCCCCCCCCCAGCATTTGTCTTTTTTCTTTTCTGTCATATGAGTCACTGTGAAAGGTATGAAGTGGTGCCTTGGAGTTGTTTTAATTTACATTTCTCTAATCATTAGTGATTTAGAGCATTTTTTTCATGTGACAATAGATAGTACTGATTTCTTCTAAAAATTGCCTGTTCATATCCTTTGCCCACTTATCAACCAGGGAACGGCTCTTATTTTTATAAATTTGGCTCCGTTCCTTTCATGTTTGAGAAATGAAGCCTTTATCAGAAAAACTTAATGTCGAATTTTGTCCCTAGTTTCCTGTTTCCTTCTCATCTTGGCTACATTTGGTTTTGTTTGTGTAAAACTGTTTAAATTTCATGTAGTCAAAATTGTACATTTAACTTCTCTTGATCTTCTCTATCTCTTCTTGGTCATAAATGCTTCCCTTACCCACAGATCTGACAGATAATTTTTTTATTCTCCCCTAATTTGTTTATATCACCTTTTATCTTTAAATTGTGTACCCCCATTTTGGGCTTATCTTGGTATATGATGTGAGATGCCAGTCTATGCCTAGTTTCTGCCAGATTGCTTTCCAGTTTTCCCAGAAGTTTTTGCTGGACAGTGAGTTTCTACCCTAAAAACTTGGATCTGTAAGGAAGTTTCCTCCTCTCTCCCAGTCCCCACTACTCTCTGGTAGGTTTCCAGCCTGAAGACAGGCAGAAGGATGTGTTGGTGGGAGGCAAGCCCTTTAGCCAGGTAGTCAGGAGATCTGGGTTTTAGTTCTTGCTCAGCCACTCACTGACTTGCTGGGTGAACTTGGGCATGTCATTTGTGACTTGAAAGATAGAAGAAGTTTCTGATAGAGTTGTCTAAAAGTGAATGAGGATGCTACAGGAGGAGGTGAATCACCAGTTATAAGAGATAACTACTTGTCAGGGACATTGTAGAAGGGGCTCCTGGGGAGCTGTGGATTGGACTAGTTGACTTCTGAGGATCATTCTGACTGCAAATTGGTGATTTCACTGCTGAGGGAGGCAAATTGCTGGGAATTTGGGGGAGGGGATAAAGGGGAGAGATAGAGACAGAGAGATAAGAAAATAAAAGAAAATCCTAGAAATCACTTATATATATATGCATATATATATATATATGGCCTGTAGCCAAAGCTCAAGGAGAGGATCCAATGTCTGATGGTGGAGGAGGGACAGCTGAGAGATGGAGGTGGGGAGATAAGTACATCAGTCTGCACCAGGCACAGCTGAGATTTCTATAAACAGTCTTTGATTATGTGAAGATAGCTGAAACACTAAGAGTGGGCAGGGAAGAGACAGGAGACAGATTGTGTCTATGGAATCCTATAATACCATAGGATTTAAGAGCTGGAAGGAACATTAGATGATTTCTAGTTCAATCCTTTCATTAGACAGATGGGAAACTGAGGTCCAGAGTATCATGCATTGAGTTAGTGGCAGAGACAAGACTAGGACTTCAGTCTTCTCATTTTCAGCCCAATTTTCTTTTGACAAGGGGAGAAAAGCAAAGTCAGCCCTAAGTGGGTCCTTCTCCTACCTCCTGGCATCTCTTCTATCCTTCCTCTCACTTCTAATTGGCAACTAGGGGGCACAGTAGATAGAATGCTGGACCTGAAGTCAAGAAGACCTGACTTCAGAAAATGTCAAAGCCAGCCTCACACTTATTAGCTGTGTAAGTCTGGGCAATCACTTAACCTCTGCCTGCCTCAGTTTCTTCAACTGTAAAAATGGGGATAATATCTACCTCCTAGGATTGTTGTGAGGATCAAATGAGATATTTGTAAAGCATTTAATATGGTGTCTGGCATATAACAGGTGCTTATTTCCTTCCTTCCTTCCTCCCTCCCTCCCTTCCTTCCTTCCCTCTTTCCTTTCTTCCTTCCTTCCTTCCATCCTATCTTCCTTCCTTTCCTTCATTCCTTCCCTTTCTTCCTTCCCTCTTCTTTCCTTTCCTCTCCTCTCCTCTCCTTTCTTTTCTTGTCCTCTCCTGTCCTCTCCTGTCCTTCTGCTTTCTGGAGGTCCAGAAATCCCATTTCTGGTACACTACCTAGATCTCCCACCTGCCTCAAAAGGACCCAACGTTCCAAATTTACCTTTCCCTTCTCCCCTAACCTCAATGGATTCCCTTCCTCTCTGTAGAGACAGAATAGTGCATTAGCAAAGAGAAGTCATACTCCTACCCTCTGAGCTTCATTTTTTTATCTGTAGAAAACGGTTAATAATATCCATTCTACTTAACCTCACAGGGCTTTTGTGAGGATCAAGTGTGATGAGGAATGTGAAACTGGTTTGATTAAGGAACGTGAAACGGCTATGATTAAATGTAGGAGAAAGGCAATCTAATCGTACCACACACCTGGCTGTCTAAGCATAGGGTTGGCCTTGTGCAGTAATGTCAGGTTATGTTTCCACCAAGGGTAAAACAAGATCAGTGAACTCCCATTGATCACTCAGATATGTTAGTCTCTCACCCCTCACCCACTTCTCCCTAATATCCCCTTGTTTGTTCTTTCCCTCATCTCCATCTCTCCTTCCCTCCCTCCTTTTCCCTCCAGACTTTGCTAACATTTCTCGCCACTTTTAAGAATGCCTTGGAATTGGTCCCTATTTCTGACATTGTAGATGATCACTGAATACTGGCCTCTTTGGCTTACTCCTCTACTAGAGCCTAGTGAAGACTCGATGTCAGAGGCAGAAAACGATTCAGTTCAGTTGAATTCATCACAGGACCAAGCAATGGGGAAGCACCTCAGAGGTCACAGGGTTTGGAGCTGGGAGGGATCTGTTCAATACTTGGGTAGTTAGTGAGGGCCTCCATTTTGGGGACAAGCCCAGGACAGCCGTGCATCATTTCCCTGCATGTGGTGCCTTGAGGGCAGAGACCGTCTTTCTTTTTGCTCGTATTTCTATCCCCATGTTCTGGGTGCAGCCTAACTGCCTGAGTGGGAATCCCCTTTCTAGTACTTTTAACATCCAGCCTCTGCTTGAAGACTTCCAGGCATGCCAGGAGCCATCACCCTCTGAGGCAGCCCATTGTACTTCTGGAGAGCCTTAGCTCTACTGAAATCTGAATCCCTGAAAAGCCTACTCCTTGCTCCACTTCTCCCCTCTAGGACCAAGCAGATCAAGTTATTCCCTCTTCCACATGATTCCTCTTCAAATACTTGAACCCGGTTCAAGTATTTGAATTCCATTTGATTCAAGCATGTATTAAGCATTTATTTGCTAGGCCTCGAGTCAAACACTGGGGTGTGGCAGGAGGTTTATACAGCGATACATAAGTGGATGAGGTTTTAAGCTGGCTACAATATACCACAAAAACCAGGGTCTTTTAGCTAGGGCTGTCTTCTCCCTGTATCCTGACCAATACAAAACTTCTGTGTTTCCCTCTGTAAATTAACAATTCCTGTTCTCAAGGGGAGATGATAATGAGAAGATCCTAACAGCTGACATGTCTACATTATTTTCTGGTTTACAAAATACTTCTATGTCCATTAGCTCATTTGATACTTACAATAATCCTTGTTATATGGATCACAACTAGAATACAATAATTTGCTGTTGTTCAGTCATGCCCAACTCTCTGTGAACCCATTTGGGGTTTTCCTGTCAAAGATCCTGGAGTGTTTTGCCATTTCCTTCTCTAGTTCATTTTACACACAAGGAAATTGAGGCAAACTTGGTTAAAGGATTTTCCCAGGATCCAACAGCAAGTGAGGCCAGATTTGAACTCATGAACATGAGTCTTCCTGATTCTAAGCCCAGCGCTCTATCCACTGTGGCACTTAGCTGCCCTTACAATAATTAATAATAAAAAAATGCTACGTAAACCATTAAGTGCTACATAAATATTAACTATTATTACCATAATTAATAATATTAATAGCTAGCATTTATAGAGCATTTTGTGGTTTACATAGCGTTTTACATATATGATCTCATTTGATCTCCACAACAACCCCAGGAGGTAGGTATTATTATCATTCTCATATTACAGATAAGGAAACTAAGACAGAGATTAAATGACTTATTCAGTGTCAAACATCTAGCAAATGTCTGAGGAAGAATTTGAACTCAGGTCTTCCAGAGGCCAAGCCCAGTGCTTTGTCTACTCTGTCACCTAACTGTACACACAGAGATTAGAACATGATCAAATGCCCAGGAAAGGGAACAATGCTGGGGTGGGGGGAGGTGAGGATGAGGCTGCTTCCTGGTAGAAGAGTTAACAGATTCAAAAGCTGACAAGGGGGACAGGGACAAGTAGAGCAGCATGGGGGCATTATATTCCAAATGGGACATAACCAGAGGTCAATGAGACTGCCACCTCCTTCCCTCTGAACTCTAGACTTGCAAAGTGTCTCTGTGCCACGATTTTTACATGACAAAACCTTTTAGATGAGCAGTACAGATCTCCTTTAGCAAATTCACTCTTTAATTGGAATTCAGGCCTCGGTTTCTTCAACTGTTAAATGAGGCAATTAGAGCAGAAAGCCTCTAAGGTCCAAAACTTCTATTTTAAGGAAGAAGACCAAGCCAGCTCTTCATTCCACTTCAACCTGTGTTCCAGTCTCTCCACAGGATTTTGTCAACCAGGCCCCCTGCCCCCCTTTGCCCCACATGCCAATACTTTCATCATGACCACCCCTTGTCTTGACCTATGAGAATGTAAACTTCTTGAGGGTAGGGACTATCTTTCTTTCTGCGTGTTTGTATTTTCAGCATTTAACACAGTTCCTGGTATATAGTAAGCATTTAGTTAATGCTTGCTAACTTGACTCTAAATTTATGATCCTATGAGACTAGAATAAGCCAGATTTGAGGTCACCTCAGTCAACCTCTACCCTTTTCGAAAGTAGTGGTGAGCATAGCTTACTGTCTCTCCTCAGGTCCCAGGGGTTGGAGTGCAGAGATATTCTGGGAAGTAGACTGGATCCCAAAGGAATCTGAGCAGCCTTGATAGATTGGCTGAGGCCTTCAGGTAGTTTCCTGCTCAGGCCGGGAGGCTGGGGGCAGATGAGAAGAGAGAAGTCCCTGAGGAGGCTGAGAAGGGTTGCTGATCAGCCAGAGGCAATCTAATCAGAAACAGATGGAGGGGGGGAAGCATAGAAAGGGTAGAGAGAACAGTAAAGGGCAGAGGGAGAATGGAGGCCGACATGTACAGAAGTAGACGGAAATACAGACAGAAATGGGACTATGAGTACCTTGAGAATAGAGACTTGTCTTCTGGTTTTCTTTATTACCATTAAAATTTCTTTATTATTTGTAGAACCTAGAACAGTGCCTGGTACATAACCAGCACTTAATAAATGCTTGTGTGACTGCCTCAGATTGTGTCTGGAGGAAAGAAAAAGGGAGAGAGAGACATATAGAGAAAGAGATAGAGAGAAACAGAGTGCCATAAAGGACAGAGAGACAGGCAGAGAGAATAGAGGGGGACAGTGACAGAGAAGACACAGAGAGAGGAAAGACAGGCAGAGAGAGACAGAGATAGAGTGACAGAGAGGCAGAGAGGGAAAAAACAGACAGACAAACCTAGAAAGACAAAGACAGAGAGAAACAGAAAGACAGAGAAGAGAGAGGACAGAGAGACAAAGACTGACAGACAGAAAGGTCAGACAGGCAGAGACAGAAACAGAGAGAGAGAGGCAGAGAGAGAGAGAGACAGACAGAGAGAGACAGACAGAGAGAAACAGACTGACAAGAAACGGACCTCCAAGAGCTCAGTCAACAGTGAAGGTGCTGGGATTTGTCCCCACCTTGCACAGGGGTGGGTGGACTGGGGGTGAGAGATAGGACCTGTTTCAGACAGCAGTACTGTTCTGTGTGTGCTACTGGAAAAGAACAACAATTAGGCTCTGATCAGAAGAAGAAAAGACTGTTGCAGGTTCTGGAAAAGTCATTGCAGTAATTATCATGAGCAATAATGAAGAATCTGTCATTGAATTCAGTATTTGGCTCCTCTCCATGAGGTTCAAATTGAAATGATTTTTCAGAGCTAAAATGAGACCTGAGCAGACAGCTGCCATGTGGCTGAGACCACAAACAAACCATCTGCTCAAATTTACAGTAAGAAGAACAGCGTGTGAGTGTCTCAAAACCTTGAGTGAGAGGCTCTATAGGGGAAAAAAAATTACCAAAGAGCTCATTCTTTGGCATTGTTTGACTAAGTGTTTTAATGGATGTGTTTATTTCTTTTGAGACTGGAAATCTGTGTTGTAAAAAATAGATGTCTTATTAGAAACTTAACATTAAACCCCAAAATGAACAACTATATTCACTCATTAATTATTTACATTTTAATTAATTAATTTCAATACAAAAAGTATCTCAACAATTTTTCAATTTCACCCTCTAAGTCCATACCAAGGTTTTTTGTTCATTCATTCTCATGGACATCGATCTCATGGATCCTTACTTTTCCTTGTGCGATCAGAGTATATGCTCCATTCTTTGATTGTATTAGGTCTTTCTAGATTTCTTTGTGTTTTCTCTGGCTGTCCCCTGTGCCTGGAACCCTCTCCCTCCTTGCCAGGCCTAGAGTCAGGAAGACATCTTCCTGAATTCAAATTTCGCCTCAGATACTTACTAGCGATATGTCCTAGGGCAAGTCACTTAATCCTGTTTGCCTCAGTTTCCTCATCTGTCAAATGAGCTGGAGAAGGAAATGGCAAACCCCTCCAGTATCTTTGCCAAGAAAACCCCAAATGGGGCCATGAAGAGTTGGACGTGACTCAACAATCACCACCACAGCAACAAACATCAAAATTTGCCTGTTGTCTCCCCCCATTAGACTATGAGCTCCTTGAAAGCAGAGACTGTTTGGTTTTTGCCTATCTTTACATCCTCAGTCCTTAACAAAGTGCCTAGGAAATAGCAGGTGCTTAATAAATGCTAGGTGATTGTGTTTTTATATTTGTCCATCTTAATTGCCTAATTAATTACATTAATATGCCACAATTTATTTAACATTATCCTATCATATAACTTGCTTAAGATTGATGTCTCTCAATGGTGAAGTTCTATATCCTGGGACTTCTTTGTGGCATCTAGTATGTTGGGGGTGTTGAGCATGCTTGCTTCCTGCTTTTTAGTTGCATGGTTGGCTACATTCAGTCTTTACCTTTTTGTACTCAGCACTTAGATGCTGGGGCTGATCTTTGGAAAGACAATGAGAATATTGTGCAAGCGGTAACTGCCGGAGCTTGTTCTCACCATCTCGCAGGGCAAGTCACTTTTGACCTCAGTCTCCTGGTCTGTAAAATGAATGAGTACCTCACCAGAACCAAGGTGGAGAGTTAAATCAAGATGTTCAGGCTGTAAGATCTTTGAGTCATTGATGTGTGTAGGAATAGAGGGTGGGCAATAGCGATATGGGATGGGGAACAAGTCAAGAGTTTAAAATAAATGAAAAGATTGAGGACAACTGGGGAAAAG
This sequence comes from Pseudochirops cupreus, assembly GCA_028627135.1. Classification (NCBI taxonomy): domain Eukaryota; kingdom Metazoa; phylum Chordata; class Mammalia; order Diprotodontia; family Pseudocheiridae; genus Pseudochirops; species Pseudochirops cupreus. The sequence goes on from CM053580.1 coordinate 516,847,274, forward strand.
TTGGCATGGCAACAATGATTCCCTTAAACTTAAAAAAATAGCTGTTTTGAGAACAAACACTTATTAAATACCTACTGTATGCAGAGCACTGTGCTCTAATGGACATATAGACTAAGGAGGGAAGAAGACACAAGTACAGATAACTTATATATAATGTTACATGCTTAAGTATGTTGGAGAATTATTTTTTTAAAGTGCCATGTGAGGTCTAACAAGGAAGATTTTTACTCAACAGGAGAATCAGGAAAAGATTACATAGAGTATGAAACATTTGAGTTGGGTTTTAATGGATGGATGGTATTCAATGGCCAAAGAGAAAGGCATTAAATTTCAGGCATGGAGAATCATATGAGCAAAAGCATGGAGGTCAGGAGAGTACAGAATATGTTGAAGGACAGGGTATGAAGATGAAAGCAGAGTAAAGTCAGGTTTAGGTAGAACTGAGGCATCCTGAAGGGTGTAATATCAAATAGAATTAGGAAGGAGAAAGGTACCATATTGTGCAGAACCTTGAATTCTAGGCAAAGAAATTTGAATTTTCCTTAATAGGCAATAGGGAGTCATTGAGGAATTTTGAGCAGAGGAATGATATATGTGAAAAGAGTGATTTCCTTGGCAACAGTTAGAAGAACAGAGGATATGATGAAAGCAGATGGAAAGACAACATGGTACAATGGAGAAAGTCCTAGGCCTTGAAGACCTGGCTTTGAGTTCTGGCACTACCAATTACCACTTGTGTCTCTTTTGGCACATCATTTTAACTTTTGAACTTCAATTTTCTCATCTGTCAAACTGAAATAACACCTGCTCTGCCTACCTCACAAAACTTGCCATGAAGATAAAGAATATCAGTGTAAAATGCTTTGTAATTCAGAGTGCAGTACAAATATAAGTTATTATGGTTTGTTTTTAGTAAGAACTAAGATGAGGGAAGTTGATGGCTGAGGTCCAAGGAGAAGTCTCTGTGACTGAACTTCCTGAAATTGGTAATTAGCTAACTTGCCACTGGGCATGACTTCAGTGGGCATGTGGATGTTACCTTAGGGCTCCCATCCAGAAGTTATTGGGCACCAAAGAACCAAATGATGATATGAAATCCAGAAGGATGATTTCCGAGATTAAAAAAAAAAATCAAAGAATCTTCAGGTGCATCTGTATGAGAGCCCCCCATAGGGAAATAATAGGTGACTGTTGTTACACTTGTTTTCTGAAATGGGCCATCAGTGTAAGAATAGGATCAGAATCAGTCTAAGAACACTGAGTGTTTGGGGAATTGGGCAAAGGGAGGGTCACTGACAAGTCCAGCTGAGGGCAGCATGGAAGGGAAGTTCATTTTTCTTTCTGCTAAACTTTTAAAGTTTACTGGTAAATGCTTGACAATTGACTATCTGGGAAAGAAAGCTGTACACACAACACTTCTTAGTTTAATTTGTATAATAAACATTTTTCCCTCAGTTTCTTATGTTGTTGTTGTTTGATTGTGTTTGACCCTTTGTGACCCTGTTTTGGGATATTCTTAAGCAAAGATAGTGAAGTGGTTTGCCATTTCCTTCT
>CM053580.1:516849327-516873580 GCA_028627135.1 Pseudochirops cupreus
GGTTCTGGGGAAAATACAAAGTTTCATTGATGCATAGTCCCTTTGAAGGCATGGATTGCATGGCTATCAAATTTCCAGAAGATGCAAAGCACATGTTGAATCAAAAATATCTTGACAAATTTGAACAATGGGCTAAATGTAATAAGATGGAATTTAATATATGAAGTGTTATATTGGGTTCAAAGAATTACCTGAACAAGTATAGAATAGGGGAACTGTGGCTAAATATTAGTTCAACTGAAAAAATATATGTTTTGTTTTTCCTTCAATGAGTCAGTAAAATGTCTCTTTGTGAGCAGACTGACATATCCCTCTTCCATTTTGGGGGCGAGCCTTAGGAAATTACTGAAAATGCGTCAGTACTCCTAAGAAACTCATAGGGATGGAAGTCATTTGGAATGAGTGCCAAACACATATAATATATGAATCAATTCCTTATCATTACATTCCCATTCTGCTTTAATTAAACAGCTTTCCTTTGAATTCATGTATCATCTTACTTGACCTGGTACAAAGTGATACACTGATAGGGGCTCAGAGCTGTGAATCTGAATAAACAGCTACTACAACAGTACCATGAACCTTGGTATGACTAAGAAGTGAGCCATACCAAAGGGGAACCAAGTTAGGATAACAACTTAGATTTATTTAGCCATCTAAGGTTTGTGAAACATTTTGCTCTCAACAACCCTGTACATAGTTCATTTCATTATTATTCTATTGTATTATAACATTATTATTAATAATACAATTCATATAGTGGGCTGCGAGGTAAAGCAGTGGATAGAGTGCTGGACCCAGAATTGGGAAATCCTAAGTTCAAATTTTACCTCGGATATTTACCAACTGTGTCACCCTGGACAAGTCACTTAACCTCTGTTTACCTCAGTTTACTCAACTATAAAATGGGGATAATAGCAGAACCTACTTCCCAGGGCTTTTGGAAGGATCAAATGAGTTAATAATTATAAAGTGTTTAACAGTGTTGTCTATCACATGGTAGTATGTGTTATTATGATTATAATATTATATATTAGTATATACACCCATATATTATATTGTACATATGACATATAATATCATACTATATATCATACTATATATACACTAATATTATAACTATATGTTATTATAACTATATATTAGTATATATACTAATACTTTGTATATTATATACATATACTATATATACTATGTTATATATTATGCTCTCTAATACTATATATTGATATTATATTATTATAACTGTATATATAATTATTATTATTAGGGCTTCCCTTATTATTTATTATTATTATTACTTTTTGGAGGGGGAGGGCAGGGCAATTGGGGTTAAGTGACTTGCCCAAGGTCACACGGCTAGTAAGTATTAAGTGTCTGAGTCCAGATTTGAACTCAGGTCCTCCTGAATCCAGGGCCAGTGCTCTATTCCCTGCACCACTTAGCCGCCCCCTTTATTGTTTATTATTGCTATTCCCTTATTGTTAGGGATTACCTGTGAGATACTGCAAGTATTCTTTTCTCCATTTTGCAGATGAGGAAACTGAGGCTCAGAGAGGTTGTGGCTTGCCTTTGGTAAAATAAATAATAAGTGTAGATGTTTGCATTTGAACCTGGTTCTCCTCCCATCATGTCTAGGACTCGTTTCCCTGCTCCCCTGCTCAGATCTCTCCTGTCTCTGACTTCATATAGCACTTACCCCTTGCAGCATGTATTCTGGCTAGCATTATGTAAGTGCTTTGTGTTTGTATCTTTTCTCCTTATCTATACTATAAGTCCCTTAAGAGTAGGAACCCCATTTCCCATGTTCTGAAGCACAATTTTGAACATATAATAAGAGGTTCTGTAAATGCCTACAAAGAATTAAATGGAATTTTGTCATCTGGCAAAACTGAACTCTCCATCAGCCCCTGAAATACCCCCAAACTACATCTCAGCTGCACAGGGTTTAAGTCTGCCAAACAGTGGAGAGACAGCCAGGCATGGGATTAGGTGAGATCTGGGTTTGAATCCTGCAGCAGACACTTAGCAGTTATGTGATCATAGAGAAGGCAATTTCTCTTACTTATTAAATGAGGATCATAGTGCCATGAGTACCTACATCATAAGGTTATGTAAGACTTGAGTGAGAAAATGTATTTTAAAATGCGTTGCCAACTTTAAAGTGCTATATAGTCCCCATTGGATTTGTGATAAGAATCTTGCCCCCTTTTATTCCTCATATTAGCACCCTGAGCTATGCCGATTCCTCTTATATAGACCATCATTCGGCTTGCCTACCAAAATATAAATACTTATACTGAGGCTTGAACTGACTTGAAAGTTGTTTTTCTGTCCCCAAAATTGGAGTGAATGAGAAATGTTTAATTGAAATTTCAATCCTCATTTTTGCTGTGCTTCCTGTATTTGCCACATAAGTCTCTTCTAAGAAATAGGAATTTGCAAACTTAAAAATCCTATCCCCCTACATAGCTCGATTTACACATGGCTTAGCATTCTGATAACCTTTGCCAGCATAGGCCTATGGAATCTCAGAACCAAAAAAGAGTCTAGCCTTTTTCTGGTCTCTCACTCTCCATAACTGGACAGTGAAGTGTCATTTTTCTCTTGTCCATTTTTATATTTGTTTCCTAAATGTCTTCTTACTTTTTTTTATAATAACAGTGTTCTTGTTTTGTCTTTATCCCAGCCTCTAAAAACTCCCTGATGTATTAATCCTATCCCAAGGAACCTTTTTAGCTCTTCAATGTTTGCCAAAGATAACTGGCTATAATGAAAATTTATAATCATCGCATTATATAAGATACAACCATTGGGAATGAGATGTTCATCCCAGGCTATCACCAATTGTTTTGACTTTTGTCTGGATGCTGGACTTTGATGACCCAGGAAGAGAGCATGGCTGACGACTTCCTCACTTAAATCCAATTCTCTCATAAGTCAAGACATCATCCTGTGATGTCATTGGTCCTCTTCAAAAATGAAGGGCAAACAGCAACAATAATATTAATGTCACTTGTTAGTCCTGATATTTGGAACAATTTACTAGCAATTAATGTTATACAAAAGGAGAACAGGTTACTTTGGGGGGTAGTAAGTTCTACTTCACCGGAAGTCTTCAAGTAAAAGATAGGATGGCTTCTACCAGGTACTGTTGTTCTGATACGGGTCACTTATAACCCTGACATTCTGATTTGGATTCTAACTTAATGTGTGGCCACAGGTAAGTCCTTTCCTCTTTTGGGAAAATGGGAAGAGTAGGTTATGGGAAAATGTTCTCCAAGGTCTCTTCTTTCCCTATTCAGGTTCCATATTTCTCCTTTTATAAAAAGAGGGTCTGGTTCCAGCTCTGACATTCTATCATGCTGACTCCTTGTGTGACCTTGGCAAGTGCCTTCCCCTCTCTGGGGTTCAGCCCCCTCATCTGCAAAATGCAAGGGCTGAACCAGATGAGAGGAGAGTCAAACACAGGCTGTTTGGCAAAATTCCTGAGTAGGTCTGATTCTGATTAAAATGCATTTGGGAAACGTTTAAAAAAATAAACTAAAAATGTAATATAACATATATAATGTTTTCCATTTCTTTTTGAGTTTGACACCATTGGATTAGAGGATTGCTGAGGTTCCTTCCAGCTCTGAGACATTAGGATTCTGACTTGTTTTGTAAACCTCAAATCATTATGGAAGTATAAGCTAATATCATTATTACCTCTGAAGCAGGCTGTTCACTGTTGGACAGCTTTTTTGAGGCAGAACAAACATTTTTCCATTTACTCAGTTGATATCTAGCTTTATAGTCCTTTTTCTGTTCTCATCTTTCTTGACCTCTCTATGGGGTTTGATACTGTTGGTAACTGCCCTTTCCTGGATGTTTTCCCTTCCCTGAGTTTCCATGACATTCCTTTGTTTTCTTTTTAGTTTTCTTTTAGTGGTTGGAATGGACCTTCATTTCCTTGAAGGCTCCTCATCCCACACTCTGTGTATTCCAGGGTTCTACCCCAAGCTTTCCCCTCTTCCATACTCTTTGTTATTTCATCTGCTATCTGGGAGTTGATCATCATGTTGATGCAGGAGACTCCCACACCTACAGTATCTATCCCCAGATCTCCAAATCTGGTCCTAGTTTCTTTCCTGAGGTCCAGCACTCTTTCTGTTGCACCATGTAGCTGCCTTAAGTACTGGCCTGAGACACTTCCTAGTTGAGTGACCTTGGGATGGTCATCTAACCTCTGTGTGCCTCAGTTTCTAGATCTGTAAAATGGGGGTGATAAATTACTTAGCAATTTATTTGCTAAAAGGTTCTTTATATCCCTCCCCAACTTTGTGCCATCTGCAGATTTGACAAGTTCAATCCATTTGATTCAATTCAATTCACACTTATTGCCTACTTAACAATGTGTAAGTCACTAGAAACACAAAGACAAAAAACAAGAACTTTAAATGGGGATGAAGGAGGGAGAGGTAGACAGGAGAAGGCATTTTGGATAAAGTAGGACATGAACCAAGACTTGAAAGAAGATAAGGTTTCTGGGAGGTGGAGCTGAGATGGTGTGCATTCCCAGAACTAGGAATGGCTTCTACAAATGCCTGGAGGTCAGAAATGGTCAGGCATATATGGCATGATAACGAGTAGCTACATTTGGCTGAACAGTGAGTGCATAAAGGGGAGTGATATAAAATAAGGTTGGAAATATGAGTTAGAGACCAATTGTGAAGTCATTGTATCAGCAAGCATCCTAGCAAACCCAGGATGGCTGCTGGCACAGGTTCTTGGATCTCCTTTTCTAAAGGAAAGCTACTCAAAAGGGGTTAACCATCTTTAATCAAACATAGATATCATTCACTTAATTCAGGGGAAAAAGTCAGCACCCTGAACTTCAGAAAATACAAACAGAAATTACAAGCAGACAAAAATACAGAGAGAAAATAACACAATTCAACAGACCAACAGATAAGGCTTCTAGCTGTCTCACCATTATATACATACAGTGTTAGTTACCAGAGAGAGAAGCACCAACATCTGGGTTTTCAAAGCCAGGGGGCTCAAGCCCAGAGTCTTATCTGGCCAAATCATATGACTCTTTTCAGGTATATACAGCCTTCTCCAGGGTCAGAGAACATCACAACCTGCCTAATTACAAAGTAACTAAAGGTGGGCCTTTCTGAAAAACAAGCCTCCCCTAAACCAGCTTTTCTTTTTGTGCTCCAAGAGAGGCCCATTAAGGGGCAGGGAAGATCTTCAAATTCCCTTACCATTACAGTCACCTACAAGCCAACTCAAGAATTCAATCTTACTTTTGAGCTCAAAGGAAATAAAGGTTTTGATGTGGGGGAGTGGCGTGACTGTACCTCTGCCTTTACATTTTGGCAGCTCTGTGGTAGAAAACTGGCAAGAAGGAAAAACTGGAGAAAGAGAACTCAATTAGAAGACTGAGCACTGACAAAATGTCAAATAATCAATAATCCATAGCCAAGGACCGATCTCTGGGACATTACTCTAGATAACTCTGTCTAAGTTGACATGAACCAATTAATGACTGCTTTTCAATGAGTTCTGTATTCAGCTAAGTATGCCATCATCAAGAACACAATTCTCTATTTTGTCCACAAAAATAACATGAGATGTTTTCAAATATTTTTCCCTAATATAGATATTCAATTTCTTAATATATCAGTCTAATAATCCTATTAAAAAGGAAATGAGGTAGGTTTGGTGTGATCTGTTCTTTTAAAACATTTTACTTATTTTTATCCTGAACTTAATAAACACTAAATTAAAATGGCACATTAGAACAGAAAAAGAGGATTATCGGACAACAAGATGACACAATGGATAGAGCAACCAGGCTAGCGTCAAGAAGTTTCATTGTTGTTGTTCAGTTGTACCCGACACTTCATGACCCCATTTTGGGTTTTCTTGGCAAAAGTACTGGAGTGGTTTGCCATTTGCTTCTTCAGCTCATTTTAAAGATGAGGAAACTGAGGCAAACAGGGTTAGGTGACTTGTCCATGGTCACACAGCTAGGAAGTGTCTGAGGCTAGATTTGAACCTAGGTCTTGCTAATTCTAGACTTGTCACTGTATCTACTGTGCCACCTAGCTGCCCCAGAGCAAATGAGAGAATTTGTTTCTACCCTATTCCTATCCTTCCTCATCCTCCAATCCTCCCCTCACCTCCAAATTGGGGAAAAAGAAAAACAAAGACCTTGTAAGAAATAGCCATAGTCAAGCAAAATAAATTTCTACATTAACTGTGCATGACCTGTTCTCAATGCAGATGTGCTGGCTTTTAGTAATCACTGTTTTCCTTTTCCCTCAGTAAGCATTCAAAAATCATCCCTGTAGTCTTATGGTCTATGTTTTTGCCAGGAATTGAAGCCAAGATCATTGGCCTATAGTTTGCAGACTTCATGCTTTTGCCTTTTTGGAAAACTAGGACAATAATTTCCTTTTTCTTGCCTTCTGGTGCTTGTCCCATACTCTAAGATCTTCCAAAGATCCTCAACAGCACCTGAGAACCACTGCCAATCCTTTCAGCTCCCCCCAGTTCAGTGGCTTCCAAGGGTTTCTTTTTTTATAGCATATTCCATTAGTAAAAAAATCAAGTCTGCACACTCATTGGTGTATACATACATATATACATATATATTTATTTGTTTATAAAATATACACATATGCTACTGCATACCATAAAGCATAAACCACAATTTTAAAGGATGAACTAACAATAATAAAAGCCAGCATTTATCTAGCACTTTAAGTTTTGCGAAGTGCTTCACATGTTATCTCATTCTGTCCTCACAACAGCCCTAGGAAGTGGATGCTGTTTTTAATCCACTTTTTACAAATAAAGAAATGGAAACTGAAAGAAGTTGTAACTTGCCCAAGGTTACACAACTTGTGTCTGAGGCACGATTTGAACTCAGGTCTTCCAAGCTCCAAGACTAGCACTGCATGACCTAGATAAAATAAGTGATATTTTTGAAAATATTTTTAATATTTTACTGGTTAACAGAATAAAAAACTTTTTCCTTCTCACTAAAAAAAAAAGCTTTTAAAAAGTCAGAACAATATGATTTGAATGTGCTTTATTATTATTAATATAGTATTAATTATTATATTCGCTTTTGGAAAACTTTGGTTTAACACTTTGTGATTTGAAACCCTAGCTCTAAATTCAGTTTGTGCTCATGCATGGTTTCAGTGGCTGCCTTAATTGAAAATGGTGCCTCACAATGGTGTATGTTTCCAAATGGGAGAAATCAAGCTAGGTAACATGGTAGATGGAGTGAGTGCCTGGCTTGGAGTCGGTGAGACTGGAGTTCAAATTTGATCTGGGCCACGTATTTAGTTGCATGATCTTGGGCAAGTCACTTAGCCTTGCTCAGCCTCAGTTTCCTCATCTGTAAAATGGGCATAATCATAGCACCTACTTTACAGGATTTCTGTGAGGATCAAAGGAGATAACATCTGTAAAGTGCTTTGCAGACTTTCAGGTTCTTATATAAATGTTAGCTGTTATTATTAGCTATCTTACCAAATCATTAATGCTACTTTTCAATAGCATTCACCAGTTTTACAAAGGTTTTTTTTTTTAATTTGTCAAGTAAATTTCCATATTACTTGATGGACTTGGGAATGGTCTGTAGGGGTTGGATTCCCTCGTCCAGAAGGTGACTGTTCCAAGGAGAGAGAGGGGGGCATCAGTAGGGGAGATGGCCAAATGCCTAAGGAGGCCATGATTTCCTGGTGGGCTTCATTGGCTTCCAAACTGTCTGATGAGTTTGGGGTACCTTGGGAGTAGGGCTGCAGGTCCAAGGTTCTGTGCTTGGCTACTCAAGACCCAGACCCACTGGCAGAAGCATGTACTAACTCTTGCCTCTTGCCAGTCTGCTTTCTACTACTGCTCTCAGGCTTTCCTTTTGGCATGCCCTCCTGGGCTGATTTGAACCTCCATTGTTCTCCTAGGGACAGAAAAAAGAAGGACTCATACAGGCAGCAAGGAGCTTGCATTCAAAGCCTGGGCCAGGACATATGCTAGGTTGTGCATTGCTGCTGTGATGAGTCTAGGGAGGAAGGAAAGAGGCGTACCTGGGACAAGTAGGGAATGCCCACAGCAGGTGTAGGCAGGGGAAAGAAGAGCAGAAAGGTAGGCAGTTACAGGCACCATCCCCCACAGCTGGGCTGTTCTCCTCAGTTCTAATATCTTTGTACCCCCAACAGATTGCCTTGGGCACCCCACTCTGGAGACAGCTGCCCTGAACTATAATTTGTCTTGGCCTGCTGCCCTGAATTATTTGAGGGCAGATAGATGTTCCCTTCCTCTTGCCCTACTTAACTTTAATTCCAAATCCTTGTTAGCCATTTTTGGTTCTGTCTTCCCCAGTCTAAAGGTCATTCTCTTTGGAAGAGAAAAACAGGAGCTAAAAGAGATTCAAATAATTCAGTTTTCTCAATAAAGTCTATTATCGTCCTATCTTCACCATTCCCAGTCCCTTCTTTGAGCCCTCTCTTGCCCCCTACATAACAAAAGACCAGAACAAATTTTAAAAAGATCCAACATTTTGGTTATGCCCCTTAGACTGTTAGCAAAACTAGAGGAGTGATGTCTGGACTTTGTTAAAAGGACCAGCAGATTGGTCCCACCCATTGCTGGTTATAATCCAATTTATCCTTTCCACTTGAGCTCAGGGCTTTGGCTCTGAGCCTAGACTATTGTTATTATTGCAGTATCATTTTCTGCCAGAACTATGGACCCTCAGGACACCAGTTGTTTAACTAACTGCCCCTTCTTCCTTTAGCATTTGTATGGTCTCCAAAGTCTGGGTTTCAGGCACTGCCTCAGGACAGGGTTGACTTAGCACATTCATTGTCCAGAGAGCAGGCTGTCTCTTATTATGTATCCTTATTGGTGCATCTGCTCTGTTGGAGCCATCAGGCCCTCAAGGCAAAGTGGCCTGTTAGCAGAATTGCTGGCAAGTGGATAGTGTATGTTGAGGCTTGAGGGACACTCTTGCCTGAGCCAGAGAAATCTGAGACACCATCTTTACTTGAAATTGTCAGGAGAAACAAAAGAGGAATCAGCTGACCATGGTCATTTCTGCATTGTGGACACTTTGTATAGAATTATAGTACATTTTGGGCATCTAACTAAGATAGAGTGCTGAGCCTATGGTCAGGAAGACTCCTCTTCATGAGTTCAAATCTAGCTTGAGACACTTTTTATCTGTGTGACCCTGGTCAAGTCACATATATTTTTGCCTCAGTTCCTCATCTGTAAAATAAGCTGGCAAACCTCTCCAAAATCTTTGCTATGAAAATACTAAATAGAGTCACAAAGAGTTGGACATGAATGAAACAAGTGGACAACAACAACAACAAAAAGGTGAGTCTAAAGCTAAAGGGCTTCTTTAGATAGAAAGGACAAATACAGTTCCATATTGTTACGTCATCTTGACATCTCTGGTACTTAGCACAGTCGGTTTTTGCCTTTCATTTTCAAAAAGGACAGGTGACATCCAGGGCCATCACCAGTCATCTTTACTTTTATCTTGCCACAGGACTCCGATGGCACTGGAGGAGAGAATGAGGCTGATGCCTTTGTGCAACTCTGCCTCACTTAAATCTAATTCTCGCACAAGTCAAGACCTAGCACAGTGCTTAGCGCGTAGCTGGTACTTGAGAAATAGTTGTTGATTTTAATAGACTGTAAACTCCATGAGGGCAGGGACAATGACTTATTCCATCTATTACCTTCCTCTGTGACTGACACTATGCTTCGTACATCCTTCACTATTTTAAAAGACCTGTGATTTCAACAGTGTGATTTCCACCAACACAGATTATACCTCTTCTGTATTAAAGAAATATTAACAACAAAACTCACATGTATGATGATATGATAAAAATATAATATGGTAAAATGATTTTTTTAAAAAAACCTGACACTTGAAGTTTTATAAAGTGCTTACTTCTCAATAACTTTGTGAGATAAATGGTGCAAATATTATTATTACTGTTTTACTGATGGTAGCTTTAGGGGATCATAGAACTAGAGGTGGAAGGAACCTCAGAAGTCAGCTAACCCAACCCTTTCATTTTAGAGATTACATGACTTCCTAAATTCATATATGTAATAAGTATCAGAAATCCTCTAACTTTCAAATCACTGTTCTTTCCAGTGCACCAGCGACTTGCCCAGGATGTCAGAACTAGGAATTATCAGGGCCTGGACATAGAGTTAGGTCTTTGAACTCTAAGGAAAATTCATCAAATTTCTGCTGACTAGCCTTTCTAAACTTAGCTAGCCTAGCCTTCTGATAGCCTTTCCAACTTGGGCTCTGCTGACAATAGCTTTGAAATTATCAAGTGACCTTGACACCACTGTGAGACATAGGAGGAGGGCTTTAGCAGAGGCCATACACATAGGAGGAGCATAACAAATACTTTTTGGCTCAGAGGTGAAGCCCTAGTGTGATTATAACCAGACAATGGCTCCGAAAATGAACCTTGTCTGAGAAATGTTAAATGACTTACTACAGCTATCAGATTGTTGTTGTGTTTTTTAAAATTCCTTTTTAAAGTACAACAAGTCCAAGTTCAAAAGTTTCCTGTTACTAGAGATGACAATAAGTCAGTTGCTAGAACAGGACAATACCTCTATGCTATTTCAGCACTAAGCACAATGAATTCCCACAGGGACTGATAGGCAGGGCTAAGCATCAGAGGAAGGAAATGTGATGTCAATGGAACTCATTGCACCCAGCCCTCTTTTTTTTAAACAAAAGAGAATGACCTAGGAGGGTGCTTCCCCTTTATTTACATCCATTCTATTTCTTAAACTAGTTCAAATCATTCAAAAAAGAGGAGAATGAGGCCTTTCATTTTCCTAGTATAGACAGTAAGAACCCATATTGCAAAATAGTAATCATGAAACAATCTGGTAGTGGCTAAGAGAGTAGATCGGTGGAATAGATTAGGTACACAAGACACAGTAGTAAATGACCACAGTAATCTGGTATTTCATAAATCTGAACATCTAATCTTTTGGGACAAAACCTACTCTGACAAAAACTGCTGGGAAAACTAGAAAGCAGTTTGGCAGAATCTATGTATAGACCAGCATTTCACACTGTATACCAAGATAAGGTCAAAATGGTTACATGATTTAAACATAAAGGGTGCTATCATAAGTAAATTAGGGGAGCATGGAAAATTTTACCCATCAGATCTATGGATAAAGGAAGAATTTACAACTAAACAAGACATAAAGAGGATCACAGAATGTAAGATGGACAATTTTGATTACATTAAATTAAATAGGTTTTGCACAAATAAAATTAATGCAGCCAAGAGTAGAAGGAAAGCAGGAAACTAGGGGAAAAATTAGAGCAAGGTTCATAGATAAAGATTTCATTTCTTAAATATATAGAGAACTGAGTCAAATTTATAAGAATATGAATCACTCTCCAATTAATAAATGGTCAAAGGATATGAACAGGCAGTTTTCAGATGAAGAAATCAAAGCTATCTATAGTTATATGAAAAGATGCTCTAAATCATTATTGATTAGAGAAATGCAAATTAAAACAACTCTGAGGTATCACTTCACACATATCAGATTGGCTAATATGACAGAAAAGGAAAATGACAGATGTTGGAGGGGATGTGGGAAAACCAGGACACTGATGCCCTGTCAGTGGAGTTGTGAACTGATCCAGTCATTCTGGAGAGCAATTTGGAACTCTGCCCAAAGGGCTATAAAACTGTGTTTACACTTTGACCCAGCAATACCACTATTAGGTTTGTATCCCAAAGAGGTTGAAGAAAAAGAAAAGGACCTGTCCAAATGAAAATATTTATAGCAGTTCTTTTTCTGGTTGCAAAGAATTGGAAATTGAGGGGATGCCAGCAATTGAAGAATGGCTGAACAAATTGTAGTATATGATTTGTGATGGAATACTATCATGCCATAAGAAATGATGAGCAGGATAGCTTCAGAAAAACCTAGGAAGATTTATATGAACTGATGCAAAGTGAAGTAAACAGAACTAGGAGAACATTGAACATAGTAACGGCAATATTGTACAATGATTAACTATCAATGACTTAGCTATTCTGATCAATACAATGATCCAAGACAGTTATGAAGGACTTATGATGAAAAATGCTATCTTCCTCCAGATAAAGAAATAGTGGAATCTGAATGTATATTGAAGCATGATTTTTTTGACTTGACTTTTCTTGCTTTTTTTTTTTTGCAATATGGCTAATATGGAAATATGTTTTGAATGAATTAACATGTATAATTGATATTACATTCCTTGATTTCACAATGTATGGGGGAGAAGTAGGAGGGGGAGAAATTACTAACTCAAAAATTTTCAAAAATAGATGTTTTTCAAAATGAATTTTTATAAATAAAGTGGAAATAGTATAAGCCAAGCACAGATGAAGAAAAGCAGGTTTTGACTTTTAAAAATGAGATTGGAGCATGTTATAGCTACTACATGGGGATTCTTTTCATGTATAGGTTGGAATAGTTGACTTCTGAGATGTCCAACTCTCAACTTCATGATTATATCTTGGGATAAGGCCCTGACACATGATGAATGTCTGTTGAATAATGTGGTATAGTGATATCAAACACAGGGCTAGCAGGCTTTCCTGCTGCAGCCTGAAACATTCTAAACCAGATTAAAATATAATTGGGAAATATCTAATAAACTAAGCAAAAATATAATAGAACATAGATAATGTTAACATGGGATTTTAAAATTAATTTTCCTTCTTAGATCTTTATATATGGTTTGGTAAACCCCATTTCTGTTTGAGTTTGACACCACTGTTTCCATGGTGGTGGACTGAAGTCAGAAAAAATTGGAGTCAAATTCTGCCTTTGATACTTACTATTTGACTGACTACAGGCAAATCACTTAAGCTCTCTCAGTTTTCTCATTCCCAAAATAAGGAAAACATCCATTATTTGCATTAGGTGGTAAGGTCCTCACGGACTGGGATTGTTGTTTGCCTTTCTTTGTATCCCCAGGGTTTAGTACTTACTGGTTGGTACATAGTAGGCATGTAAAAAAAATGGGATTGACTGCCTGACCAACCTGTAGGACCTACCTCATGGCAGAGTTGTGAGGGTCAAACAAAAATGTGCAGAAAAGGATCTTACCAACTTTAAATAACATTAATTTCATTAAACAACAATATTAATAATATAGTATAATAATATTATAATTGTGTTCTCAAAATTATGTTGAGACAGAAAAGATCATAGGACAAGTTGCTATCCTGCTATTATTCTTTTGTGTTTAGTGCTCAGGGAACTACTTATTGTTCAAGTGGGGAAAAAATGATTACTTTTTTTGGCAATTGAATGAAAATATTGGGATGCAGATTCCTATAGACAAAGGATGGCATGATTTGTACTTTTCCCCTGTTCCTGTATAGTTTTTATTACTTCTGCTGGGTCTCTATATTCTGAAAGCTTTTCATTCCATATAATTTGGAGATTGTGAGTGTTCAGGTTGTCAATGATGAGGTGCGATGATGAGGAAGGCATTGGCCTTCCATGAGAAGATTCAAGGAGAGCTCAGGGTGGGGTCCCAGAGCTGCACCTCATCAGCAATATCTATTCAAAATATTGTTTTTAAATTTTTGCAGATCAATGTTATATTGGGGAAATTATGGGTGATGGTTTTTATCTGTGATAATGCTCTGGTTGTAGTACATTTTAGTTGTTGAATTCCCTAGGGTATTCTGCAATTTATGTTTGGAATACAGAGTTTTGCAATATGTTGTTAGTTTATTAAGTATAGCAAGATTCTAGTATATGATTCAAACCACTTGATGGTGTCTTCCTGGACATGATTCTAAGTTTTAGCAATCTGCAGTTATGTATTACAGTTTCATCTGTTTCCTTTGCCAAGTCCATACCAACTGGTATATCCTGATTCCTTAAGAATTTCTGTAGTTTCTGGGAATGATGACCTTATATTATATTGCTTTCCTGAATTCCTTTATTTCTATAACCAACCTCCTTGACATTTTTTTCATGCTTCTTTGTCAGTACAATGTTGGTTGATTTCACATGGATATCACCCATGGAAGACCTTTGGTTCCATCCTAGGATCTTTGCCATTTCCTAGACTTTATCTGGTAGTAAACCAACATCTGTTATTTCTGATGTGTCCAGTGAGAAATGTCTTAATTAGCTTTTGCTATTTCTCTGTGAAGGGATGTCTGTTTGAGAAATATTTCAGTAAATGTTTAACCTCTTTATAGCTAATTTGAGAACGTCATCTACCATTTCTCTTCCTTTTTGTTAGAAAGTGTCCATCTTTCTATAGCAGCTTTGGAGGGATGGGTGCTTTTTCATTAGTATCGTATGAGTTTTTGGTTGGCTGACTTCTAAATCCATTGTCTTCCATTTACTGTTCCAAAGGCGCTTCATTATTTTTGCCATTATCGTTATTAATTATTACTATTAATATATTTGTATTATGTTAATTGCATATCATTAACATATTATTATTGATGATAATAATAAAAGGATGTGTAAAGACAAGATCGATCTTTTGTTTTGAAAGCGAGGGCATGAGAAGAGCTGCTTTTGTTTCTGGGACCCATCCTTGTGGATCTATTAATGAACACTATCCAAAGGTCATCCCCCTACACCCACCAGGAAACTCTCTGAAATCTTGCTTCCTGGAATTAGTCACTCCTTCCTCAGGCATGGATGGGTTGGACAGATGATGTATCTAGGCCAAAGAAGGTCAAGAAGGACTAAACCAAGACTACTTCAGTTGCTGCCAGATCCCTAGAGAAGCTTGGTCCCAGTGAATTAAAATATATCCTTGGGTGAGATAATTCCAGAAAAATTAAGGCACAAACCCAGAAACATAGCAGGCAAGTGACCAAGAAGCAGAGGGCAAAGCTTAGGATTCTTGGATTGTCTGAAACTGACCTAATTTTCCCTGAATTCTCTACTTTCAAGGTTATGATGCAAGTATTGTCTAGTTAACTCCTGTACTAGAGAGAGCCCATCGAAAGGGAAAGGTGAATGATAAAAATGTCTAACATTTATATGGCCCTTTAAGTTTTCCAAAGCAATTTACAAATGCTCTCATTTTATCTTGACAACAATCCTAGGAAGTAGATGCTTAATTTTCTCCATTTAACAGATTAAGGAAATTGAGACAGAGGTCAAATGACTCCTGACTATAGAGTGATAGAGGTAATAAGTATCAGAGGTTAGATCTGAACTCAGTTCCCAACCCCCCCCCTTCATTCTAGTGCCTTCCTTCTGTTAATTATTTCCTGTTTATCATATTATGTATACACACACACACACACACACACACACACACACACACACACACACACACATATATATATATATATGTATGTATTTTACTTTGTATAGATTCGTTTGCATGTTGACTTCCCTATTAGTTTGTAAGCTCCTTGAGGGCAGGGACTGTCCTCTGAATCTTTTTGCATCCCTAGATCTTAGAACAGTGCCTGGCACATAGTAAGCACTTCAAAATGTTTATTGATTGACTGATTTGATTCCTGACTCTCAGTCTAGGGTTCTAGTTATTGGACCATCTAGGAAGCCAGAGAAGCCAGGATGCAGAGAGAAGGATGGAGAGACTTCCATCCCTGACCCCATCTCTGTCATTCTTTAGAAAAGATTCTTTTTCAGGTCCATATTGTGTTGGATGATCTATAAGGTTTTTTTCAAATCTGATAATGTGTTTTTTTGAATACCCCACTGCAGATGTTTCCCATCTGTATAACTTTAGGCAAATCAATTTCCATCTGACAGGTTTGATTTTCTCATCAGCAAAATTGGGGTAATAGTCCTTAATACCACTTATCTCACAGTGTTACAGCCAGGAAAGTCCTCTACAAACCTTAAAGCATGCTAGAAATGTAAATTATTATTATTATTACTAATTACCTTGACTGCCTACCTCACAGAATTGCTGTGAGCATCAAATGAAATGTAAAACCTTGTGGAAAATGTCATGTAGCTATGGGCTATTACTATCATCATCATCTCAAGTAACATCTTTCCACCTGAAGGACAGTTAAGGTCGTTGTTACTGGACCATTAGTGTCACACAAGCACTAATCTAGCTCAGAGAGGTTCATCACTAGAGGGATGGCCACAGCAAATCAAGGGTTGCTTGCTCTCTACGTTGGTGGAAGGAACATACAGGATAGAATTCTAGCTTCTTCAAGTATTAAAGTCAGTGTTGTAGCATTAAAAAGTGACCTTTCTTTTCCTACTGAGATTCTGGATACCCATAGGGAGCAAAATACTTTATCTCTCCATCGTTAGCCGGCTGGTGGAGTCATTGAGGGTAGGGCAAGTGATAGAATGGAACTGTGTAAATTACCAGAAGGATGCTTGTGAAATATTTTAAATGCTTTAAATGAAAGCGGCTTTCTGAGATACTGGGGCAGAGGAAAGGTGACCAAGGATTACACACTAGGACCTGGAATGAGGAAACAGAGGTTGCAATCCTAATTCTGCTAATGCCTTCCTGTGTGACTTTGGGTGGGTAAGTCTCTTTACCTCTCTGTGTCTCTCTCTGGCTATAAAACTGAGGGAGATGGGTAATCATGACTGCATACATTCAAAGAAATCTGGTGAGAAAAATGTCTCAGAGTGATGTGAGACCATCTCTCAGCAACAGATTCCAGCACAGAAAGGGTATTGTTGCCACATGCACATGAATTTTTTAGCAGATACACAGTTTGTCTCACACCATAAAAGGGGAAGCTAAAGTTCAGGGAAGAAGTATGAAAAGATATTAACTTTACAGCTCAGTGCCCACAGAGGAAGTTCCTGGGCTCCCTCCTTCCCCTTTTGTCTCAGTAACTCTAATAATAATGACTAGCATGTATATTAGCACCTTGGAGTTTGTTTCATTATCTTTAGGATAACATACTATCTCTTTTTGATCCTCACAATAACCTTGTGAGATAGGTGCCTTATTATTCCCATTTCACAAATGAGGAAACTGAGGCAGATAGAATTTAAATGACCTACCTAGGGGATCATATGGCTAGTAAGCTTCTAAGCCAGGATTTGAAATTGGGTTTCCTCTGACTCCAAGTCCAACACTCTTACCCACTGCACCACCTCACTGCTTCTGTCCCTTATATGTGTTTGTGTTTTGTACAGGCATCTGAAAAGTCTTAGTGCCATTTTAATCTATTAACACTTGAAATATTAATTTAAGCTATTAAAGTGTAAAATGGCACTAAGACTTTTGGGACACCTTGTAGGCACTAACATGGTCTTATAGAAGTGACTTGCCTGAGGTTACATGAATCCCAAGAAGGAGAGCTAGAATTCCATGTCACAGAAACAATGCATCTCAGAGCTGGATGTATACAAATGTATAGCTTACCTTGTTCAGACACGAACAGAAATCCTCCCTCCAATGTTCCTGATAAATGATCATTCAGCCTTAACCTGATGACTTCCAGTAATGGCAAACCTATCACTGGTGGCTCAAGCCTGTTCTCTTTTTGGCAGCTCTAATTGCTTAGGAGGCTTTTTCTTCTATCAAAGGTAGATTTAACTTTCTGTCCCTTCTACCTATTCTAGCTTGTATTGCCCTCTGGGGTCAAGCAAAACAAATTGGATCCATCTCCTATGTGACAGCCATTCAAATACTACCATGTTATGTCTAAGTCTACTCTTCTAGAGCCTAAATATTCCTCAGTTCCTTAAACCAACCCTCATGTGGCTTGGTCTCTAGTCTTCTTAATCCACCAATCAACAAGCATTTCTTGAGTACCTACCATGTGTCAGATGTTGTAATTCTCACCATCTTGTTCCATACCCACATCTTCTGGACTCCTAGTCTAGTGCTCTTTTTGTACCCCACTACTACCACCACTACCACCCCCACTGCCCACTATATCTTGTCAGGAGGTAGCTAAGTGAAACAACAGACAGCTGGATTGGAGTCAGGGAGACCTGACTTTAGGCAAATCCATTTCCATCTGAGTCCCCAATCAAATCCAGTCACAGAACACTTTCTAAGCTGTATACACCTACTATATGCCAGTCCTAAAGTTCCACACCTGCAGGATCACCATAAGACAATGTCCTGTGTCCTTTTCACCTCACTCTTTTTATCTTCTCCCCTGCTGAGCTCAACTACTTGTATGGTGTCAATGACTCTTTCTATGTAGATATGTATATTAAATCTATGTAACTAGCCCCAGTCTTGTCTCTGATCTCATCTTAAATTTCCAACTGATTGCTGGACAGCTCCATATGTATATCATGGCAGGCTTCAAATTCAACAAAGCAAAAGCAAAACTTAATCACCTTTATTCCCTAAGCCTGCCCTTTCTCCCTCCTTATATATTTCTGCTTATGGCACCATTGTCTTTCTAGTCATCCATGCCCAAACCAAAAAATTGTCTTTGAATCTTTCCTCTCTCACATATTCAATTGATTGCCAAGACCTGTTGTTAATCCTTTTATACAGTCATGTCTGACTCTTCATGACCTCATCTGGGGTTTTCTTAGCAAAGATACTGGAGTGGTTTGCTATTTCCTTCTCCAGCTCATTTGACAGAGGGGGAAACTGAGGCAAATAGGGTTGAGCAATTTGCCTAGCATCACACAGTCAGCAAGTGTCTGAGGCCAGATTTGAACTCAAGAAGATGACTTCCTGATTCCAAGTCCAGGTCCAGCACTCTATTCACCAAGCTGCCCTTGATCCTACCTTTGTGGTTTTCTCTGTGGTCTGGACCTATGATTTCATCAGCATGCTCCTAATGATAAAATTCTCTTCTCTTGAGATAAAATGCTCTCTATCTCTTGAGACTGGCAACTCATCTAGGTCTTCTCAACTCTAAGGCTAACCCTCTGCTTACCACGCCATGCTATTTCTCATACCTCTATCTAATGGTGTGCTAGAACCAGATCCTACCACCTCTCAAGAGCTGATTGTTAAATTTTTAGTGTGATCACTTACACTTCAGGAATTGGCAAATGCTAACAATAAGGGCTTGATTTATTGTTTTGTTGATTGCCTAGCCTTAAGAAAGTGATGGAGAAAATGTTATTAATACAGATTGAACATAAAAGTATTCATATGTATATATTTTTCTGGAGGGCCAATTGTTAACATTTATCAGCATACCACTGCCTCTATTTCCACAACATTTCTCAAGACAGTCTTCTTCTAGTTATACTATGGTTAGTCTTTCATCACCTTCCCCCTGGACTATAGCAATAACTTTCTAACTGACGTCTCCATCTTTCATTTCTCATCTCACCAGTCTATTCTTCACATAGATACTAAAACAGCCTTAATGCCCAAATCTAACAATTCCTCTTCCCTGCTCAAAAGCTTTCAGCAACTTCAGTTTTCAGATGGTATATTAACCCCTCCAAAATCTGGCTCCAACTTACCTTTCCAGGCTCACGCGTCATTAACACCCTTCACATGTCCAAAATTCTAGTTAAAATGGATTGTTGGCTTATTTCTGGATCTCATCCTGCCATCTCTTATCTTTGTGCTTTCATATAAATGAATATGCTTCCCATACCCGAAACATGCTCCTTCTTTATCTTGACCTGCTAAAATCCTACTCTTCATGTAAGGCTTAGCTACCTTTTCCATTAAGAAGTTTGAGGGTAACCTGTTGAAAGTAACCAAAGGGTCTCAAACCCTTTGGTGCATTGGTGGGGTAGGGGTTGGGGTCTATCCCAAGCAGATGAAAACTTCTGCAGCAGGAATGGGAAAATGAGAACAATTTGTGCCACGAAGGCAGCTGAAACAGGCACTGTACAGTGCCTAGACCTTGGCTACACATCAAAGATGCCAAGATCATTCACTGCATCCCAAGCCATCACCAGTTTTCTTGACTATGTTTTATTCTGAGGACTCTGGAAGAAAGAGTGAGACCTTCTCCATGAAGCAAATCCTGACCTCTCTAGTTCAAAGTATTGTCTCCTTTTTACACTTTCCTAGAGTACCTTGGATGCCTCCTTTTCTCTCATCATGTTCTATTCTGTATTATACTCCTCTGTGTGCATACTATATAACTTGCTGTAGAGGACCATAATTTCATTGAAGAGAGGAACAGTGTTGTCTTTTCCTCACTCTTGAAACCTTAGGATCTATCACAGTGTCATGCATGTACTTGCTTAAGTTAACACAGATCTTGTTAAAGCTGCAATTTTAAAACAGTACGCATTTTGCCCAATTGAAAATTGCTCTTTAAATCACAGTGTTTAGAGATGGAAGAGGCTTTAAGGGATTATAAATTTCATTCCTTTCCCTCTACACATAAGGAAACTGTGACCTCCAGGGCTTCATAGATCATAGAATGAATCACAGGTCTAGAGCTGGAAGGGACTTTTAAATCATCTAGATTAGTGGTGTCAAATTCAAATAGAAGCAGAACTCTGAGCCATACACAAGGATTCCTGCAAGCCACATGTTGACTTAGAAAACGATAAATTGTCATTACTTGTTTTGTTGTATTTATACTCTGGTGCTGACTGCCAGAAGTCTGTATAATACCTCTAATCTCCATTAACTTCTTCATTTTACAGATGAAGACATTTTTGCAGAGAAAGGCTCATAAGATAGATGGAGAGATGGAGAAATCTAAGAAGCCACCTAATCCAGTGCTTTCAATTTAAACATGAAGAAAGTGAGGCCCTGCAAGGTGGCCTTGGATAGTAACACAGTTAGTAGTAATTATAGGCAGGATTTGACCCAGTGACTTGATCAATAAGTGACTTGATTAAGTTACCACAGGTTTTATTAGAGCTAGGATCTTAAAGCAGGTCCTGTGCCTCAACATTCAGCATTCGTTCTCCTATGTTAAAGAGTCTTTCTGCTAAACTGCCCTTTGTTGTCATTGTTCAGTCATTTCAGTCATGCCTGACTCTTCATGATCCCATTTGGAGTTTTCTTGTCAAAGACACTGGAGTGGTTTGCCATTTCCTTCTCCAGCTCATTTTATAGATGGGCAAACTGAGGCAAACAGGGTGAAGTGACTTGCCCAAGTTCACACAGCTAAGTGTTTGAGACCACATTTGAACTCAGATCTTCCTGACTCCAGGCCCACTGAGTCGCCTAGCCACCCACTCCAAATTGCCCTAAAGCCTGCATTTTATATGCCTGAGCTCTACTTAGGATGCTGTTGCAATAACTTATTAATTTCTTTTGCTCTATTCACTGAATCATCAAGAGAGAATTCGGAATCATCTTAGAGATGGAAGTGATCATAGGTCAAAGTTTCTTAACTTTGGTCCATGAACTTGCATGGGAAAAAAAAACCTTTATTTTTACTAAACTCTAATTGAAATTTAGCATTTTACTTCAACTATGAATTTTTAAAAAAACAACTGTTATTCTGAAAAAGGGTCCATAAGTTTCACTAAACTCTGAAAGTGTCCATGATAGGAAAAAAAAAAGGTTAAGGTTGCCTCCTTAAGACCTTAGAAGTTCATGAAAACATAGATTCAAAGATCAAAGGGACCCTTAAGGTCATCAATTCCAACCCTCTCATTTTACAGACGAGGGAACTGAGGCCCAGAGAAGTTAAGTAAATAGCCAGCATCACAGAACATCTCGTGGCTACAGTGGACTTCAAACCCATTCCTGCTCTATTCCACACATGTATGTTGACCTGACAGAATCACTGTGTAACACAGTCATGACCCTGACTTCATACACATCATTGCCAAATGACAATAGCCCTGTCCAGGGTTCTTAGGTTCCGTACTCACATTTGTACATGCCAACTCTCTCACCCACCAGTCAATAGCAAATAGTCAACCACTTTCACTCAGGATAGTGCTTCTACTTGCTCAGTGATCTCTCACTAATGCAGAAGCAGCAAAAAAGTGCTAGTAAATGTTTAAAAACTCCACACACAAAAAGTATATATGATACTTTCAAGTTTAATCAGCATTATCAACATTTCTTCCATCACTTTCTCAAGTCTAGAGAACAACAAAACAATAATTCAAGCCCTGATCTACAGTATTTGTTGATTTCTAAAGTGTAAATGCTTATCCTGAAAACTGGACAATTGGTTCTCATGAGCCAGTTAGAGTTGGTTCCAGCACACTCTTGCAAGAAGAACACATTATCATTATAATTGCCATTGCCACCCAGGTTGCTACATTCACGGTTTCCAGTCTAATCTCCTATTTACCCAATCCACAGACTCTGCTCCCAAGCCATCCACCTGATATTCTTAAATACCCTCCAAGAATTGCAAACCCCTGCAAACTCCCATGGCTATTCCATCCTACCTGGAGGAGGGAGGAACCCTCCTGTGACAAAGCACGAGTGTATGTGCATACTTCCCTCCCCCCACTCCCTCAGTCCCACTACATCCCAAGCTCCTTCCATCAACTTTATATTTTGATGCCTTGCTCTAGTCATTCCAAATTGAATTAATTTACATCTCATCTTGATTCTTCCTCTCATATTCATAGTCAGAAGGTCAGAGATTTTCTGAATCTCTGTAGTATACTTTAGTGAGAGCTAAGTTAGGATGCTCAGTTTAATTCAATTTTTTTTTGACATGCAACTAATGAAGATATAAAAGGCATAAGAGTATAATTATAGGTTCATAATTCGGAGTTGGAAGGGACCCCAGAGGCAATCTAACCCAAGCTCCTCATTTCACTGATAAGGAAACTGAGACAAGCAGTCCCTTCCTTCAGGGGCATTTTTATATAGTTGATGAGATAACAGATACACACGGGAAATAAATAGGACAACAACATAAGACAGAATATAATATCATTTTGGCACCAAAAAAAAAGGATCAGTCAGTCAATAAACATTTATCAGCACCTGCCAAGTGTTGTGTTGAGTGCTGGGAATACAAAAGGAAGCAAGAAATAGTCCCTGCCCTCAAGGAGCTCACAGTCAAGTGTCAGAGACAACAAGCAAGCAAATATGGACAAAAAGAAAGGATGGAACCTTTCTATAGCTCTTATAACCTACTGGGGGTGGGGGAGGGTTCCCTCAACAAGAGTCTATCCCTAGCTCTTCTTTGGACTTATGGATAGCGGTGAGGAGGCAAGGATTTCTCTCCTCTACCTTAGCAGTGATGGTGGCTACAACTTGAGCACATTGCAATGAGCATATGTTCTTATGTTGGTGTTCAGGTATGGGCCTGACTCTGGTAAGTGCTCTGTTTACATTTAATATTGGAATAAAATACGACAATAATTTTTTTCATTCAACAGTTAACAAAAAGAGATTTGGTTAGCTAAAGCAGGAGGATATTCAATAAAGATAGGCATTGAAGATACCTTGTGTTGGCTTGGCTGAGTTAAGCCTCCTTGCCTGAGTTGCCCATTATGATCAACTAGACAAGCATCAGGGAGCCAGCCTAGAGCAATTTGGGGCTGTTTTGTATTTAGGTGTTCAGGAAATGATGTCCACAATTGGAGCCTTTAGTCTCCCGAGACAAGAAAGTTTTGTGAATATTCTAAATCCTTTTAAGGAAAAACTAATCTTAACTTACACGAGGAGGAGTTCGGATACTGTTCCTACCACAGTAGGTGAGCCTGAAAGTAGTCTTCAAGTCCCTGAATGCCTTTGTGTTTCTTTCCCTCAGCCTGGGTCACCAACCAATGATCCTGAGAAAAGGACATTTCTAGCCCTGGCTAGAAACCTTATGAGTTCAAGAGGTGCAGAGTTCTTGTGTCAAGGTGCTGGCTGTCTCACAGGACATGCTTCCGTTGACTATATGGTTTCTTGGAGGGGAAGTTGACCATCAACAGGATTGTCTTGAACCTGAGAGAACTCAAGAGTCATGCCTGGCTGGCCAGAATATCTTGCCTTTATGAGTGCTCAGTACTCAGATCTAAGGTGAACATCAAATATCTGTTCAGCAATTTGACAAAGTTGCCTTTACCTCCCCACAGAAATAAGAGGTGTTATGGGTTCTTAGTTTATGTTTTAAGTTTTGATAATTCATATTGAGTCTTTTTTGTTTTGAGCATTTCTTTTTTTTTATTAAAAATAAATTTATTTTATTAAATTTTTTTTGAGTTACATATTTTCTCCCCGTCTTTCCCCCGCCCACCACCCCAAGACAGCCATCCCAGTGTTTCCCCCCTCCCCCAGTCTATTCTCTCCTATGTCACTTTTTGGTAGGGCAGGATGGATCTCCCAACTGCAGTGCCTGTGTATTTCAAGTTCCAGTTGGATGTAGTCAAT
>CM053580.1:516874080-516926733 GCA_028627135.1 Pseudochirops cupreus
AAAACCTCTGTCTTTCGCTTTTCCGCTCTGGAGGCCTTCTGGCCGGACTGCTTATCTCCCCCTTTCACAAATCCCATTCACAGCTGCCGCTAATCCACTCACCTGAAGCTTCTCAGCTCATCCGCTCCTCCCATCCAGCCGCCCCCGGGGCACAGCCTCGGCTTCAGGCCAGGCTGTTTTCGGTTCGCAGTGCTGATATGGTTCCTCGTAGCTGAGCTGACTTTAGTGGGAAGTATCTTTGTGTGCGTTTTGGAGTTCCAGGATTGGTTTAGAGTCCTATTTTATGGGTATTTTGGGGTGGCTATGTGAGAGCTGCGATGTGTTGCTGCTGCTACGCCGCCATCTTGGCTCCGCCCCCCTGTTTTGAGCATTTCTTATGATGGAAAAAATAAATCGCTGTTTTATGCCTTACATCTACTCTTCACATTCAGTATCTTCCTCTAGAAGGGATCCTGTTAATGCCTTTTTGAGGAGACCCTAGACACGAGTCATTTCTGAGTTTTGCTTTAGAGATTTCCCCAAGAGTCTTACTCTGGGGTGATAGGGCACCAAGAGCCAAAGAAGGTGAGAAAACCCTAATTCTCCTTTTTTGGGGGGTCAAACCATCTCCAGGAATGAAACTGATCCAGTTGAACCCAAATTCTCTTCCCTGGTTTAGTGCTACTGTTAGAATTATAGCTCTAAAAGTAGAAAACTAGGATCCTTTATAAAGAATTAAGGATGTTGACACAAAAGATGCAGAGTAGAGGGATCTTTTCAGTAAAGAAATAACTGAGGTCAGATTTTCTGGATTAAAAACAACAACAACTGGGTTGCCTCATTCAACAAGGTAGCCTATGACCTTCTCCTTTGATCCATCCTTCTCATGTGTGATTCAGTGTCTGTGACCACTTTATTGGAAAGGTTTTGAAAAACACTTCCTATTGGCATAGAGATTTTCACCCCTTTTTTGAATCAGTTTTCTAGTTTAATCTGCAAAGGTGTTTCATTAGAAAATGCATTTGCATATTTAGCGTTCTTCTCTGACTGGACAAAGACACCCTTCCAATTTCCATAAACATTCATATTTCTGTATAGATATAAACTTATTCCTGTTTCTTTTCCTGGTTTTCCGAGGTTGTTCCTACTCCTACCCCCAAGACCTCAGTAGGTTCTGTCTTAAATCCTTTACATTCTTACACTTACATTAGTTGTTCCTCTGGAACTAAGTTTCCTTAATAATACAATGAGGTTCCATAGGATCCTAAGTCTAGAGCTGAAATGGACCTTAGTGTTCATCTCTACCCACACCCTCATTTTACAGATGAGAAAACTAAGGCTTGGAGAGATGAAGTGATTTTTTTTTTCCAGTATCACACAGAAAGTAAATGTATAAGGCAGGATTCAGTGCAGGTCTTTTGACTTCAAGTCCAATGACCTATTTACTCTGGTGTATGACCTAGGAATTGGATTAGATGATCTTGAACCTCATTCTTACTTTCTCCTTCTATACTCTAAGGCAGAAGTGTCAAACACACAGGCCCAAGGATACATGCGACCTACAACACTCCCTAGTGTAGTCTGAACCTGATTAAAATGAAAATAGGAAATATTTACTAAAATGAATAAAAAATATGATAAAACATAGATAATGTTATATTTTAAAACTATGTCAATATGCAACCAACAGTGATCTGGATTCTGTTGCTATTTGCATCTGGCAACCCTGCTCTAAGGTCTATATAAGCTCTGTTCTACGTTCCATTGTTCAGTCATGTCTGATTCTTCTTGACCCCATTTTTGGGGTTTTCTTGGCCAAGATACTGGAGTGATTTGCCATTTCCTTCTCCAGCTCATTTTCTAGATGAGGAAACAGGCAAACAGGGTTAAATGACTTGTTCAGGGTCACACAGCTAGTGTTTGAGGCTGGATTTGCACTCAGGTCTTCCTGACTCTAGGCCCAGTGCTCTATTCACTGCACCACCTAGCTGCCCTGCTATGTTCTATATTTTAGGTCTTTTCCAGCTCTGTCATTCCCTATTCCCCCTTTCTAAGGCCCCTACCAGCTACAGCAAGCTATGGTTCCTTTTTTGTTGTGCTTTGTACCATATTTCTGTGGATTGAGACCATACGATCAATCCATTATTTTCCTACTTTTGGCTTCATCTACTTGTCTCTAAGTCACATATAAGATCTATGCTACACCTTCCTCCCCGACGTATCATAGCACAATCCCAAAGCAGAATGAATCCCCCCAGGAGGTAATGGATTCTCCATCCCTGGAAGTCTTTAAGTAAGGTCTGAATGACCACTGAGCAGGAATATTGTCAGGCAGATTAATGCATCATGCAGAGAGGATTCTTATTTCGGTAGGGATTGGTCAAGATGGCCCCTGAGAGTCCCTTTTGGAATCTTCTGGCTGCCTCTTTCATTTCTGCTGTCACCATTTAGATTATTACATAGTGAAATCCAGGAAACTATTTTGTCCTCTCCTCCCTCTCACAAAGCAGCTGTCCTGTGCTGCAAAGGGTCATTCTTGAAATTCTGAAGACTACCACTTCTCATAAAAGGAACACTTGGCCACATAATGACTTGGGTTAGGAATGATCTGTCTGGTGACTGTGGGCACTGTGCTCCTAGCTATCTGAAGAAGCCATTAGTCACAAACAACTGTGGTTTTTGAGGCTTTGCTTGTCCAAGAAGAGGGCATAGACAAAGCAAATACCTTTTCTGGGACAACCCAATGCCAGTTGGAGGTAGGGGATGGGGAACCATCATCAATATAGAACAGCCACAGAATTGAGAGCAGTTTGGATGGGAAGTCTGGATGAGAAATTATGGTCAAAATTCTGAAACTACTTACAGACTTCCTGAAAGCAGCAGCAAAAATAAAGATTGCTTACAATAGCATAGAATAAAGCATGACAAAGTGCTTTACATATGTGACCTCTTCTCATCAATTCAACTTTATTCAAAAAGCATACCACTGTGTGTACTAGGCACTGCTCTTCAAGATATAGTCCCCGATCTCAAGGAGATTACATTCAGCTGGGCGTAGGGGGTCAGGAAGAGGAAGGAAGGAAGCACATGTACACAGGCAAGTAATACAAAATCTGCGCAAAGTCAATATAAGATAACTTTTGGTGATGGAAGAGATTAACAACTGGGGGGAATAGGGAAGGCATATCTATTGCTCAGTCATTTCCAACTCTTTGTGACCCCATTTTTGGCAGAGAAATTTGGCAGATTTTCTTGGCAGAAAAAATGGAGTGGTTTGCCATTCCTTCTCTAGCTCATCTGACAGATGAGGAACTGAGGCAAACAGGGTGAAGTGATTTGCCCAGGGTTACACACCTAGGAAGTGTCAGAGGCTGGATTTAAATTCAGGTCTTCCTGACTACAGGCCTGGTGCTTTATCTACTGCACTACCTAGCTGCTTAAGGCAAATATTATCATCTCATTTGGTTTTTTAAATTCTTTTACATTTTTATGTAAACAGTTTTTTTAATTTTCTTTTTTCTATATTTAGTATTTTATTTTTCCCCAATTATATGTGAAAACAATTTTTAACACTTGTTTTTAAAACTCTGCATTCCAAATTCTCTCCCTTCCTCCCTTCCCAGCCACCTCATTGAGAAGGCAAGCAGTTTAATATAGATTATACATAGGTTGTCATACAAAACGTATTTCAATACAGTGGTACCTCGACTTACGAGTTTGATTCATTCTGTTACTGAGCTCCTAACTCAATTTGCTTGTATATCAAATCAATTTTCCACATTGAAATTAATTGAAATGACATTAATCCGTTCCAGCCTCCAAAATGCCACCCCAGTATTTTTTATGTGTTTTAAATAAGAAAAAGTATTTATAAATAACAGATATTGTATAAAACATAATAAAAGAGAATGTAAAGAAATAAACCGGTTTTATAAAGTGTATATTTACCTTGGATATCAGACAACTTGAGCTAACAGAAGATACTGGTGGAGGTGGAGGGTGGAGGAGATAGATGGGGAGGTTAGAGGAGTTCTGTTTCACGCTCTTTTGGTCACTTTGATTCACTTACTTGCTACACTCTTAATGCTACACTTTACTCCTGAACTTAATTGCTACAATATCTTTTTTACTTTCACTTAACTTAATTTTCTTCACTGGCGAGGTAAACACGTGGACTGAATGAGTGAGGCACAGGGTGTTGGGTGGGCATTGGGTTGTGGCTTTTGCTGCTCCAACCAGCAGTGGCCCATACCTCAAATTTTGGCTGGCAATGTAAAGCAAAAAATCGACCAAGTGACAGCTCGTATCTCGGAAATCTCAGAAGTTGGTGCATTCATATGTCAAGGTTCCACTGTATTAGTTGTGCTGTGAGACAAAACATAGACCAAAAAAACCCTCAAGAGAAATAAAGTTTAAAAAAGTATGCTTCAATTTGTATTTAGACACCATCAGCTCTTTCTCTGAGGATAGATGGCATTTTTAGGGAAGTCCTTCAGAGTTGCCTTGGATCATTGTATTGCTCAGAATAGCTAAGTCATTTGCAGCTGATCATCTTATAATATTGCTGATACTTTGTACACAGTACATTCTACTTTGTATCAACTCATGTAAGTCTTTCCAGGTTTTTCTGAGAGCATCCTGCTTATCATCTTTTACAGTACAATAGTATTCTATCACAAGCATACACTGCAATTTGTTTGGCCATTCCCCAATTGATAGCATCCCATCAATTTCCAAGTCTTTGCCACTAGAAAATAGATGCTATAAATATTTTTGTACATATAGGTCCTTTTCCTTTTTGTTTTTTTAAATTTCTTTCTACAGTATCATTACTGTATCAACAAGCACCCTAGCATACCCAGGATGGCTGCTAGCACAGGTTCTTAGATCTGCTTTTCTAAAGGAAAGCAACTCAAAATGGATTAACAATCTTACTTTAATCAAGCAAACATATATCATTTCCCTAGTTCAGGGGGAAAAAGTGAGCGCCCTGAACTTCAGATGATACAAACTGAATACAAACAAGTTACAAGCAGAAGTTACAAGCAGACAAAGAAACAGATCAGCAGACGGCTTCCAGCCATCTGACCATTACATCCATACCTAGTCAGTTACCAGAGAGGGAAGCACCAACATCTGGGTTTTTCAAAGCCGGGGGGCTCAACAGCTTCCCAGGGTCTCGTCTGGCCAAATCACACAACTCTTTCCAAAGTGAGCCCCAAAGCAAAACCTCACATCAGCAGTATATGTAGCCTTCTCCTGGATCAGAGACTGTCACAGCCCTCTTGACCCACTGCCCAATCACAAAGTAATAAGGCATGGGCATTCCTGAAGAACAAGTCTCCCGCCGCAGGCTCCATGTGATCATATCCAGCCTATTAGGGGGCAGAGTATACTTTCAAATCAGGGAAGGTGCTCAGAGCCACTTAAGAAAAGGGCCTAGGGGCAGGGAAGATCTTCAGATTCCCATCTCAGATACAGACATAGTACTGGTATTGCTACATCAAAGGTTTTATAGTCCTTTGGGCATAATTTCAAATTGCTCTAAAGAATGGCTGAATCAGGTTACAACTCTACCAACAATGCATTAATGTCTCATTTTTCTCACATCCCCTCCAATATTTGTCATTTTCCTTTTCTGTCCTATTAGTCAATCTAATAGGTATGAGGTAATACCTCAGAATTATTGTAATTTGAATTTAGCT
Source organism: Pseudochirops cupreus (assembly GCA_028627135.1). Classification (NCBI taxonomy): domain Eukaryota; kingdom Metazoa; phylum Chordata; class Mammalia; order Diprotodontia; family Pseudocheiridae; genus Pseudochirops; species Pseudochirops cupreus. Next base: position 516,879,765 of record CM053580.1, read on the forward strand.
AACCAATAGTGATTTAGAACATTTTTTTCATATGGCTATATATAGCTTTGATTATCTCATCTTAAAACTGTTCTTCATATCTTTTGATCAGTTATCAATTGGGAAATGGCTCTTATTTTTATAAGTTTGACTCAGTTCTCTATATGTTTGAGAAATGTCTTTATCAGAGAAATTTGCTTCAATTTTTTTTCAGTTACAATTGCTAAATGTATTTCCCTCTATGTCTTTTCTGCTTCCCTCACTCATTTATCCTATTCTTTCTCTCCTTTAATCCTGACCATGCTCAAAAGTGTTTTGCTTCTGACTCTCACCTCCCCCAGGCTGCCCTCCCTTCTATCACCCCTCCTTCTTTTATCCCCTTCCCCTCCTACTTTCTTGATTTTTATACACAATTGAATGTATATGTTACTCCCTCTTTGAGCCAAATCTGATGAGAGTAAGGTTCACTCACTCCCATCCATCTCCCATATTTTCCCCTTCATTGTAAAAGCTTTTTCTTGCCTCTTTTATGTGAGATAGTTTACACCATTCTACATATCCTTTCCCTTTCTCTCAGTGCATTCCTCTTTTTCAGTCCTTAATTTTATTTTTTTTAGATATCATCCCTTCATAGCCAACTCACACCTGTGCCCACTGTCTATATATACTCCTTCTAACTGCCCTAATAATGAGTTACAAGAATCATCTTCCCATGTAGGAATGTAAAAAGTTTTACCTTATTAAGTCTCTTATGATTTCCCTTTCCTGTTTACCTTTTAATGCTTCATTTTAGTCTTGTATTTGAAATTCAAATTTTCTGTTCAGTTCTGGTCTTTTCATCAAGAATGTTTGAAAGTCCTCTATTTCACTCAATGTTCATTTGTCCTCCTGAAGAATTATACTCAGTTTGCCTGCAAAGGTGATTCTTGGTTGTAAGTTTAGCTCTTTTGCCCTCTGGAATATCATATTACAAGCCCTCCAATCCTTTAATGTAGAAGCTGTTAATCTTGTATTATCCCGACTGTGGCTCCATAATACTTGAATTGTTTCTTTCTTGTCCCGTGCAATATTCTCTCCTTGACCTGGGAGTTCTGGAATTTGGCTATAATGTTCCTGGGACTTTTCGTTTTGGGATGTCTTTCAGGAGGTGATTGGTGGATTCTTTCAATTTCTGTTTTACTCTCTGATTCTAGAATATCAGGACAATTTTCTTTGATAATTTCTTAAAAGATGATATCTAGGTTCTTTTTTGATCAGAGCTTTCATGTAATACAATAATTTTTTAAATTATCTCTCCTGGATCTATTTTCCAGGTCAATTGCTTTTCCAATGAGATATTTCACATCATCTTCTATTTTTTCATTCTTTTGATTTTGTTTTATTATTTTTTTTTATTTTTCATAAAGTCATTAGCTTCCATTTGTTCTATTCTAATTTTTGAGGAATTATTTTCTTCAGTGAGGCTGTGTACCTCCTTTTCCATTTGGCTAATTCTACTTTTTAAGGCATTCTTCTCATTGGCTTTTTGGACTTCTTTTACCATTTGGTCTATTCTATATTTTAAGTACTTTTCTTCAGTACTTTTTTTGTGTCTCCTTTACCAGGCTATTGTCTCTTTTTTCATTAGTTTCTTGCATCATTATCATTTCTCTTCCCAATTTTTCTTCTACCTCTCTTAATTTGATTTTCAAAATCCTTTTTGAGCTCTTCTATGACCTGGGACCAATGGAGCTTTCACTTTGTTATCTTCTGAGTGTGTGTTTTTATCTTCCTTAATCACAGTAACTTTCTATAGTCAGAATTTTTTTCTGTTGTTTGCTCATTTTTCCCCAGTCTATTTCTTGACTTTTAACTCTATGTTAAAGTTAAGGGTGGAGGGTGTGCTATCCCAAGCTTCAGAGCCTTTGTGCAGCTGTTTTCAGAGGCACTTCTAGGAAGCTATAAGTTTTCAGTTCTTCCAAGGTGGTATGATCTAAGGAGAGGTGTTTACTACTCTCTGGGCCTGTGGTTTGGTCTGTGAATGACCACAAGCACCTTTTTCTGCCCTGGAGCTGTGATGAGGGTCCCCGCTCCACTGTGGCCCAAGTTCTAGTAAGCTAGTACTCCTCCATGTCCTGGTACTCCCACCCAGAACTATGACCTGGATCCAAGTATGGGCAAAGTAACAGAATCCTGCCTTAGTGCTAACAAAGAGACTCCTGTAATCTTCTTCTGACTAGTTGTTCAACCTCCTTATCATCTGTGGGATGAGAGCTCCAGAAGAAGCTGATGCTGCTACTGATTTGGTCACTCTCAAGGCCTGCTCCTGGTTTGCTGGGCCCAGTCTGTGCTGGCACTGCCTGAGCTAAACTGTGCTCCACTCTCACCCAGGTGTGACAGACCTTTCCTGCCAACCTTCTAAGTTGTCTTTGAATGGAAAATTATTTCACCCCACCCTTTTGTGAATTCTACTGCTCCAGGAATTGTTTTGTGGCATTATTTCAGTGTTTGCAGGTGTTTGGGAGAGAACTCAGGCAAGTCATTGCCTTTTCTCCCCATCTTGGCTCTGCCTACATTATCATCTCATTTGAATGACAATATTTATTAGTTGACATCTGCTATATGAATGGCAGGAGAGGTACCACAGCATAGGGGAGAGAAAAATAGCTTGGACTCTGGACATCCTAGGACCAAGTCCTGGCTCTTTTATATGCCACATATGTGACTTAGAACAAGTCATTGGACCCCTTAGAGCCTATGACCAGTTCCCTAAGATGATAAGTCTTTTGTTCTTTATTTCATTCATTAATTACCAGGCTTTGTTTTCTCTCCCTCACACTTCCCTTATCCCTGATTTTTAAAAAAAATAAGGAAAAAAGCCCTTTATAACAAATATGCATGGTCAAGCAGAGGTAATTCCTGCACAACCCCCCCCTCTCCGACCAAATATGCAAAGGAATGTGTTAAACACTGGGAATGCAATAATGAGGAGGAGGAGGAGGAGGAGGTGGAAGATGAAGATAGTTAACAAAATGACACAATGTCTGCCCTCAAGAAGCTCACATTTGACTAAGGGAAATATGACAAATATGATACAAGACAGAGTACGGGGCACAAAGGAGAGCTCCAGAAGAAGAAAGGAAATTAGCATTTATTAAGCACTTACTGCATGCCAGAAACTGTGCTAAGCACTTTACAAATATCATTTCATTTGACCCTCACGACAGTTCTGGGAAGTAAGTATTATTATTAGTATTATCATTATCAGACTCAAAAACTGTCACAGGAAAATAGGATTGCCCTCCTTTAATAAACAAAGTGGCTTCTTAGAAAGATGGTGGAGAGTGGAGAAAAGTCATCAGAAGTAGTGAGTTCTAGGCCTGGCTCTTTTACTCATTAGCTCTGGGACAGGCACGTCCCTCCCTTTCTCTGGGTCCTGGGTTCCTCATTTGTAAATTGAATTAGACAATATCTAAAATCCCTTCCTTCTCTAACATTCTCAGATTCTAAGTTTAGAATACAGACATCAAATTCTTCACATTAATTAATATCAACCAACGTACATTTATTGAATGCCTACCTGTACACAACTAGACATCATGTGATCTACAAAAGAAGCACCTGCCTTAGTCCCTTCACTCCAGATAAAATATAGAATCACAGAATTGATGAGCTGAACTCGATCTCCCCTTGCTTAAAGACTTCTAGCAATGGTGGATCCATTTACTTCTGAGGGGGTTACATGGGGTGTTCAAGGAGGTCTAGCACCTCTGGTGTGAGGGCTTGCCAACCCCTTTTCAGCCCTATTCATCCACCTTTGGCGTCCATCTGTCACCCAACTCTTACTCCAAGAAGCTGTAGCATACACAGCAGCTACATCTCAGTAAACCATCTCTGCAGATGGGCTAAACCAAGCTGGGGGTAACCATTAGGCCTCAGGTTAGGTGGGTGACATAGGGCGATATGTACCCCAAGCATGTGAAGACTTCCCCCTCATGGAATGGGTGGATGAGAACAATCTGTTCCAACAGCCATGAAGGGCTTGAAGCAGGTGCTGAGGAGCACTTAGAATTTGGTCAGACCTGGAAGATGACAAGATCATCCACTGCAAACTGGGCCATTGCCAGTTGTGCTGCCTTTTGTCTTGCCACTGAACTTGGATGACTCTGGAAGAGAGAGTGAGGCTGATGATTTTGTGTAACTCTGCCTCACTTAAATCTAATTCATGTATGAATCAAGACATCACCCCATGATGTCATTGGTCCTTTTCAAAAATGAAAGACAAACAACAGCACCTCCTGGGGTAGCCCACTGAGCATCTCTAATGGTTAGGAAGTATTTTCCTATACTATAATTCTATACTTAGGCTTTAGCTTTACATTTAAAATAATAATAATAGCATTATATAGCATGGGTATGCATCAAGTGGTGCAGTGACTGGACTCAGGGGCGGAGAACCTGCAGCCTGGAGGCCATGTGTGACCTTCTAAGTCCTTGGTTCAGCCTTTGGACTGAGTGCAAGTTTTACAGAACAAACCCTTTTATTAAGGGGGTTTGTTCTCTGAAGTTTGGATTCAGTTAAAAGGCCGCACCAGAGGACCTAGAGGGTCACACGTGGCCTTGAGGCTGCAGGTTCCCCACCCCTGGATTAGAGCATTAGACCCAAAGTCAGGAAGACCTCCTACTTCAGACATTTACTACTTGTGTCCCTGGATAAGTCGATTGACTTCTGTTTTCTCATCTATGAAATGGACCTAACAACTGCACCTACTTTTCAGGGTTGTTGTAAAGATGAAATGAGATAATGTTTGCAAACTGCTTTTTAAGCCTTAAAACTCTGTCATAGAAATGATAGCTATGATTATCATCACGTTACATATGTTAACTCATTTGATTCTCATAACAACCCTGTGAAGTAAAATCTTTGGGCTGGGAAAAGATTTAACAGTCATAGCTAACAGAGAATTGAAACATAAGATGACAATGTTTATGATAAGAGAATGAATCAGATGCTATTATTATCCCCATTTTACAGATAAGGAAACTAAGATGGTGGTAAATGAAAGATGGTCAATTATTTTCCCAAAATCACACAGCTAGTGGAGTCTCCTGACTCCAGTTCCATCATTCTACACACTAACCCTTCTAACTGCCTCTATGAGGGGATCAGCCTAGTTCACTCTAAGTTTCCTTCTCATTCTAACTCTATGCATAACAGGTTTCCTTCATCCCATCACCCCTAGGAACATGCACAGATATTCTCTCCTTGTCCCCATAGGGTGACCATGCAGGAACCTGAGCATGAGTAGATATCTTCTGTTTCCAGTTATGATGAATCATTGATGGGTTGAGTCTCCTTGATGGGTTGCTGAGCCAGAAAAGCTGATGAAGAAAAAAGGGTAGAAAAGTAGCTTTCAATTGGTGTTTCTCTTGGAAGCAACTATTGAGAAGATCAGATGTAACTATAGCCTAGGAATGGAGGAAGGAAGGATCCTTCTCTATTCCAGCATAATAGTGAGCAAGGGCGCTATTCTCCACATGAAGAATGGATTCAACCTAAGGTGTTTGCACTAGAGGTGTCTAGCACTGTGGCTCTCCTGTGTTTCTTTTCCTTGAGCAATGACTTTTTAAATATTGAAAGTTCCTAGAATGCCTTGGTGTGCCAATAACAAGGGTAGTCTTGACCAGAGTATAATTGTAGCAGTTAGCAGAATGGAATGTGTGACAAGAAAAGTATGGATATTGGAGAGGAAGGTCCTCTGGAAGGAAGATCCCATTTTCTGTCTGATAGGACCATGTTTGTTGTTGTTCAGTCATGTCCAACTCTGCGTGACCCAATTTAGGGTTTTCTTGGCAAAGACACTAGAGTGGTTTGCTATTTCCTTCTCCATATGATTTTACAGATGAAGAAATTGAGGCAAACTGAGTTAAGTGATTTGCCCAGGGTCACTCAACTTGTAAGTGTCTGAGCCAGATTAGAACTCACAAAGATGAGTTGTCCTGACTCCAGGACTGGCTTTCTATCCATCGCACCACATAGCTGCCCAGGACTGTATTTAGAAGTGAAATGTGAACTGGCATTTAATTAGCATCTTTGAAAGAGCCATTTATATGTCTAAGGGACTTAAATTATAGCCTTCCAAATTATTGTCCTAGTTGAGATGTTACTAAGATTCTTTATTGCTTAGTGTTCCTGTTTCTATGTAGGAACAAACTACATGTTTCATGTCTGATTCATGCTGTACATTGGGTAACTTTCATTTTGCACTTTGCTGGAGAGAACCCAAACCATGAGCCCAAAACCACTTCTACAATTAGCAAATCTATAAGTAGCAATTTTTCCTATAGCTATAGTGGGGGTGAAAAACCAGTGAATATAAGAACTTGGGAGCCTAAGCCTTCTATTGAAAAATCAGGCAATTCCCAAGATATGAATCCAGGGCAAACCACGATGGCTGTTAAAGGATTAGATTTGGTGAGGCTCACTAGCCTTTGTGGTCTCAACAATGTTCAGCTAGCCATTGGGTTAAATATGATTCTATGACCCTGATGGTCTACCCTTTGATATGAAAGAATCCAGTCCACAGTCTTGGGTCCTACTGACCCACAATTACCTTCCCAGGATACCAGTTACCACTTTAGAACCTGGTATCCACAAGTTCAGGGTACTAGGTGTTATAGTGGATAGAGCACCAGTCTTGGAGTCAGGATGACTCATCTTCCTGAGTTCAAATCTGACCTCAGACACTTACTAGCTGGGTGATCCTGGACAAGTTGCTTCACCTTATTTGCCTCAGTTTCCTCATGTGAAAAATGAGCTGGAGAAAGAAATGACAAAGCACTCCAGTACCTCTGCCAAAAAAAACCCCCAAATGTAGTCATGAAGAGTCAGAAACAGCTGAACAACAAATCCACAAGTTCTGTCTTGTGGCCCCCAGAGACTTCTTACTAAACTTCCCCAATCCCTATACCCCAAATTGAGACACTAAACCTCCCAATCTCCCTGGGTCCTTGAGTGAGTTTGGCTCCTCTGTTTCTGAGATGTGCCATACCTAAACTCTCCTTACCTGTCCCCCTTTGTCTCTGCCTCACTATTGAAGAAAATTGCTATGTTCCAAACCCCAAGAATGAATCCTGACATTCCCTGGAGACGGAATCTTAGTCATTAGACCACTTATGTTGAGTAACTCACACAAGGACAATTAAACATCCTGCCCCCAAACAAAAAGATTTTCCCCGGCCAAGTGTAGCTGTGAATTATGGAAGACAAAATGGAGGACAACTTGTCTGCTCCTAGAAGAACAAGGAACAAACTTTCCTTGTCGTTTTGAGGAGCCAGTCCTTTGTCCCCACAGAGCCAGACAAGGGGGCTGCTCTATTGCCCCTCCTCCACTCGATTACCTTCCCCCAAGGTGGTGAGATTACATTCCTGTCTGAATCAGGCAATGAGAGTTTACATTCCAGAAAAAGTAATTGGCAGCAGCTGTTACTGCTGCCTGCCAGGAAAAAAGCTTTTAACCCCATCTCTTCTGGAACTTTATCAAAATGTGGAGGGCCAATATTTTTGACATGCTTTATGTAAATCAGCAGGGAGGGTGACATTTTTTTTTCTCCTCCCTGTTCCATCAGCTTTAAAATTGAAGCAACTTCTATTTCTCTCCTTAGTTAAGCAAAAAATGATGATTGTTAAATTACCAAGCATGATTCGTTCCTGAGAGGGACATACAGAACAGAATACCAGAACCCCAGAATTTCAGAACTGGTAGAGTCCCCATTAGTCAGGAGCCTAAACCATTGACAAACAATTGTCTCTGCAACACTCCCCCAGAATGGTTGTCCAGATTCTGCTTGAATACGTCCAATGAGGAAGAAATCACTACCTCTCAAAGCAGTCCATTTCAATGTGGGCTCCGTCTAATTGGTATGAAATTTTTCCTGACGTCCAGGCAGCTAGGTGGTGCAGTAGCTAGAGCCCTGGCCTGGTGTTAGGAAGACCTGAGTTCAAATGCAGCCTCAGGCATTTATTGTCTGTGTAACCCTGTGCAAATTACTTAATCCTGTTTGCCTCAGTTTCCTCATCTGTAAAATGAGCTAGAGAAGAAAATGACAAATCACTCCAGTATCTTTGCCTAGAAAACCCCAAAAAGGGGTCACGAGGAGTTGGACATGACTGATAATGATTAAACAACAATAAATTTTCCTGACATTGAGTCTAAATTTGTATCTTTGAACTTCTCATAAATATATATGTATATATATACAAATATATAGACTCATATATATACACACATAAATATGCTAGCTATTATCATTTTCATTATTATCATATCTCCCCCAAATCTCCTCTTCTCCAGTCTAAACATCCCCAGTGTCTTTAACATGTCAGTTCCTAAAGATTTTTCTTGATCCTGGTTGTTGCCCTCCCTCCTCTGGGTTCTGTCCAGATTATCAGTGTTCTTCCTATAAACTCTGATGCCCAGAACTGAACTCAGTAATTCAAATGTGGCCTGTGCACAATCATGAAGATCTGGCGGAAGGCACTGCTTTGATAATATCAACACTCCAGGCAAACTCCTAATGTAAAGGATCACGTTTCACATTAAATATTCAGGTGGTGCAAGGAGACCTGGAGTCAGAAGAGACTGGAGTTCAAATTACCAGCTGTATGACCCTAGACACATAACCTGTCTCTTCCAATCTTAGTTTTTCCATCTGTGAAACGGGGACAATAATAATAGAAACTACCTCCAAGGGTTGTTGTGAGGATCAAATGAGATCATATTTATAAAGCAATCTGCGATCCTTAAAATGCTATTGTAAATTTAGCCATTGAACTCAATGACTAAATTTGAGGTTCCCTCCAGTTCTAAGATTCACTACATTTTTCTGAATTATGGAACAATGGGTGGGAAAATATGGAATTATAATATCATCTGACTGAAAGAGATCCAAAGAAGTCATTTAGTACATTCCTCTACCCTCAAAAAAGGACAGAGTTAAATGAATTCAGATTGCTATAGTTAAAAGTTTAGCCTCTTTTAAAAGAGGGCATTTCATGGCAAGAGTCTTCCTTGTTGCTGGTTTCCTTCAGTGTAGTGGGAAAAATATTAGACTGAACATATGAGCAGGATACTAGCACTATTCTTCCTTTCCCCTCCAAACTATTTCCGCATCTACGCTATTTTTAATCTTTAAGACCTGACATCAGAGTTGAGAAGGCTTTTTAGTTTCGATTTTGTTTTTTTGAGAGAGGACCAGCAAATGAGAAATCTGCTTCATCTAACATTTAGAAAGGACTGAACTTGAATTTTCAGAGCTCTGAAAATATACACAAAGCATATCTACTCATTGAGGCCTTAATAAAGCCATTTATGAAGGTTTAATGAGGCCCCATTAGCCAGAGAAGGGAGCCAAGAAGCCTGAGGACAGTGGTTTAGTTGATTGCTTTAAAAAGGAAACATATACTCTTAAGCCTGTGGCAAAACACACTGGGTTCTATTGGTTTCATTTTACCTGTAAAGCATATGGAGTCACATTTATCTATAAGAGGGAACCTTATTTAAGGTCAATAACTGGACAAGAGTTGAAGGTGAGGGGCACACCTAGGGCAAGAGAGACAGATAGACAGACAGAAGGAGACAGAGACAGAGAGACAGAAAGAGAGAGACGTGGACATGAGTAAGCTTTAACACACATTATAAAGGAGGAATTGCAAAGGTAAAACATTGCAATTGCATGATGGAAAAAGACAAAAGGCTGGTCACTTGGCAAGAGTAAAGGATGACCCATGTTCTCCTTGGTATGCTCCAGATGTCTAGAGAACATGAGGCAGGCACATTGGGAGCAACAGTCTGTGTTGAACTCACAGAAGGATGAGGAAGAGAATCCCACAGGGCAAATAGGCTGAGTGGTGATCAATGATGCAATCAACAAACATCTATTCTCTATGCCAGGCACTAGATCTGCCTGTGTGTATGAAGTACCCACATTGATGAGATCACTGAACCAAAGGCGCATTAGAGTATTAGCAGTGTAAGACCTGCAGTTATAGCTAGGTGGGAAAATAGCTAAATGTCACAGCAAGAGGTATGGGGAAAATAGCATCATCTTGTACAAAGAGCTCTGGGTTTGGAGCCTGAGGACCTGGTTTTGAATCCCAGCTCTGCCATTTATCCTACCTGAACCTCAGTCTTCTCCTCTATAAACTGAGGTCCTTTCCCACTCTGAAGATGGATGGTCTATGGTCAGTACATAAGGAAGAGTCTCCAAATAAGTAAGAGTCTCAAAAGACTGTGTACTCACTAGTTGTGAGACCTTAGGCAAATCACTTAATCTCAGTTTCACTTCCTCCCTCACAGGATATTTGGTGCTAAGAGCTATAATAATAATTATCATTTTTGTAGCACTATAAGGCTTGCAAAGCATTTTGTATGTATTATTTCATTTGATTCTCACAAACTTGGGAGGTAGGTACTATTATCATCCCTATTTCACAGATAAGGAAACTGAAACGGAGAAAGGTTAAATACTCAAGAGTATTGGTATCTAAGATCAGATCTGAATTCAGGACTTCCTGATTCCCAGGCCAACACTCTCTCCACTGTATCCTCAAACTGGTGCTAACCCTTTATAAACCACTCTAGAAATACTAGCAAAATGGTAGGCTAAACTGTTGTAGCAAGGATGACCTGTAGAGTGTCCACCCACCCCTCAAACAACTTGATGGTATGATGGGGGTGGACCTTTGCCAGAAGTAGATGGAGTCTTGTCAGAAGGATCTGCCTCTTGGTGAACGAAAGGTAAAATATATGGGAGGTCTGTCATTAGGGGTCTAGACATCCCTGTTCCCCAACATACGCCCTCTGCTTCAGTCAGACTATTCTCCTCACTGTACATAGAATAGAGAAAATCCCCATTCCCACCTTTTTCCTCTCTCTGCTCAAGCAAACCTCTTCTTTTCCTCTATGTACCCAAACCTTAACTGTTCTTCAAAGCTCAATTCAAGTTACCATTCAAGATGTCCCAGGATTGAGAAGATCACTGGACCAAGGGTCACTCCAGATTCTAGTCTTGCTTTTGCTATCAGCTGCCTGTCTATCCTCTGGGCCTCAGTCTTCACCTTTAAAATGCTAGAATTAGGATTCAAAAGGTGTTTATCTGGAGGATATCTAGGAAGAGGAAGAGGGATCCTCAAGTGTTTGCTCCTTGAACTTTTGTGGGAGGAACTTAAAGGTTAAAGGAAGGAGAGATGACAATCTAAATATCCTGAAACTGTCTCAGAACTGGAGCTTGGGGGTGGGGAGAAAGGAATTCTACCATATTCTGAAAAGTAACAGTCAGCTGCTACAGTCTCTCTAAGGTCCTACCTTTAGAGTAGATTTTAAAAGTTCTTAACCTTTTTTTTTTTATCAGACTGGTAGTACTTTATGGTCCTCTTCTCAGAATAATTTTTTTAAAAAAAATTTGTAATTGGAGGAAATTCTGAATTTCAGATCAAATGAGGTAACATTTATAAGAAGTGCTTTTCAGACCTTAAAGCACTGTATATTAGCCAGCATTATAGCTAATAATAATTTCATAATAATATTTCAATTCATAATTCAATTGACTTGCATAATTTAAAACAATCACAGCAAGCAGTATGGGAAAAATAGCACCATCTTGTACAAAGAGGTCTGGGTTTGGAGGCTGAGGACCTGGGTTTGAATCCCAGCTCTGCCTCTTATCATACCCAAACCTCAGTTTTCTCTTCCATTTATGTTAGCGAAAAATCAAAATGTAATTATTTTTCCCATCCAAGTTGAGAGACTACTTGGGGTTTCATTTTCCCCAGTTTAAGAGCCCCTGATTTAGAAAAAAACCCATATCAGGCTTCCTGAGACTTCATAGGTTTTGTAAAGTCACAACAAAAGTCACATTCTAAGCTTCTATAGTGTCTTGATAGCTCTGAGGAACTGAAGAGGGGTACCTAGATGTCTCTAAAGTTCTCTCCCTTGAAATAAGCATGAGGAGAGTGTTTAGGGCCATCCCTGATTATATGAAATGACCCTGAGATGAGATCAGTATCCTTTCATTTTCCAGAGACAGAATTGTGTTCATTCTTCTGTCCACCCTCTTTGAGACAGACTCCTTGCCTTAGTGTCTAAACAGGCCTTTACATTGTTTCTGTCATCCTCACTTCTGAAATCTTTTGATTTTTCCACTCCAACCCAAAACAGCGGGTGTTGCCTTGCTTTCAATACTTTTACTGTAGAATCCAATCCAATTGGAAATGCTCAGCTGGAATTCTTCAGTTTTTAGATGAAGTCCTTTGTAGCTCTGTGAAACTCAAATGAAATAGAACTCAGTTTCTAGTGATTGTGACACCAGCATCCACAACATTAGGTTGGCTGCCCAGATTAATTGTCCTACATACTTTTCATAAATCAGTCTTTCAAAGAGTAAATTATGTTGTTTGACTTCCTGGTGATTTCTCTGAACAATCTTGTACCATGTCTTCTTTCTTTTGTAATATACTTATAAAGCAGAGGCAGTTAACCTAGAGTCTGTGAACTTTCTTTTTGAATATTCAGATGATGGTATTTCAATATATTTTATTTCTTTTATAATTCTATTTTGTGCATAGATACAAATAGTATCATTTAAATAGCACTTTAAGCTTTGCAGATTGCCTTGCAAATAATCTCACTTTGCTCTCCCAACAACCCTAAAAAGTAGATGCTGCTATTATACTCATTTTACAGATGAGGAAACTGAGGCAGAAGAGGTTAAGTGATGTGCTCAGGGTCACACAGTTAAGAGGTATTCTAGGCCACATTCAAACTCAGGTCGCCCTGACTCAAAGTCTAGTGGTCTGGCCACAATGCCATATTGGCTACTTCATTTAAAGTTATTATTTGGTAAAAGGACCAACAGGCTTCATCAGGCTGCCAAAGGAATCTATGACACACAGAAAGGGCTAAAAGATCATGGTAAAGGAAGTCTAGAGGATAGAGCAAGACCCTGAATTCTGCTGGAGTCCATCAGCCACCGTGGATGAATCACTCTACTGAGAGCTGTTGATTTTTCTGATGTATGTCTCTTGCCCTCTTCCCATACCCAAGCTTTTGTTCCCATCATCCCCCATGACTAAAATGGACTTCTTTGGATCCCACCTCAGTATCTTGGCCTGATGAAATGTCTCTTCCTTCAAGGGTCAACTAAGGTATGACTTCTTCCATAAAACTCATCCTCTACCCCAACTGAAATCATTCTCAGATTTTTTTCAAAGTACTTTATCTTGACTTCTCTTTTTATAACTCACTCTGTGTTATATCGTGGTTATTTAGATACATGTCATCTCTTATATTAGATTTGTTTTTATTTTTCATTTTTAAAAATTCCTTGAGGACGGATGTTAGATTAGCTTACTTGCCTCTGTATAGCAAGCTAGAATCAATGAAATATTCTCTCCAAATCTTGGAGCTGTTTTTAACCTGTGAAATGGGGATCTAATATTCATGAAAGGTTGGTCAGTTTGCTCAACCCTTAGAAGTTTAGAAGGATTGCTATTTTTATTATATTAAATGGGATCATTGGCACATTCTCTCTCCCCCTTTATTTTGTGCTTGGGGCAGATATAATAAATTGTTTTCCACTCACAAAAGACCTGCCTGGAGAGGCAAAGCCATGCAGTGGAAAGAGGATTGACCTATGAATTCCTAATCCTATCTCTGCCAGTAACTTGTTCTGTAATATTGGGCATAGCCTTTCATTTCTCTGTCTCAGTTTCATCACTAAAAGGCATAGAATAGGTATTCTCTAAATTCCCTTCCAGTTCTGACTTTCTATAGCTCTAGTGGTCACTTTTCAGTTTCAATGCCAGATTATGTGCTTGCCTACTAATAATAATAGATAATTTTTATATGGTGCTTACTTTGTGCCAGTCACTGTACTAAGCACTTTACAATTTGACCCTCACAACAAACCTTCAAGGTAGAGATTATTATTACTCTTATTTTACAGATAAGGAAACCTAGGCAAATTTAGGTTAAGTGACTTGCCTCCTAGTAAGTATCTGAAGCCAAATTTGAACTCAGGCCTGGTACACTATGCAATTTGCCATCTAGTTTTCCCTAGCTATTACTTTAAACAGTAGGTAGAAAGGGGACAGTTAGGTGGCACAGTGGATAGAGTACTGGACTTGGATCAGGAAGACTCATCTTCATGAGTTCAAATGTGATCTCAGATGCTTACTAGGCTGTGTGACCCTGGGCAAGTCACTTAACCTAGTTTGCCTCTATTTCCTCATCTGTAAAATAAATGGAGAAGGAAATGGCAAACCACTCCAGCATCTTTGCTAAGAAAACCCCAAAACGGGGGTTTTCAGACATGACTGAAACAACTCAACGACAAGAAGAAAGAATGAACCATGAGATTTAATTGGAAATTTTATTCACACTTTACTTTGCCCAGGGCAAAATGTCTTGTTCAAGAGAAAACAATTATGGATAATAACAGCTGCAGATTGCTTTATATCTATTATCCCATTTGAGGCTTACCACTAAGAGGTAGGTATGAAATTATCCCCATTTTATAGATGAGGAAACTAAGACTCAAAATGCTTAAGTGACTCGTTCAGGGTCACAAACTACTAAGTGTCAGAGATGGGAGTGAAGCTCAGATCTTTCTTATTCCAAGTCCCAACTTTCTCTATCCATTATGTTACCCTGCCTTCCAGGAGAGGATAGCTCTTCCTAGGGTATGCTTGGGCACAATTCCTACATTTCAGAAATTTGTGATCCTGATAAAGAGTAATTTAAGCAAAGTTTATTTTTAAACCAAGTAATTTTGTTCTAAAGCAGACGTTCATTCTGAGCAGAATAGCAGAATTGCAAGCTGACCTGGGAGTTAACGTTCAAATCTTTTAATGAGTTCAAAATGACAAGGAAATTCCACACTGATTACTTCCAACTTTAAGGAGCCCTCACATACAGTCTCCCAAGACTTAGAATTTTCTGTTAGGTTTTATGAAAGCTTTACTTAAATCCTTGAGTAAGAAAAAAGTTTGTTTTTGACAAAACCAATAAATCCCATTCATTAATATAGCAATATATTACACTACGTCTGTCACTTCCAGAAGCCTCTCAGTACACACAGAATGCATACTCAACTCTGGCATGGTCAGACATATACAAAGACATTTGAATAAGGCAACAAACAAATAATATGTTTACTGTCATTTCTGAAGATAATAATAAGTAGTATATTATTACATAACAATATTTTGTTATAAATTAATATATAAATATATAATAAACTGATATTTTATTATGTAACAATATTATATAATAAATTATTATTCTAGTTATTCACTATAATTTCAAATGCTTCTTAACAATTAGAATTATCTAAAAGACAGGCTGTCTCAAGAGGTCCTGGGTTACCCTTCAGGACAGGAAGACTTAGGCGAGCACTTGTCAGATGTATTACAATGGGATTCTTTTAAGATATGGGTTGGATCACATGGCTACCGAGATTTCTTCTAACTCTTAAATTCTGTGATTCTGTCATTTACAATCCTAGGATCACAGATTCAAAGGTGCAAGGGACCCTAAATGTCATCTAGACCAACCCCTGTGTATTTTAACAGTTGAGGAAACTGAAGTCCAAGAAGGGAGCAATCCAAGGTCTCAGATGTAGTAAGTAGCAAAGCTGGAGATTTGAGCCTAGGTTCAGTATTTTTCCCACTACACCAAAGTATCTTTTTTTACTAATTATTTTTTGCACAAATCTGTGAAGGAGGTATAAGCTAGGGAGGGCTGGTGTTCCAAAGTAAAGGATACTGTAAGCTCATACTATATTTGGAGAAATAAATTCTCAAACCAGGGGAGGTTAGTTAGGTGGTGTAGTAGATGAAGTTCTGGGACTGGAATCAGAAAGAGTCTTCTTTCTGAGTTCAAATCCAATCTCATATGCTTATTAGCTATGTAACCCTGAGCAAGTCACTTAACCCTGTTTGCCATTCCTTCTCCAGCTCATTTTACAGATGAGAAAACTGAGCCAAATAGGGTTAAGTGACTTGCCCAGGGTCACACAACTAGGGAGTGTCTGAGGCCAGATCTGGACTCAGAAGATGAGTCTTCCTGACTCCAGGCCCAGCATTATGGCACCACCGAGCTGCCCAGTTCTAAGTTTTATTAGTTCATAGCTGCATTAAGTCTTCTAGGACCTCTGTGTAGTGTTTTAAGGCATGTGAAGAGTTTGACTTGCATCATTTTTTGAGCCTCACTTCAAACATCATGAGGGAAGCACACAAGGGTGTTATTTGGTGTAGTGAGGAGAGACCTTGGGTTCCAACCTGCCTCCAGACACTGGCTGTGACCCTTGGTCAGTCATTTCATCACTCTCAGCCTCAGTTTCTAACTCTATAAAGTGGGGATAATAATAGTGTTTACCTTATTACTTGTTGCGACAATCAAATGAGATTTTATATCTATATCGATCTCCGTGTGTGTGTGTGTGTGTACACACACACCACATTATATATACATACCTATATATGCAGCTAGTCGATGCCATGGGTAGAACACTTGGTTAGGAATCAAGAATATTCATCTTCATGAGTTCAAATCTGGCCTTAGACACTCACTAGTTGTGTGACCCTGGGCAAGTCACTTAATTGTGTTTGCCTCAGTTTTCTCATCAATAAAATGAGCTGGGAAAAAAAAGGCAAACCATTCTAATCTTTGCCAAGAAAATCTCAAATGGAAACACAAAGAATCAGACACAACCAAAACAACTCAACAACATGTGTGTCTGTATAAACTGTTTTGCAAACCCTTAAAGTGTTCTGTAACTGTCAACTATTATTATTATTCCTATTTTATGGATAAGTAAACCGAAGCTCAGGGAGGCCAAATGTCCATGGTCACACAGCTAGACAGTAGCTAAGGTAGGATTTAAACCCAGGTCTTCTGGCTCCACGCCCATCTTTCTGTCTGTCCATTGCCCCATGTTGTTTCTCTGTTATCGGACTGACCTTGGTAGAGCACCGTAAAACTTGCTAAATGCTTTGCATACGTTACCTCATTTGAACCTCCTAACAAGCCCAGGAGAGAGATATTACAGATATTCTTATCCCCATTTTACAGATTACGAAACTGATACTGAGACAGATGATTTCCCCTCAGTCACGCGTCTAGAAGCTGTCAATGGAAGGATTTGACCCTAGGCCTTTTCTGGTTCCAAGACCAGGTCCTTTATCTACTATACTACTCAGTCTGCTCCAGGGAACAAAAAGGTAGAACCCACTAATCAGTTTTTGACAATCTTGAGAAGAAATAAAACCTTGGCTAAGAAACTCTTGAGAAACAAAAAAAGGCAGACGGGTAGAGAATTACTAGGACAGCATGTTGTCTACATTGTCACTGAGGGTTTCTGTGTTGGATGATTTTATCATCACTGTTTTCTTTGTCACAAGATGGAGGTTCAGATGGGAAGAGAAGGGAAGCAGGAAAAGTCTGTGATGTAAAGACAGAAGACGTCAGTAAATTGCTTCCCTCCCTGCTCCTGGCAAAAAGAGACACTTTCAGAACCAGAGTCTTGATAGAAGAAAAAGACGGGAAGAAGAGAGGAAAGGCTTCAGGAGGAGCTGTAGACAGATATCCTTTATGTTAGAGTCAGTGGGAAATATGGACACTGTACTATACAGAAATGAGGCTGAGGTGGCAGACAAAATGGACATGGTATTTTGCACAGAGCCTTACACACACATGGTAGCTTACTCTATTTTCATTCTCGTCTATATGAAGAAAGCCAGGAAACTGCGGTTTGTCTGTTTGAGTAGGTACTGCTGCACATGGGCCTTTTAGAGGATTAAAGAGGAAGAAGAAATATGTGAGAAATCTTTAACCAGTCTGGACTAATGCCACAGAGTGAAGGGAAAGGGGGTGGGGAAGTAATAATTAATAACAAACTTGGGAGGGAAAACGGTGCATTCACGACTTCACACTGTGCACAGGCAAAAATGTTATTTCCAAGTAAAGGCTTAAAATGAGGGGAACTGGGTAATGTATGAAAACAAATGAGAAATTGCAATCTGAAGAAATTAAATCAAAATGAGATAGTAACTCCAATGAGGTAGTAAAATGCTTACTGGCAGAGGCACATAGTAGGCACTTATAAATGCTTGTTCCCTTTTCCCTTTCCCCACCTTATGAAATGTGAGTTGGATGGAGAGTCAGCTTTAGAGTCAGGAAGGCCTGGGTTTAAATCCTAACTCTGACACAGATGTGGGCAACTCTCTAAGGCTAGAAGTTTATAAAGGGCATATGAAGGAAGAAGCTATCTACGTCTAGAGGAAGAACTGATAAATAGAAGTATATATAAAATAATTTTACATATATGTAAATGTATATGTGCATGTGTGCACACACACACCAATTTGTGACAAATCTTAGCCATCTCTAGGGTGGGAGGGGAGAAGGGGAAGAAAAAAAGGAAAAAAAGAAATTTACATGAAAATTTTGTTGTGTATTTTGAGGGAATAGCAAGTTTTAAATAATGGATTTGAAGTTTCATGTGCAATCATCTTTTTTAATTATACTATGCTATGTAAATATTTGTTTTATTCCGTAAATTGAAAATAAATTTAAGAAAAGACTAGAAATTCCAGGAGAGCTAAGTGACACACTGGCCCTGGAGTCAGGAGGACCTGAGTTCAAATCAGACTCCAGACACTTAGTAGCTATGTGACCCTGGATGATTCACTTAACCTTGATTGCCTTCCCCATACCCCCCCCCCCCCAAAAAAAGACTAGACATTGAAGATGAGTTGTTAATCTGCATCACTGGAGGGAGTTTCTACACAGGGAACTTCCTACCCTGATGACTTGAAAGACTCCCCCACCCCACCCCCATACACAATAAAAAGAAGAATCTTCAAAAAAATAAAACAATGATGGCGCTGAGAAATAAGACCATCCATGAGGTCCTTGATGTTCCAGTGGCTAACTTCTAGTGGTTCTTCACCATTTTTTGTCATGGACCCCTTTGGCAGTTTAGTGAAGCCTGCAGATCCCTTTTCAGAATACTGTTATTAATTGCATAGCCTAAAATACAGAGGATTACAAAGGAAACCATATATATTGAAACAGTTATCAAAATATTTTTTAAAACAAATTCACACAGAATAACAAAAAAATTATATTATAAATGGTGCTGAATTTGTGAAAGAGGAGTGTTAATTGTTTTAAACCAAATTCATACAGTCAAATGAAATCTAAATGGAGTGTTTCTTTTATTTAAGCTTTCCCTTCCTTTGTCCACTTCCTTTCTGGATACCCTGATTCCAAGGACTTTGAATGATTCTGACATTATTATACAACATGGAATTGAAAAATTCAAAGTCATAAATATTATGATCATCTCATGTTAAACTTTTCCTTTGCCTTTGGCATTACTCTCAACTGATATTCCTTGGGAATTTCCAAACAGCATCCGGTATTGGCCATTTGAGCCCAGTTTCTAAAAAGAAAAATCTTTCTGTAACTCATAATTTTTTCCCTGAAGTTTAGTTTTATTTATATGTAACCAATAGTTATATCTTACATTTTATATCATTTTTAAAAGCTGTAAAATTAAATTGTACATTATGTTGCAAATAAATGCTACTTTCATCCTAGAAAAATAAAAACCCAAACCAAATTCAGAGACCCCAGGTTGAAAACTTCTGTTCTATGATAGAACAGTTGGGCTGCTAAGCACTGAACCTGGAATCAGGAAGATTCAACTTCTTGAGTTCAAATTTGGCCTCAGATACTGACTTTGCTATGTGACCCTGGACAAGTCACTTAACTCTTTGCCTCAGTTCCTCATCTATAAAATGAGCTGAAGAAGGAAATGGTGAACCACTCCAGTGTCTCTTTCAAGAAAACCCCAAATGGAGTCACAGTCAGACACAATTTAAATGACTGAACAACAACAACAAACAACATTTTATAGCAACTAAGTCAAAATGGAGAGGGAGGGCTTGGGGAGTCAAGTGGAGGTGCATCACATAACCAGTAGTTTAACCAGGGCTGAGGAGAGTGTTAGTTGGTACAGTGAATATTCAGGAAGGGAGAATTCATTAATGCAGTGATGCTTCTAGGAAAGATATTTCAGACTTGACATAGAACCTTATCTACCTGCCATGGATTGTAAACTCAATAAAGATAGGAATCAAATCTCATTTGAACTTGTTTCTTCCACAGTGCCTAGCCCATAACCTTCAGAACACTATGAATAAATGTTCAGAAAATGAATAAACATATCTCAAAAAGAAAATGATGATGAAGAGAGAATGCCTGAGACCATGCTAAGCAGACTAGCCTACAAAGATTGGTACCACCTTTCAAGGATCCGGAGCCACTTCTAGCAAGGTATGCTAGGTCATCTTGAAGTGGGAGAAAGAAGGCAATGCCCCCTTCGCCATGATTCTAGGAGGCTTGATAGGTATTGTGCCAACTGCATGAGTGAGGGGGAAGTGGGAAACAGCAGGCAGGTAATTTGGTGTTAGTAATATACCATGTTACTATGAGAAGGGTAGTTATATAAGATAAAGATTAATTTGATTAGACTGTTTAGAATAAATTGGTAGATTAAGTACAGGGCAGAATGGATTAAAAAAAATTGGATCATTAACATTTTCACTCGTCTAAAAAATTTTTTTAGCAGATCTATTAGTATAATTAAGATTCTGTTTCAAAGAACCTCTCCTACTCCACCCATGTTTTTAGAATCAAAAAAAAAGAAAATTTCAAGAAATTGGGGGACACATTTATGGGTTCTCAACTGTGAAAATCTCAGCCAGAGAAATTAAGTGATTTACCTGGGGTTTTGTAGCAATTCAATCATATAATTACATTTAGAATCCAGTGACCTTTGAGGTGGAGGTCCATTTTAAAAATTCAATCACATTAAGAACACAAGACTTTGGAATCAGAGGACCTAGGTTCAAGTCTTGCCTCTGATGCTACCTTGTGACCTTGGGCAAGTCATTTAACTTCCTGGGTCTCAGTTTCCTCAGATGTAAAAAGAGGAGGCTGGACTAGATTGCCAACTAGAGGACACTCTGAGCTCTAGGTCTGTGATCCTAGTGACCTTGGTATCAAAAGAGTCAAGGCCTGTTGAAAGCCTTGTATCCAACTTGAATTTGAAAGAGCTTGTTTCCTCCTTTCCCTTGCATTCTCTAAAAACAGGCTAATAGGACCTGGCTTCCATCTTGTAAAGGGGTTTCATTCATTCTCTGAAAATCCTCTATTGGCTTATTTCTACCAAGGGATGCCATATCCTCTTGTACTGGCTCCCCAGTCTTGGTTCATCCTAGGATTAACAAAATTAAGGATGAACCACAGAGAAAATCATTTCAATTATCTGCTAAACCAGTCCCTCTAAGGCCAGAACCTAGACCTTAAAAGATACCTGCAAAGAAGGAAGTTACCTAAACGGAAAAAAAAAAAAAGGAAAGGCTAAGAGGAAGTTATGTAGTAGGAAGAAGAGGAGAGAATAAGGATGAGAACAACCTTGAAAAATGTTGTTGTTGTTAGTCATTTCAGTCATGTCTGACTCTCTGTGATCCCATTTGGAATTTTCTTGCCAAAGATACTGGAGTGGTTTGACATTTCCTTCTCCAGTTCATTTTAAGATGAAGAAACTGAGGCAAACAAGGTTAAGTGACTTGTCCAGGTTCACCTAGTAAGTACAAAAAAAATGGAGAAGCCTAGTGATCCAAGCACAGAAGGCTGAAGGTGCTTGAGGTGCCAAGTGCACAGTCTGATTTTTTAAAATAAATATGTGCTTCTGGTATAGCTTGAAACATTATTTCTATACAATTTCATAAAAATGCAGAAATGTTATTTCACTCTTTTTCAAAGTTATGTTGTTAGCACACAAAATGCTTTGTTGTTGATTCATTCATTCATCCTGCAGATCTGATGAGAGCACAGATTCACTAAATACCCAAATCCACAAACCTATTTCCATTATCCTTGAAATAATTGGATTGTTGGTTTATATGGACCATTGGGAACAGGGTCTAAGACATAGAAGGCTTAGAACCAGCATAATAAGGTGGATATTAAAGGAAGATAGATTTCAAGTCAATATGAAAAAAGCTTCCTAAAAATTTCAAGTAGAAAATATATCTGAATGCCTGGTCACTGGAAGTCTTGGAATGGAGGCTAGACGACCTCTTGTTATAAATGTAGGCAGGGGTTGCCCTAGATGACCTCTGAGGCATCGTTCAACTACCATCATTGGTGGTTCTATGATTTTATGATCCTGCTGAGTCATGTGTTTGTGGTCCTCTAGTCTCTGAGTCAGATGGTTTATTTTTTTTGTCTCCTTGCCAACCCAACATCTCTTTATTAATTAAATTATATCTCTGGTACTTTTGCTACTCTCGACTTCCTAAGGAGCTTTTCATTTATCATTCAGCCACATAGAGAGACTCTGCACATATTTTTCCCGTTGCAAGTCAGGCATTATGGAATGTTATTACAATCTTGTTAACAATGACAGATGAGTTGAGGTTAGAGATAGTTGGATCCTTTCCATTGGTACTCATACTAACCTAGTTATATCCACATTACCCTACTTAAGATGCGGAGATATGCTTACATTTACTAACCTATTCTCCAAACTTTCCAAAAGTTTTCTATTTATAAGAATAAATCAAGAAAACTGAATTTTACCATTGAATTCCCCATCCTTCCAGGTAGATAAATGCCCAGAGTGTCTAAGATGGAGATTTTTTATACAACTTGAAAGGATTTTTTTGACCATTAATTATTAAAGCTCTATTTTGATGTGTGGTTAGGAAAATCTGAAATGAATATAAGGCTAAGGAGGCTAATCCATGTGATGATTCCAGAACTCCATAAAATGTAATTGTTTAGACAAGATAGAGGCATTTGGGCTGCCTTAATCTGACATCAAGACTATTCATTGATCCGGGTCAATAAAGAAATAATAATTGTCCAGTAAGACCCATAAAAATAATTTTCAGAAACTCAGGCAATGCTCATAAAAGAATGTGCATTTGGTTTTTTTTTTTGCACATCATGAGAACTGGAGAAATGTGACATCTCATCAAGACAAAACAAAGTTAAATCCAGTAGGAAATTAATAATATTAGCCATAATAGCTTGAATTTACATATTGCTTTAAGGCTTGCAAATTGCTTTAGAAATACTATCTCATTTTATCTTTACAACAAGCCTCCACAGCACCCTCAATAAACTAGTAAATATTTATTAAGCATTTACCATTAGCAAGTCCCCATACTAGGTGTTGGAGGGGATACAAAGATTCTAATTCTTGGACCCTGTCTTCAAAGAATCAAGAATTTTGGATTAACTATGGATGGAATCAACTATAACTCCATGTAGAAGTGACTTGGATATTTTTTGAACCCTTACTCTTAAGGTTATTTACAATTTAACAAACAGGTTAGGGAAATCAGGAAAGAGAAATGATTTAGGGAGGAATATAATAAAAATTTTTTTAGCTATTATTTGGGATGAGTATAGAGATATCCAAATGGAAATAAACAGCATGTTGGAAATGTAGGGCTGTAACTCAGGAGAGAGGTTTCTGAATTTTATTTTATTTTTTACATAAAGTACATTTTCCCCAAGCTCCTTAAACTTCAAGATTAGATTGTTTTAGTCTCTCTAGTTTGGGCTAATTGCTTAGATTTTGTAACTGCACAGAATTTAACTTTCATTTTAATTGAATTGTTGCTTTTGGGTGGCTTTCAGGAATTTCAAGCTTATCAACATCAATAATAAAATACTTTGAGGCTCTTACATTCTTCATGCCTTCCTGCTTAGATTCTTTATGTCTTCCACTTGTTTGATTTTTCCAATATAGAATATTTTTAATATCCTTTCATATATCATAGGGACTTTTGGGGATACAACAGACATTTCCCCAATTTTTACCTACTTGTGAGTTCACAGGGGGAAAAAAAAACACTACTTCTGATGTTAATACCCTTATTATAATTACTGAATATAAACTGGAGGCCATCTTGGAATCACTGAAAGCACTGCTCAATTTCCCAAATGCAATCCATCCTACTCCCTTTCTAGGATTCTAGCTCATTATCCATCTGTCCATTTTTCCTGAATGTATATGCTGCTGTAATAATAATTCATGAGATGGCCACACAGCTGCATAGTCAGTCTGGATAATAGACACTTTTTTTATCCATCCAAAGCTTTTCTTAGGTAATTTAAAAGGAACAACAGTACACCATTTTTTGGGTGCTAAATTTTATGAGAAGCAGAGAATATAATGGATAGAGAGCTGGCCTTGGAATCAGGAAGTCTTGAGTTCAAATTTTATCTCTAACACTTGGACTGTGTGACCCTGGTAAATGACTTAATCTCCCCAATGTTCCCAAGTAACTTTTTAAGACTATGAAATGAAGAACAGCTGACCATCTGCATTGGTAATGGGAATTTCCTCCCTGGGAGTTTCTTACATCAATAAAACCACAGACCTTGAAAAAAAAAAAAACTGTGTCAGGCACTGAAAGAATCATAGTTATAGCTCGGTGATTTTACAGTCTTCATGGAATGTTGGAATTTCATGTAGCTTTAAATTATTCAAAGAGCTTTTGTCCTGTGATTTCGAGGAAGTTTGTTTATTTATTCCAGGCTTCTTTTTTTATTTTTCCACTTCTTATTTATTGAAGTTGTGACCCTTCAGCAAACATTTTAGTTTTATCCTTGATGTCAATTTTTACCCTGTTTTTCTAATTCATTTTAGTTCATTTATTTTCAACTGTTAAGCCAGGTCCCTCAGTGATTAAATTTGTTATTCAGAAATATTTAGACCACTGTTTCTCTTCATTAAGTGGTCTATGTTTTGGACAATTCACTGTTTATTAGCACGTATTAGCTTCATTCATCAAATATTTGATTATGTGACATTTACACAGCAGAAAGTGTCATAAAGCACATTTCTATAGTATAAACCAGAGGTGTCAGACTCGCTAGAATGGTGATGAGGCCAGCAAAACTCCCAAACTCTGAACCAGATTAAAATATAATTGGGGAATACTTAGCAATAAATAAAAATACAATCCTATATAGATCATGTTAATTTCTGGTTTTCTAATTCAGCATGCTGCCCACAGAAATCTGTTTCTACATGAGTTTCTATGTGAATGTGACACTACCAAACCGTAAAGCATTTTACACAAATTATTTCATATGAGACTCAGAACAACCTTGTAAAGTAGATGCTCCAGATATTAATGTTTCCATTTCCCAGATGAGGAAAATGAGGTACAGAAAAATAATTTGCCTAAGCTCACATGGCTCAGAAGTATCAGATGAAAGATCTGAAGATAGGTCTTTCAAGGCTTCCAGTCCAGTACTCTATACCACACTGCCTTCCCTAAAGTAGGTGTTGTTGTTGTTCAATTGTTTCAGTCATGTCTGACTCTTTATGACCCTATTTTGGGGTTTTCTTGGAAACAATAATGGAGTGGTTTGCCATTTCCTTCTCCACATCATTTCAGAGATGAAGAAAATGGAAGCAAATGGGATTAAGTGACTTGCCCAGGGTCACACAGCTAGGGAGTGTCTGGGGCCAGATATGAATTCAAGAAGATGAGTGTTCCTGATTCCAGGCCTGGTACTCTATCCACTGTGCCACAAGATAAATAAAATATGATCCCTGCTTCAAGGAGTTTATGATTTGGGGCATTGTGAGATTTTTGTCAATTCAAATATTGCCTACATACATTCTCCCTCCTGATCCTAAGCAAAGGAAATTCATATTCATCTCCAGAGAAGATCCATCTAACATTCTAAAAAAAACATTCATTTTGTTGTTGCTGTTGCTGCTTTTGGGAGGGGGGAAGGCAGGGCAATTGGGGTTAAGTGACTTGCCCAAGGTCACACAGCTAGTACATGTCAAGTGTCTGAGGTCCTATTTAAACTCAGGTCCTTCTGCCTCCAGGGCTGGTGCTCTATTTACTGCGCCACCTAGCCACCCCTAGAAAACATTCTTCCAGGTTACTTTCCCTCTTTGAGGAGACCAATAGGATACTTAGGCTGTGCATCTATTGTCTCTCACTCTCACCCCGTAATTGGTCCTACTTTCTTCTTTCACAATACTTTTCTTTAACGATATCCCCTAAGCCACTTCTTGAATGCAGAGCATCACTTGGTATAAACTATAGCTAACACACCCACTTTACTTACACAGTTCTTTTGTGATCCCAAGCAATACTTTGGATACAAAGCTGCACCTTCTCTACAAACTATCCTACTCATGATACTCTGTATTTCTTGGATGTGTGGTCTGTCTCCTGGATTCCTCATCTGACTCCATCTTTTGTAATTGTATAAACTGTCCTAGGCCACCTAGATGGCAAAGTGGATAGAGTGGAGGGCCTGAAGTCAGGAAGACTCATCTTCCTGAGTTCAAATCCAGCCTTGGACTAGCTCCACCTTGTCTGCAAACTGTCCTACTGACTGGCTCTGTATTTCTTGGATTTGTGGTCTGTTTCCTGGATTCCTCATCTGACTCCCTCTTCTTTCTAGGTTGCCTTTAGAGTACTTCTATTTCTAATATTGCTTTTTTTGTCTTTCTATTCACTTAAGCTCAGATTCTCTGCTTCCCCATGGTGGGTTTCTAGATTTCCACACATAAGAATGTTTTCTTAGTGTATAATACTACTCTATTCTGTCTTTTGATTTTAGCTGTCAGTAAATATTTTTTTTTATTCCTACCTGGCTCCTCCTCACCATTTCAATGCCAACCCCTTAAAGACAAGGACTGTTTAGTTTCTGTCTTTAAATTCAGTGTCCAGATTCTGCAGCTTACATATAATGGGAACTCAGTGAATGTTTGTTGGCTTAAATCAAATGGTGAATTTTTAAATGCCATAATATCTGAGGAATTAATGTTGTTGGCTTAGGTGTTGTTTTTTTAAATGGATTTTTAGGCCCAGGTCTTCTGCAGTATCTTGGAGCTCACTGATGAGGCTCTGTGATATTCTTTGGTTTAATGTGATCGATACAATATCACCCTCAAAAAGGAGCAGTCACATAATCTCACCATCTGTAAGGAATGACTATTCTATTTGAACCTTGTGAAAGATATTTTCCTTGTCAGTGGCACATACTTTAAGCAAACACACACCTCAAGGATGTGTTTATGGAGTAGAGAATAATAAACCATGTTCCCAAAGGCACTAAACTCTACATACCCTTTGGCCCAGAAATACCACTGCTAGGTCCATAACTCAAAGAAATAAAAGAAATGACCTACATGTACAAAAATACTTACAGTAGTTCTTAGCAACTCTTATAGCTGAATTGGAAATTGAGAGGGTGCCAATCAATTGGGCAAGTGTTGAACAAGTGATAGTTTATGAATATGATGATATACCATTGAAGGGGAGTATTTCAAAGAAACCTAGGAAAACTTCTACGAACTGATGTAGAGGGAAGGGAGTAGAACAACTGATTGTTGTTATCATTATTGTTTGGTTGTTTAAGTTGTATCTGACTCTCTGTGACCCCATTTGGGGTTTTCTTGGCAAAAATACTGGAGTGGTTTGTCATTTTTTTTTCCAGCTCATTTTACAGATGAAGAACTGAGACAAACAGGGTTAAGTGACTTGCCCAGGGTCACATAGCTAGGCTGAAGATGGATTTGAACTCAGAAGATGAGTCTTCCTGACTTTAGGCCTTCCACTCTATCTACTTTGCCACCTAGTTGCCCTAGAACAATTTATACAATAACAAAATCATTTTAAAGGAAAACTACTTTGAAAGATTTAGGATCTCTTACTACGGCAGCAACCAACCATGATTTCAGAGGACTCACACTGAAACAGCCTTACTCACTTCCTGATGGAGAAGTGATGGTCTCAGAGTACAGACAGAGACATAATTTTTTTGGACACAGTCAAGTCAGAAATTTGTTTTGCTTGAATACATACATATGCGTGTGTGTGTGAATACATACACATATATACAAATGTATAAAAAGACACACATAGAGATATGCTTTTTTTCCCTTTTCTTTTTCAATGTTGGGATAAGGGATGGTGGGAGGGAAAGAAGATAGATTTTTGTGAAGAAATAAAATTTAGTTTAAAATTATTTTAAAAACTAAAATATTAACTTTCAAAACGAAAACCCCAAACCAACCAGGGATGGACCTTAAAGTCATTAGAGTTCAAACTGTACTCGGTGTAAAAGTCCCTAGTGGTTTTAATTGACCAGCTTTTCAAAACTTTCTGGCACTGTGACCACATGACTAAACAAGGCCCACAGCTGAACCCAGAATGATTCCGTGCCTCTCCTCATATTAAATTTAGTGTAATTACTTTCCTACCATAGGTTGGCTTTATTATCTGAGAATCAGGCTAAGCAAATAGTTCATCCCCAGAGGTTGTCCACCTAGAGATGATGAATTCTTCTGCCATGGAAACCTATGAAACAAATTTTAAAAATGCAAAATGGCCTTTAATTCTATCACCCCCTTCCAACTTCTGCACTGATAATAGTGGAATAGTAAAAATCACAACAGAGAATTCAAAGCATTACAATCATAGGCTTAGTTTCAGGTAGTAAAATCGCCTCCAGGATCATACAGTAAGTGTCTGGGGTGGGATTAGAACCCAAGTTTTCTTGAGTCCAAGTACAGTGATCCATCTAGTATACCATACAGAGATTTAAGATAATTTATAAACATGAACTATTGCTATGGGGGACAGGTATGGGAGACAGTCTGTAAAAACGTTGGGAGATGGAATATTTTACATGAGAAATAACAATGAGCCTAGTATCATTGGATCAAAGAGTACATGGGGATAAGGGGCAAGAAGACTGACACTAGGAAGGGGGCAGTTTACAAAGACCTTAAAAGCCAAACAAAAGATTTTATCAAGGTAGCTAGGAGGCTCAGTGGATAGAGCACCAGCACTGGAGTCAGGAGGACCTGTGTTCAGATGTGACCTCAGACACTTGATGCTAGACTTGGCTGTTTTTTTTTTTTAAAAAAGTTAATATTTTAGTTTTAAAAATAATTTTAAACTAAATTTTCTTTCTTTCTTTTTGCCTTTTGGAGGGGGGAAGGCAGGGCAATTGGGGTTAAGTGACTTGGCCAAGGTCACACAGCTAGTAACTGTTACGTGTCTGAGGCTGGATTTGAACTCAGGTCCTCCTGACTCCAGGGCTGGTGCTCTATTCACTATGCCACCCAGCCACCCCTAAATTTTATTTCTTAACAAAAATCTACCTTCTTTCCTTCCCACCATACCTGGCCTCAGACACTTGACACAGATACTGTGTGACCCTGGGCAAATCACTTAATCCTGATTGCCTCCCCTCAAAAAAAATTTTTTTTTTAAAAAGGATTGTACCTTTAATCCTGCAGATAATAGGGAGCCTCTGGAGTTTATTGAGTAAGGAGATGATGACTTAATCAGACCAATGCTCTAAGAAGATTAATTTGACAGCTAAGTGGGCCAACTCTCATGCTGAAAGCCATTGGAGGAAATATCAACAAACTGAAGGAATCCATCACAAATTCATGCAATCTAATCTCAGCTGGGTTCTTACAGCTGTATGACAAGCCTTAATTCTTCCCTGATTGGCTCTCTCTCACTTAGCAGAGCAGTTGTTCAAACTTTATTTTCTCTTTTCAGTTATCTTATGCCATCACCTTTCCTCCACTACTTTACTGAGAAAATCAAGGTCATTTATCATCAATTATTCTTCCAAATTGACCACCTCATAACCTTTTTACATCATCCTGTTTCTCCTACTTTCTCTGAGAAAGAAGAAAAAAATCTAGCCCAGGCCAAGCTCTCCAGCTATTCCCTTGATCCCAGCCTCTCCCAAATGCTCAGGGAGCTTGTTCCTTCACTTCCTCTCTCATTTTCAGTCTCTTATTATCTACTGGCTTCTCCCCACTGCTTACAAACATACCAGGTCTCCCTTATTGCTAGATAGCCTTCATTTGACTCTGACATTCCCTCAGGGTAATGTTCCTATATCTCTTTTCCTTTTCACAGACAAAGTCATAGAAAAAATTCATCTCTGGTCATAATCTCCTTTTCTTTTCCTCCCACTTTTTTCTCTGCCCCGTTGTAGTCAGTCATCAGATTGCCACATTTTACTGAAAATAATCTTTCAGTGGATATCAATGTTCTATTATCTCTGCAGATGTTGCTTTTTTAAAAAAATAAATTGAAGGTTTGTGGCAACCCAGTGTGAGCAAGTCTATTGGTACCATTTTCCCAACAGCACAAGCTCACATCATGTCTCTGCATCACGTTACAGTAATTCTCCCAATGATTCAAACTTTTACATTATTATTATATCTCTTATGGGGAATTGTGATCAGTGGTCTTTGATATTACTATTGTAATTGTTTTGGGGCACCACAAACCATAAGACCATGAACTTAACTGATAGATGTTGTGTGTCTTCTGACTGTTCCACTCACTCACCATTCCTCATTTTTGCTCAGGTTTTCCTGATCCCTGAGACACAATATAATGGAAGATTATTATATTAACTTAGTTGATAAATTAGCAGCAGGTAAATTTGAGAGGATTGACTCCAACTTAAAAAAAAGTTCTACTGTCAGCAAAACGCTATCAAGAGAAACCTTTTGTGAAAGGAAGAGTCAATGGATATGACAAATATCATTGCTATCTTATTTTAAGAAATTGCCACAGCCACCCAACCTTCAGCAGCCACCACCCTGATCAGTCAGTAGCCATCGACATCAGGGCAAGATGCCTCCCCACCCCCAGCAAAAAGTTTACCATTTGCTGAAAGCTCAGATGATGGTCAGCATTTTTTCACAATAAAGTACTTTGTAATTAGGGTATTTACACTGGAGTTTTAGACATAATACTATTGCACACTCAATAGACCACAGTTTGCTATAAACATAACTTTTATATGTACTGAGAAACCAAAAACTTTGTGTGACTTGCTTTATTGTGTTATTTGCTTTATTGCGATGGTGTGGAAATGAACCTGCAATGTCTGTAATGTATGCATGTACTTAGGTGGCCCAGTAGATAGAGTGCCAGGCCTGGAGTTAGGATGATTCATCTTCCTGAGTTCAAATCTGGTCTCAGACACTAACTAGTTGTGTGACCCTGATCAAGTCACTTAACTCTATTTGCCTCAGTTCCTTATCTGTAAAATGAGGTGGAGAAGGAAATGGCAAACTACTCTAGTATCTTTGCCAAGAAAACTCCAAAGGGTCACAAAGAGTCAGACATGACTAAAAAACAATTGAACCACAACATGCCTGCCCTTTCCTCATCCTTTGGTTTCTGTGAGAGTACTCTCTCTTAACTCTCCTGCCTACGTGTCTGACCTCTCCTTGGTTCCCTTTGCTGGATGTTCATTCATACTTCACCCCCTAAGCATAGATAGCTCCAAAGGCAATATTCAGGCCATCTTTATCTCTTTTCCTATACTTATTCCTTGGTGATCGAATCTACTTCCATGATTTATCATCTCTACTCAGATGTGTGTGTGTGTGTATACATACACACATATGTATATATATATATACACACACATATGTATATATATACACATATGTATATATATACACATATGTATATATATATGTACGCATATACACATATATATAGGGATCATATATATATATAGTTCAAATCTTTTCCCTAAACATCAGTTATCCTTGACTATATCCTCTCCTTTATGCCCCCATAGCAATCCATCACTAAGGCCTAGCAATTCTGCCTTCACAACATCTTTCCCATCCACCCCTTTATTTTACTCACACACGCAGCCACCACACTAATTCTGGCCCTCATTAAAGTCTTTCCTCAATTACTGTAATAGAGTTCTAATTGGTCTCTTTTCCTATAGTACCAAAGCTCCCTCACATATCTTCAGTACTGCTCCTAATAACCTTCCTGAGGTACAGCTCTACGTGACTGTGTTATTTCCCTTCTCAAAAAATCTTACTTCAAGGATAAATTAGAAATTGCTTAACCTACCGTTTAAAGTCCTTTTCAATATGTCTCCAGATAACCCTTTCAAACTTCTTTCATATCACTCCCCTTCACTCCAGGCAAAGCAGATGACTAACAGTTCTCCAAATTAAACATTCCAACTCTGGCCTCCAAGCCTCCTTCCTCATTTCCACTTGTCAAAATATTTATCTTACTTCAAACGCCACCTCAGGTGCCCCCTTTGTTTTTGTGTCTCCTTGCCTGTTACCCATAGCTAATAGTACTATCTCCTAGGATTCATCAACCTACATTTTCCCCAAAAGTCTTAAAGCAGTTTTAAGCTTTAATGATGTAAAAAGATTTTTAAGTTTTAATAGCTTAAAACTATACTAAGACTTTTGGGACACTCAGTATATTGAATGGAGCAATGAGCATGGTCAGTAGGCAACTCAGTAAGAATTTATTAACCACCTACCATGTGCCAGGTATGGTGTTAAGCATTGAAGCATGGTGTTAAAAGACCTGCATTTAGGTCATTTTTTTTAAAAAAAGGCTCTTAGATTTGGAGCTGGAAGGGACCTCATAGGTCATGGAGTTTAGTGGTGTCAAACTTAAATAGAAATAATTCCTCCAAGGCAAACTGACTTACAAAACCACAAGTTAACATTATCTATCACGTATTATATTTTTATTTATTTTGGCACACATTTCAAAATTGCATTTTAATCTGATTACACTTAGCCTGTCCTCTGAGTTTGACACCCCTGGTGTAGTCCAGCCCTCTCATTTTGTCCATAAGGAAATTAAGGCTCAGAGAGAGATTAGACTTTCTCAAGGTAATATAGGAAGTAATTGACAGAACCAAAATTCAGACCTGAGTGCTCTGACTCTAGCTAGAACTGGCACTCCTTTCATTGGATCATGCTGCTTTCAATTTATGGGGTATGTGACTTAGGGCAACTCACAACAATCCTGAGATCTCAGCATTGGATGGGAGAGTATCTGGTCAACTCTGTACCTGATAGGAATCTCCTCTCCAACATTCCCAACAAGTGATAATTCTTTTCTTGAAGGCTTCTAGTGAGAAAGAACCCACTACTTCCCCAGGCAGCCCATTCTGCTTCAGGATAGCTTTGGGTGTTAAGATGGTCTCAATAAACCTAAATCTGCCCCTCTACAACTTCTACTCACATCAGTAATTGGAGCAGAAGATAAAAAATAATCCTCAGATTGAAGGGAGCAAACCCAAACCTCACCTCTTACTAGTACTGTCATGTGGACTGTGCAGATCTGTAGAGAAGAGGTCAACTTTTTAGTGATCCTGAGCATTTTCCACTTGTTAGGGACCTCCACCCCAAGGTAGACTATAAATTTAGAGGATTGTATAGATTTCTGAGGGATACCAGGTTCATTCAAGGTGACTTAACTCTCTGACAACCTTGAATTGCTTAAGCCTTGGGGCAGGTGTGGTAGAGTGGATTGAGCTCAACCTGGGAGACTGTACAAGTCCCTCGGAGCTGTGGAGGCTCACCAGAATGGGATAGGCTTGGGCAGGAGTCCTTTTGAGTTTTCTACCAGATAAAATAAAGTATGTCCTGTATTTAATATCTTGTTAGCCTGTGTGCTTGCATGAGAACTGAAGGCATTTTTCTGGTGGAAACCTAGATACTAGCTAACTTCTGTGGTGGAAATTGTAAACCCTATGGAGACATAAGCCAAAGGGCAGGATAAGAAGGGATTGAATTCAGTTTTGGTAAACCAGAACGAAGGCTCTGGGCTACTGGTTTAACCTAAAGTCTTATCAGATAAGGCTTATCCAAATGTCAGCTATAAACATAATTATTATCTTTTCTGTATCCAATTTCCTCTTTGTCTCACTGTACCTTTCATACTCTGGACTCTTTCTTAGCCTGGTGTGGCAAGAAGACACATGAATGGGTCAGAAGACCTGAATTCCTGGCTCACTCTTACCACTGACACCGTGTGACCTTGGGCAAGCTACTTAACCTCTCTGTGGGCCTCTACTATATGACCCATTTCCAGACTCTAAAGCATCACTGGGCTTTTCCAGTTACACCAACCTTTTTGGTTGCTTTCCTCATTCTGTTTCCTACACACACTTAACCCGCCAAGCAGAAGGAAATGAAGGCAGTCACCTTGGCATAGGGCAGTGCAGTGGGTGGACCCGAGTTCAAATCCCTCCATCTGAAGGCCCCAGTTTCCTCATCTGTAAAATGAAAGTGGGCAGAACTAAGATGCCTCTGAGGTCTCTTGTAGCCCAGATCCAAGGTCCTCAGGTAAGGGCAGAGAGCAGGGCTGGAGATGCAGCCCGAGAAGGTCTGTACACACGCGCGCACACACCCACTCCCTACGCTTTCCCCTCTTCCTTTAGGACAGAGGACCGCTCTGGTCGGGTCGGGGCTGGGGCGCATGCGCGCCTCTCCGTCTCCTCCCCCTCCAGTCCCCGCCCTTTTCCTCCTCCTCCAGCCCCGCCCCTTCCCTCGGGCTCGTGCATCCTGGTCCAGCTGTGCGCGGGCGCGGACTCGTCTGGGTCGTGGTGGCCGGAGCTGCTCCAGCTCCCGCTCCCTGTCCGCTGGCCTCAGGAGCCATGGCGGAGCCAGGCTCGGTACCGCCGCACCTGTTGCTGCCCCCGGGGCTGCTGGAGCTGTGCGCGCTTCTGGGACCCCCCCGGGAGAGCCTCCGCGATGTGGAGCAGGTGAGCGGGGACCTACCTAGGGATGAAATGGAGCGGGAGGAGGCCCCCTCGCGCAGCGCGTCTGGCCTTGGACTCACACCTCGACCCATTTTACCGACGGGGAGACTGAGGCCCGGAGGGGCGCCCTCTGGAAATGTCCGGAGTGGTTGCTATAAGGATCTGTCCCAAGGTCACACCGCGAGTGAGGCAGAAAACTCACCTTTCTTAACTCGCTAACACTGTTTCTCTCCACTCATTTTCCTTGTTGCCGTTTCTTGTCAAAGTTAGCCTTGTAGCTGCAGCTACAACCCTTTCCCCTGGTTTTTCCTGATGCTCTTCTTTTCCCCCACCTCACTCCCACTGGAATACCTTTCTGCCCCCACCCCATCCCCCAAGCTCCCCTGGTACCTCCCCAGCCTCCCCTTCCTTCCTTGTCCAAGGAGCTGTTTATTTTTCCATTGTATGAACCCCAGTGGGTGACACACTGACCTCAAACCCAGCCAGGATGTCTCAGACCAGACGGTCTCTAAGGTGATCCCGGCTCTGACGGGCGCTGCACCTCTCTGTTAGGCCTCCGACACCGTAGTGATGCCTCCGATACCGTAGGGATGCCTCCCAACTTGCAGTTTGTTCGAGGTGGTAGAGCCCCGCTCTTCTTCCTGCCTGGTGACCTAAAGTAGGGTCCCCCTCTTTCCTGAAACTTCCCCTCCTCGCCTTAGCTAGAAATGATCTTTAACACTTCTGAGTCTCCGTGATGTTTCTTCAAGTGACATTCTTATCTTGTCTTATACTCCCTATAAAGATTCCCATCTTTTCCCCTGTACTTCCCTCCTTCGAGATCCTTTAGGAATGTCTGACTTCTTTGTATTGCACAAAGGTTCTGGTCCTTTAATGGATTTTGGGGTGTGTGTGTGTGTGTGTGTGTGTGTGTGTGTGTGTGTGTGTGTGTGTGTGTGTGTGTGTGTGTGGTGGGGGTGTGCATGTGTGTGTGGTTAGGGTAGGAGAGCTTCGGGTGTGGAACTCCCCTTGGCAGGACACCTTTGCAACTTTTTTTTTTTAATTTAGTTTTGTTTCTGAGAGGTGCCTGGGGCCCGGAGAGGATTGGTGACTTGTCTTACTTCCTTTAGGTGTGACAGGCCTTCCTGATCACAAGGCTGGCTCTCTATCCAATATGTTATACTGCTTCTAAAAAAGCTACATTTGCTTAATAGATATAGATTGAATCTGAAAACCCTCTTGGGTCTTTTCCTCACGACCATCCTCAGAGACACTCCCTGAGCTACAAACCTACCTTAGAAATTGCACCCCTAGGTCAAACCGATCCTTAGCCTTGACCCCCTGGGGAGTTAAGGAACAAGAAAGAATCATTGAGGATAGAGTGCAAATTACATGGTTTTTAGTGAAGATTAAGAAACATTTAAGGAACACGTGACTGATGGAGGGGGTGGGGAAGTGGGAAAGATTGCTGCTCAGGTCGAAATTAATTCTGAGGTTTCTCTAGTATGAGAAAACCAAGAATAGGGACAAGTAATCCTGTGCCCACTGAACAATTTCCTCATCTGTCAGATGACTGGACTGGATTTGGTGGATTAGCTTTCCAGACTTTACATTCTGGGATTCCATTCCCCACAATAATGAGAAATACCAGTCAAATGGAAAGGGCCCTAGAATGGAAGCCTGCAGACCTGTGCTCTCTTCTGGCCCTGAGACTAGGTACTTGTATAACCTTGGCAAGACACTTGACCACTGAGGCCTTGGGCTTCCTTATCTGCAAAATGAGGTTTTTGGACTAGATAATCAACAAAGTCTCTCCCAGTCCTAACTTTCTGGGATTCTATGAACAAAATGATTGTGTCCCCTCCGTTTTGTTCTTCACTCTTCTCGACAGCACCTCACACATTGACAGTTGGAATCGCCCACACCATTTTGTCAGTGTAGTCCCTCAACTGCAGCAGTGATGTCTGGGATAGGGGTGGGTAACAGTGAAAGGCAGACCCAGGTTCAAGTCTCTACTTTGGCTTATGCTGATTGTGTGACTCCAGGCAAATCACTTAACCCCTTAATGCCCCTAGTCTGCTCTGGAAGTTACAAAGAAGTTGTCATCTGCTTTGGGGAACAGGAAGCTTCTTATTGGAAGGTCCCTACACTGTTGAAATCACTGGTCTAACTCCCATCCCCTCCCCATCCCTACCTCCAGGATCGCAATCCTTTCGTTTGGCCCTGCTACTTCCTAAATTCATTTGCATTTTTCCCCCTGGAAATATCCCTGTGAGATCTCTCTGTTATTCTTTATTGGTTTGTATTTGAGGTCTCCTGTAGGGAAAGAATGGGAAAGAATACCTCTCACAGTTCCGAGTGTGTCATAGTTAACTTCTCCTGAGCCTCAAATTACCTCATCTGAAAAATAGGCATAATAATAATTCCTATAGTTACCTAGGGTGTGGTGAGAATTACTTGAGACGTTGTAAATAACTTTGTAAAGCACTTTGCAAACTTCAAAGCACCATAGAAAATTCATTATTATCTTATTGATATGCATCTGTCATCACAATTAAATTGTAAAGTCATTTAAGGCAGATTGAATACTTTTCTAGTCTTTTTGTACTGGTAGCATCTTGTTTAAATATTCAGTTAATTTTTGTTGTTGTTCAGTCCAACTCTTCATGATCCCATTTGGGGTTTTCTTGACAAAGATACCAGAGTAGTTTGTCATTTCTTTCTCCAGCTCATTTTATAGATGAGGAAATTGAGGCAAACAGGGTGAAGTGGCTTGCCCAGGCCCACACAGTTAGTAAGTGTGAGGCCAGATTTGAACTCTGGGAGATGAGTCTTCCTAGTTCCAAGCCCAGTGCTCCACTGTGCCACCTAACTGCCCAACGCTGATCGGTTGCTTTTTAAGTGATTCTAAGAGGTCATCTAGTTCAAGTTCAGATTTATTGTATTGGTGAGGTTCAATGACCTTTTTTCCTAAGGTTGCTGAGGTAGTATAGGACAGAGCCAACATTTGCACTCAGTGATTTCAGCTAGGTCTCTATCAGAGGAAACTCCGAAGTAGCTGCATTATTTTAATTCACACTGCATCTTTCCTTTGGGTTGGAATCAATTACCATATTTTACATAATGTATATTTTACAGTGAGGTGGTAGAGTGGCTAGAATACTGGACCTCAAATATGGAAGACCTGAGTTGACATTTGGCCTCAGATACTTAATAGCTGTGTGACTCTGGGCAAGTCATTTAACCTCTATTTGCCTTAGTTTCCTTGCTTGTAAAAAGAGGATAATTATAGCACTTACTTTCCAGGGTTCTTTATGAGGATACAGTAAGATAAGATTCGTAGAATACTTATAGACTCTATATGTTATTGAGCAGATGAGTCATGTCCTACTCTTTTTGACCGCATTTGGGGTTTTCTTGGCAAAGATCCTAAATTGGTTTGCCATTTCCTTATCCAGCTCATTTTACACATGAGGAAACTGAGATAAACAAGGTTAAGCAACTTGCCCAGGGTCACACAGCCAGTACGTGTCTGAGGCTAGATCAGAACTCAAGTCCTGATTCTATCCACTGAGGCACTGTATAAATGTTAGTCATCATCATCATCATCATCATCATCATTAGGAATAGTGCAAATTCACATAGATGCAGGGCATTCATCATTCACACTTATAGGAACCGAGCTGCGCTCTACTGGGCTTCGGACAAATCACTCACTTCTCAAAATTGCTTAATGCTCAGAGATTATCATCGGTGAGAAATTCCTATCCCAGCAAATATCAATATATTGTCCCATAGTTAATTACTTTTGTAATTTGTTATTCATCCTCCATTCTTGTAGAGAACCAGTGACATCACAAGGATGACCTTGACTTGAGAGTGATTTGAATTTAAGTGAAGAAGAGCTGTGCAAAGGCAGAAGCCTCACTCCCTCCTCCAGAGGCATTAAAGTCCAGTGGCAAGAGACCCTGCATGCAGTGGATGACCTTGGCCTTTCTCAATAAAGGTCTTTCCCAGGTCTCAGTTTGTCTGAGAGTTACTTTTGTAGAGTCAGGTCTAAGATCCAGGATGTCTGATCCTAGTGTCCAATGCCTTGGGGACTCCCTTGTGGCGACAACCCCCCTTTTCTCTGATTCCAGCTAGCCTCATTACTGCCAAGAGAATATCTGTCACTGTCTCTGGGGAAGCTAGAGAAGTTCAGATATACCCATTCTGCCGTGGATTTCCCTAATTCTGCGCTGCCTTCCTTTCCTACCCTTTCTCTGTTAATTCTTAGAGTTTGATTTCTAGTTGAACTTCTCCATTATTTTCTTCTTGTTGGTGTTAGACACAAAGCTGGTTATTATATTGTCATTTTTCCTTAGTGGGTGAGTGCCATGGGCATAGTAATAATATTTTTGATGTATTAGTTATGTTCAGCCCTGACTCTGCTACTGAATCTTTATGCTTGTCATTTAACTTACGGTTTAATTTAATCATCTGTAAATTATTACAATTTTTTAAAGGGGCTATCAATTGAAAATGAAGGGTATAGTCAGTCAAGAAACATTTATTAAGTGCCTTCTATGTCCCCAGCACTGAGAATACAAAGGAAGACAAAAGACAGACCCTGCTGTCAAAGTGCTCGTGGTCTAGTGATTATAGGAAAATAACTTCCCTTTTTTTGGGGGGGGGGACACTTTACAACTAGGAAGCATAGTAGGTAGAGTTGTAGAAGATAAAGTCAAGAAGAGAAAAGTTCAAATTCAGCCTCAGACACTTACTAACATTGTGACCCTGTGCAAAGAAGACCTCTTTCTGCCTCAGTGGCCTCAACTATAAAATGGAGATAATTATAACACCGACCTCTCAGGGTTGTCATAAGGTTCAAAGGAGAGAATATCTATAAGGTGCTTAGCACGTAGTAGGTGCTTAATAATTACTTATTCCTTCCTTCCCAACAACCTGTTGAATTGAGGAGAGCAAATATTATTGTCCCTATTTTATAGGTGCAGACCACTGAGGTCACAGTGCTAATACAAATCAGGGCTGGGGTTCCAACTCAGACCTCCTGACTCCAAGTACAGCACAGTTTCCGTCATACCACATTGTGTTTCTAATAGAAATTAATGGATTTGAAATGAATGGTTTCATCTTAGTGTCTCAATTTATTTACTCCTAATTATGTCTTAGTGAAAAAGCTGTCTTCTATGAAGAAACTGTCTCTCCCATATTTTTTTTCATTTTTCCCAGAGTAGAAATACTTGTCTTACCCATCTCCTTCCCCACCCCAGCTTTGTGCTGTCTCATTTCCTCAACCATGCCAAAATGGCATCTTTCCCATCTCTTTGTGTTTTGAAATAGGAAATGACCTGCTTTTGATTACTGTACCTCTTGCTGGTTATAAAGATTTTGCTTTTTGGATGGTTATAACTTGTCTACTTCATTGCCTTGGATTGGGACATCGTTTCCAGAGAACAGGATGAATTCATTTGAAATGTTGGTAAATGGTGTGTTTAACAAACTGAAACCAACCGTGGAGTACTCATCTGATGGAAAAGGCTGCCAACATAAGTTAGAAAAGCCCCTCTTGTTCTTTTTTTTTTTTTACATTGTTAAGGGGGAAAGGCAGGCAGAAGTAGCTAAGCAGTAGACAGACACCCGCTTGCTTTTAAATCCCCCATAAATGCCATTGTTCGTGAAACATTTCATTTGGTTTTGTTTTTACAGCACTATTAATCAGGATGGCTAAATCATTTCCTTTTGTTTTGGTGGCTTTATCATAATTCTCCACGACATTATGGGCTGATGTCAGCAAAAAGCTGAAGCACACAAGACAGTGAAATAACTTACCAATTCTGGGTTATTTTATGTTTGGCTATTTAGAGCAGTGGTTCTCAACACGACCCTTTAACACTCATATGTGGGCGTATCTGATGCCGACGTCTTGGTTCCTAAGACCATCCAAAATATGTGTTTTCCAATGGTCTTAGGTGACCCCTGTAACCCCTGTGAAAGGCGCCATTCAACCCCCAAAGGGGTCACGATCCACAGGTTGAGAACCGCTGATTTAGAGGCAGGTAAATGGCTAAGTGAGTAGAGTGCTGGGCCTGGAGACAGAAAGGTCAGAGTTTAGGTCCAGTCTTAAACACTTAGTAGCTATGTGACCCTGGGCAAGTCATTTAACTTTTCTGTGCCTCTGTTTCCACATTTGTAAAATGGGCATAATAATAATAATAATAATAGCACCTGCCTTACAGGCAAGGATCAAATGAGGTAATTTTTGAAACATTTGGTGAACCTTTAAAGATTTATACACATGCTAGCTATTATTTTTTTACTTTATAATTATTATAGAGATTTTTCATATATATGTGTGTGTACATACATATATGTTTATATAGTACCTAGGTGGCACCGTGGATAGAGTGCCAGGCATGCAGTCAGGCAGACTCATCTTCCTGAGTTCAAATGTGGCCTCGGACACTTATTAGCTGTGTGACCCTGGGCAGGTCCCTTAAGCCTGTTTGCTTCCTGTAAAATAAGCTGAAGAAGGCAATGGTGAATCATTTCAATATCTTCATCAAGAAAACTCCAAAAGAAGTCACAAAGAGTCGGCACAACTGAAATGACTAAACGACAAAAAAAAATACTCTTATAAAGTCACATTAGTAATAAATGTTGGAGGTGAGACAACCATCTAGGATTTTAGATCCTAGGTCTGGTGCTTTAAAAAAAAAAAGCCCTATGAAGGGATAAAAGATGTCTCATGAAGTCATGGTTTCTGGTTAACAGGGGTCAGGATGGATTATGGATGCAAATCCATAACCATTACTTAAAATAACTTGAGGCACGTTGTTGTTGTTCAGTTTTTCTGACTCTTCGTGACCTCATTTGGGGTTTTCTTGGCAAAGATACTGGAGTGGCTTACTACTTCCTCCACCAGCTCATTTTATACATGAGGAAACCAAAGCAAACAAGGTTAAGTGACTTACCCAGGATCACACCGCTAGTTGGTGTCTGAGGCCAGATTTGAACTTAGGAAGATGAGTCTTCCTGATCCCAGGCTCTCTACTCTATCCACTGTGCCTCATAGCTATCCTGCAACTTGTGGCATGTGCTTTACTTAATGAATACTCAATAAATCCATTGAATATGTCTGTTTGATCAGTAGTCTTATTATTACATACAAAGGTAACACATTATTACTTTTTGAAGTAGAGACAAATTAGAACTTATTTTGATTTCTCGGGTAATTCTTCCCATTTCCTTCTAAATCCATATTAGTATGGGAGTTCTTAACCATAACCCTTTGGCAGTCTGATAAAACCTATGAACCTCTTTTCAGAATAAGTTGTTATTATATAAAGTTAAATACTACAAAGGAAAACAGTTATAATAAATAGAGTCCAATTAGCATTGAGAATCAACTAGTAAAAGGATTGGCCAATTAAGACCAAGTAGCATAAATTTGTAATGGACTTAGTCAGCAGGGTTGAGTGGTGCTTCTCCATTACCTTCAGAAGCATGTGAGGATGAACAGATAAGATAAGGGGTAGGGTAACCTGGGGTTGGGAACTTAGCAAGGCCTGAGTGGTGATAGGAAAAGGGGAGAAGGGAATCAGTGATGGAGGAGAGTGTCAAGACTGGAGAGGGGAAGGGAGGAAAGTGAATACAGAATCCAGAAGGTTGATAAACTGGGACAACACTGAGCAGTGGAGGGATTGGAGGTCACGTTGAGGATGAAGAATACTTGTTAGCTGTA
The DNA here is from genome assembly GCA_028627135.1 of Pseudochirops cupreus. Lineage (NCBI taxonomy): Eukaryota > Metazoa > Chordata > Mammalia > Diprotodontia > Pseudocheiridae > Pseudochirops > Pseudochirops cupreus. Next base: position 516,922,167 of record CM053580.1, read on the forward strand.
TGACCCTGGGCAAGTCACTTGTCCCTGTTTGCCTCAGTTTCCTTTTCTGTAAAATGAGCTGGAGAAGGAAATGGCAAACCACTCCAGTATCTTTGCCTAGAAAACTTTGTGGGGTCACAAAGAGTTGGACATGACTGAAAAATGACTGTGCAGCAACAACCTATTAGAATGTGAGCTCCTTGAGAGGATTTGAATGGAGACATAGAGAGGGATGAAAGGATAGGATATGACTGAGAAATTTCAGAGTTATTGATCAAGAAAGTGCAACATTTGCATATGACGATGAGTTTAGGAGTGTAGTGTCCAGGTCATTGGTGCTGCTTTACTCTCTCCTGGTTAAAGAGCATCTAGAGTAGTGTGCTAACTTCTAAGAACTTCACTTTAGGAGTGGATATTGACAAACTGGAATATTGAAGGGAGAACAGAATAGTAAGAATGTGAAATTGTCATTTAAAGAGTTTTTGAGAGAATCAGAGATCCTAATGTTTCAGGAAAGTCAGACGACCCGACCACTTTGTCTACCATCTCTCCTCAGACCCTGATGGAGACAGCCCAGGACCCCTGAACTCAAGAGCCTTGGGAATAGCAATGCTTCCAGCCCAGTGCCCTCAGTCATCATCCTGGAAAACAACCAGAGGTGATGACAGCAACTTGGCAACTTCTCCTACAGGTGCTAGAGCCATAGTTACTGAAGACCCAGAAAAGAAAATTCTTGCCACCAAAGTTCTTGGTGCTATCAAAAGGTTCCCCATCAGAAAATAATATCATTTTATCATTGGAAATGCCATTAAAGAAAAGCCATGACCATCTGTTTTACTGCTGTACTGTAAGGACCATGAGTCTTTTCCATATGACTTACAGCTGAATCTTTCCATATTTCCTTTCCTCTATTACAATGTGGAGACAGCTAAATGGTGCAGTGGGTTGAGTGCCTGACCCAGAGTCAGGAAGACCTGAGTGAAAATCTGGCCTCAGATACTTACTAGATGTGTGACCCTGGGCAAGTCACTCCACCCTGTTTGCCTCATTTTGCTCATCTGCAAAATGAATTAGAGAAGCCTCTTTGCCAAGAAAACCCCAAATGAAGTCATGAAGAGTTGGACATGACTGAAAAATTACTGAACAACATTAACAACAGCAACAACAACCTGTTAGAATGTGAGCTCCTTGAGGGTAGGAACAATCTCTTCCTTTGCCATTCGTATCCCTGTTGCTTAGCACCACATTCTGTATAAAGTATTTTATAGATGCTTTATCACTTAGCCTGGTGAGAGGAAAACCTGGGCTTAAGATAACTGTTTCATTTGCTGGCTCTCTTTTGGAAGAGGCATGAGATTTGTTCTTCTTAGCTCCAGAAGGGAAAACTAGGAATAATAATCACTGACATTTATGTAGTGCTTAATGGTTTGCAAAGTGTTTTTCATATATTCTCACTTGTTCCTCCCAACCACCTTGTGATATACTATTTATTAAGATCTCCCTTTTATAGATGAGGAGACTGAGACTGAGAAAAGCTTAAAAAAAATGCCTGCGCTTATTCAGTAAGTTTCTGAGGAAGGATTTAAATTCAGGTCTTCCTGAGTCTAAGTCTAGCATTTTATCTGCTCTGCTACTTAGCTGCCTGGAATGGTGGAAATGTAATCTGTGTGGAGTGGCTAGGTGGTGCAGTGAATAGAGCACCAGCCTTGGAGCCAGGAGAACCTGAGTTCAAATCTGATCTCAGACACTTAACACAAAAACTAGCCTTATGTGGCCAGAGTCTTTAAGCTTCAGCTTCAATATTTGACCTTTTAATTAATAGTCTGAATTAATTTCTTTAAGTATTGACTGATTTGATCTCATTGCTGTCCAAGGGACCCTCAAGAGTCTTTTCTACCTCCACGATTTGAAAGCATCGATTCTGTGGTGCTCAGTTTTCCTTATAGTCCAACTCTCACAGCCATACATTGCTACTGAAAAATCTTAACTTTTACTACAGGGACATTTGTAGGGAAGGTGATAGCTCTGCTTTTTAGTATGCTGTCCAGATTTGCTATAGCTTTCTTTTTTTTTTCTTTTGCCTTTTGGAGGGGAGAAGGTAGGGCAATTGGGGTTAAGTGACTTGCCCAAGGTCACATGGCTAGTTTCCTGTTAAGTGTCTGAGGTCGGCATTTGAACTCAGGTCCTCCTGACTCCAGGGCCAGTGCTCTATTCACTGTGCCACCTAGTCGCCCCCTTGCCATGGCTTTCTTTCCAAGGAGCAAGCATCTTTTAATTTTTTGGCTGCAGTTACCATCTGCAGTGATATTTGAGCTCAAGAATATAAAATCTGACATTGCTTCCCTTTCTTCTCCGTCTATTTGCCAGAGAATGATGAGACCAGTTGCCACCATCTTAGTTTTTTTGTTTTTTGTTTTAGCATTGAACTTCAGGCCAGCTTTTACACTGTCTTCTTTCACCCTCATCAAGAAGGTTCTTAATTCTTCAGTTTCTGCTATCAGAATGGTATCATCTGCTATTCTCTTTCTTTGGAATTTTTTTTTGTTGGGTACAGTATTACAAACCTCTGTCCCTAGTTCTTCAGACCCTCTATCTACCAGATCTAATCCCTTAAATCTATTCATCACCTCCACTTCATAGTCATAAGGGATATTATTTAGGTCCAAAGTACATTATCTAGTGATTTCCCCTACTTTCTTTACTTTAAGTCTAAATTTTGCAATAAGAATCTCACGATCTGGGCCACAATCGGTGCCAGATCTTTTTTTAACGGACTATATCGAGTTTCTCCACCTTTGGCTACAAAGTATATAATTGATATGGTTTCAATATTGATCATCTGGTGATATCTATGTGTAGAGTTGCCCATTGAGCTGTAGTTGAAAAAGAGTATTTGCTATAGCCAGTGAGTTATCTTGACAAAACTGTTGGTCTTTGCCCTGCTTCATTTTGTACTGTTATTCCAATTATCTTTTGATTTCCTACTTTAGTGTTCCAGTCTCCTATGATGAATGTGACATCTTTTTTGAGTGTTATTTCTAGAATATGTTGTAGCTCTTCATACAACTGATCAACTTTGGCCCATTCAGCATCAATAGTTGGAGCATAGACTTGTATTACCGTGATGTAGAACAATTTGAACAAGTATCATTCTGTCATTTTTGAGGTTATACACCAGTACTGCTTTTCTCATCCTTCTATTGACTACAAGGGCCATTTCTTCTATTGGATTCTTGCCCACAGTAGTATATATAGTATCACTTGAATTAAATTCATCCATTTCTATCTATTTAAGTTCCCTGACCCCCAAGATGTCAATGTTTCCTGATTGACGACATCCAGCTTACCTTGATTTATAGATCAGGTTACTGTGCAATATTGCTCTTTCCTTTCATCCACCAGATACATCTGCAGCTGAGCTTCCTTTTGAATTTGGCCCAGATGCTTCATTAGTACTGGAGCTACTTGTAGTTGTCCTCTGCTCTTCCCCAGTAGTTTGCTGGACACTTTCCAACCTGAGGGGCTTATCTTCTGATGTCTCTATTATCATTTTAATACTGTCCATGGGGTTTTCTTGGCAAAGTTACTGGAATAGATTGCCATTTCCTTCTCCAGTGGATCACCTTTTGTCAGAATCCTCCACTATGTCCATTTTGGGTAGCTCTGCATGACATAATTCAAAGTTGCATTGAGTAACTGTATTGATAACGTGATTTGAATTTGAAGACCCCTTTATATTGGCAAGTAAGCAGGTACTTAGCACCTTGTTTCAAGTTAACACCTTGTTTAAGCTATTTAATTAACACAGGAGTAATTAACACCTTGGGAGGAAGTTGCTGATGTAATAGGAAGGGGTTGGCTGAAACAGGAAGCTGCTTATGCTGTGTGTATATGAGGAAAAGCCCCAGAGAGGGACAGAAGTCAGAATTTCTTGGGAACAGCATCTGGAGGCAGAGCAGCTGCTGGAGAGAACTGAGAATTGAGAACTGAGACAGATCTTCTCGGAGCAGAGAAGAGGAAAGCCCCTTTCCATCCCTCCCCCAGCTGAAGAGAGTGGTTTTGATTTTGAAAACTTGAATGGATTGATTTTGATTCTGGGAGCCAGCTGAGACTTCTTCTGGGTCAGAGGACCAGCCAGAGCTGCCAAGGGACTGAGGAAGCATGACTGTGATGCTGAGACTTTGTTTGTGGCTTTGTTAAGCCTTGACTTCCCGGGAACAGAGACTGAAGGATTTGAGATGGACTGGACACTGTGAGCTCCAGTATAGAGCAGGAACTGCTCGGGGAACTGGACAAAGACCTGGGAGCTGTCTGCCTGTGAACCCAGGTGACAGTTTGGTAAATCTGGGTAGGATCTGGGACCATGGAAGAAGATCCAGGGCATCTGAGGGACCACCCTAAGTCAAGCTGAGAGAAGACTTTACTTGGATACTGTGTACTGACTAAGAAGATTGTAATTTACTAGTGACCTAGGGGTGGAGGGTCTGTATAGTTTCTAATGATTGAATAGTGAATAATGAAGGATGATTGATTGACTAAATGATTGTACTTAGTGATTGATGACAAAATAAGTAATTGATTTGTAAGC
>CM053580.1:516934442-516951892 GCA_028627135.1 Pseudochirops cupreus
GCCGCCATCTTCCAGCTCCTCTTTTTAATACTGTACATCACCTTTCAGGAATGAGGACATGTTGTAGCATTACTTAAACAATATCAGGAGGGAAAAATTGAGTAGAAAATAAAAATCTGTCAATCAATTCCTAAATTGACGCCATAAAAGTTAGTTGGTCTAGCATTCTCTCATAGAAAAATCTTGACAGCACCTCTATAGATATGTATGTTAAAGATAGTTGATCATAATTGTGCAGCAGGGACGACCTTGATTTGGAAGCCTGGAGATTCAGATTCTGCTTGTGAGTCAACAACTAGTTACTCATTGAGAGATGTGTCAAGAGACCTATCTTTGGCTTGAGAAAGTCAGGAGGGCTTTTTACTTTATCTCTTGGGGTCACAGTGTTTTTCATCTGTAAAATGAAGGGTTGGACTAAATGATCTCTAAGGTCTATGTTCAATTTCAAAATTCTTTCATTCCAGAAAAATAGATAATTTCAGAGAAGTTAAGTGATTTGTCCAAGGTCACACGCTTTTGTCAGTAGCACAATTGGACCTGGAACCCCAGGAACTTAGTAAGGAAGTACTTTAATAGGCCCTTTGGTTCTAGCCAGAGGCCCTCACCATTGGTGAGTTAACATGGGTCATGTCTTCAGTATCATTAGATTTGTGATTTCACTGATCCAGTGAGCTCATGTATGTAAAGCACTTTGGCAAGCTTGAAGTGCTGTATAAATTCTAGCCATTCACTATTTGTTTCCTCCATTTGTACAAATGACAACTCATCCATGCAGTGGTTATTCATGTTATATATGCCATAAGTCCTCTACAGGGGATCCACCCACCCAATGTTCTTGAGGCTTTCCTCCAACTTGTTTTGTTTTGCTTTTCACATTACATGATTACAAGGGTAACACTCTAGGCATTCATCTTCTTTACTCTTGGCACATGATTGGCCTACATAATTTTCCCATCTAGTATTTCCTAGTCAACATCTCCAGACTGCATCTTCTATCTAAATCATCTTTAGAAATATGCCTACCACATATCATTCCATTTTCTCTTGTATTACTCATGACTTTTTCCATTCTCTAGAGATTAACATATTCCAAAATTAACAACTAGATAGCACCTCTAGAACATTTGCATTGAAAAAGATAGATTTTTGGACCAGGGACCAGCTTGGAATCATTGGAAACACTGAACAGTTTCCCATATGCAATCTAGCTTGCTGTTACTCAGCTGAGCCCAATTCACTGTCCATCTATAGTCCTAAATATATATTTTTATATACATACAAATTTAATGAACTGGGCGTCCAACTCTATAGCAGAAACTTGAAAATAAGCATTATTTGTATATTTAATTTTTTTCTTTATGGATTACTGTACTTATCTCTTCAGCGTGGATCTATGTCCGTCCATCTCTGTTTATCCTGTATGGACCTAGTGAACATGTTGTCTCTCCCATCAAAATGTGTGCTCCTTAAGGGTTTTTAAAAATAGTTTCAGTATTTAGCACATGTAGTAAGCGTGTAATAAATACTTATTTGACTGACAGAAAAATAATGTATCTCGATGAAGAGGCCCTGGAATGTTGAGAAGATTGGTGTAGTCGGTATCAATCCCCAGATTTGCCCCCAATATAATCTGTAAATGGGAAAGACAGATATATCCTATACAACAGTAGCAGACAACTTACAGAATCATTATGAAAATGACCTACATGTATTTTAAGGATATCCTTATGAAAATATGAGAAAGAAAACAGCACACAACAATTTTCTGTAGCATTCTTTGTCCCTTTTTTTGTTTTTTGTTTTTTACCTTAAACTGGTTACTCATTTGACTGAAAATAGCAGAGTATAAAATCCCTCTGTGTTTATTGCTGGTTGATTTTTTCTAAACAACATTAAATGAAGATCAAAACATAATTTACAAAAAAGGAGTCTTGTGCCTATTTTAAGTTCATTTCAGATTCCTTGATAAATATAACCATGAGGAGTACTGTACAGTACCATTGTGCTTATTAGACATTGTGAGAGTTAAATTGAGAACATAGAAAAATTTGGGAAGAAGTTAACCAGTATTTCCCATTATGCATCATAATTTTTTTTAATGTGGGAAATTGTTCAGGAACTTTCTTTTCACATATAGAAATAGTTTTCCATATAGCCTTTGTGATCAACCATTGAAAGGCCATACCTGGTGGCATTTTACTTTGATTCATCTTTAGAATTCTTTATTTCCCTGATGGCAGAAGGTTGATAAAAAGAAAAAAGATTCTGAATACAGCGTTATTGGGGAACCCTCCTTTGTATAGTTGTTCCTGTTGTACCATAACTGAATTACTCAGCTGTTCCTAGTTGAAGTTTTCTCACATGAAACTGGGCTTCATCAAGCAACCCACCTCTCTTCCCTGTCAGATGAATTAACAATTAGCTTTTTGACTTTTTTTTTTACATTCGTAAATACTTCTACAATGCATCACATTTTCATTCTTCGAGAATTTTTGTCAAGTATGCTTTAAAGAAATGTTAAATGGCAAAATTATAACTGAAATACTTCAGGAACAGTAATTTGATAAATTTGATCTCCACTGATTTTGTGATTATTTGGACAAGCAGCTAATCTGAAGTTTAGTTTTGTTCTCACTATGCAAAAAAAGGATTTGCTAAACAGGTGAATAAAATGTAAATATTTGCAGAGCACACTCAACCTGCTTAAGAGGCAAAACAGTTTTAAAGTGCTTTAGGAGAATTCTTTTGCATGCCAACAATTGATATGGCGATTATAAATCATTTTTACGTATTAGAGCTTTATCTATTAGGTTTTCAAAGACTTCTATTTGGCAACACATCAGTTAGCCTAGTTTGAATTAATGCATGTGCTTGTCACCCAATTGACGGATAATCATTTATTGAGTGTTCACTTTGTGCCAAGCACTGTGCTAAGTGCCAGGAATACAAAAAAAAAAAAAGGAAAATCAATTTTGTTCTCAAAGAGCTAACATTTTAATGGGGGTAATAACATGAACATAATACAATAGCATTGTGCATATTTTTTTTAGAAATATCTTCTAATCCAGACTCTCCTTCCTCTCCTACCATTAGATTGGTGAGATTTTGTTGCTTTAGATTTTCTTGATTTATTATTTTTAAACTGTCATGATGCTTATCATTAAGAATCTACCAAGTCATAGCATCAGCGTTAAACTGTAATACTGGTTTTCCCAGGTATTTAACATGAAGCCACTACAGGTAGTGTTTCCTTCACGAGCGGATCCCGACAGCCCCATTATAGACCTGGACCTTCACCTTCCCTTACTGTGTTTCAAACCTGAGACGGTATTACAGGTAAGCATCTTTTAATGCCAGTCAGATCCCATTCTCACTAGTTTAATAGAGCATCGAAATTGCTGTGTTGTATTATTTAACCTCTCTGGACCTATAAAATAGGTGCTTGGACTTGATGAAATTCCAAGGCCCCAACTTTAAATCTCCTGATTCTAGTACTATAACAATTGGGAATTCCCAGAAGAGGAGTCTCGTGAGCCCTGCATAAAATAAATGTTCAGTCTATACCTTATTTGCAAATAATAGGGTTGCAGTATTTTGGAATGGGAGGGATTCAAAAGTGGTGAGAGCTGATAATAGTAAAGCTTAATTATTAATTAGATTCATAGCATTTTAGGGCTAGAAGTGTTCCTAATTGGGATCTTAAAGTAGTTTGACACTTTGACATAGACTTCTGATGTCATCTATGTGGTGTGTCAGAGTAAACACTCAATGGAAACCAGAATCAAATTTGGATGTTTATCTTTGTATTAATTCTTTATTTTAAAACCACTTAAACCTCTTTTTAGCAGCCATGTAACTGTCTTAAAAATGTATTTGTAGATAGAAATGTCCTCGATCATTTGTGCTTGCCAGTGAGCTTTCATGGAACTCTGACTGGAAGGGGTGGAGGAAGGATAATAGCGGTGTTCTCGAGTGTTGGTGGAAGAGCAGGAAAAACGGCTGCCTGCAACGAGAACCTTGGCTTAGGAGCTGTCGCGCTTGTCTGCCATCTGAAAAGTGACAGTGGAATTCAGATCAAGAGAATATCCCTGATCAGACTGAACCAGACCATAAAAGACCTGGGTGAAATAGTTGGAGATATTTAGTCTAGAAAAGAGACTTAATGGTTGTCTTCAAGTATTTGAAAGGCCTATGTATAGAAGAGATATTAGATGAGTTTTGCATGAGGTTCAGGGGCAAAATTTAAACTAATGAACTAATAACTAACAAGGGAGGTGGATTATGTTTTGATGTGAGGAAATAATTCCAAATAATTAGAATTACCTAGAAGAGAAATAGGTGTCTCAGGAGCTAGGGTTATATACAGGCAGCTAGGTGGCACAATGGTTTAAGGCCTAGACCTGGGATCAGGAAGACCTGAGTTCAAATCCTGACTGAAACACTTATTAGCAGTATGACCCTAGACAAGTCACTTAACTTGTGTCTGCCTCAGTTTCCTCATCTGTAAAACAGGGACTACTATCCCTATAGCATCTCTTTTCAGGGTTATTGTAAAGATCAAATGAGATAATTGTGAAGCACTTTGCAGAACTCAAAGTGCTATATAAATGTTAGCTATTATTCCAAATCCAGCAAAGGCTGCTGAATGCTTGTTGAGGATGTTGTATTGCAGTATTTCTCAAAGTGTGTCCCTGAGACCCTTTCAGCAGCTCTATGAGGTCAAAACTATTTTCATAATAATATTAAGATGTTTTTAATAAATATTGGTTAATTTCTAATAAGGTTGTAATCTAATGTAGTTGACTTCTAATATTATATGTAAACAGAAGACCTTTGAGGATTCTGAATAATTTTCAAGAGTTCAAGGAAGTCCTGAGACCCAAAACTTTGAGAACCACTGCTGTAGAGAGTATTTTTTTCAGGTACAGATTGGACTAAATGATATTTGAAGTCCTTCCCATCTCTTAACGTTGTGTAATTCTTTGAAAAGCTTTTATTTTGCTTGTCCATAGTAAGCAGGCTATTCCCCACATTGTGATTAGTCCAACATCTTACATTTCTAGGCTTCTTTTGTTTAAAATCTAGTATGTATGTATGGATACTTTAATGCTATCCTTATCACACAGTATTAGCATATAGCCTTGTACTTATTTGACTAATATTTACAGGTTGCTCTTTTTTGGTCAAACGCCTTGCATTTACATAAAATCAGATCAGCAAGCATATACTAAGCTCCTTCTATGCCTGACACTGTGCTAAGTTCTGGGAATAGGAAAAAAAAAGACAAAAAACAGTCTATGTTCTCAAAGAACTCACAGTCTAATGGGGAAACAACACAAAAACAACTCTGTACAAATAAGAGGTCAGATAGATTGGAGATAATGAATAGAGGGAAGGCACAAACATTAAGGGGAATTGGAAACTTCTCGTAGAAGGTAGGATTTTAATGGGATTTGAAGGAAACCAGGGCCTGGGAGGGGGAGAGCATTCCAGGTATGGGGAATAGCCAGTGAAAATAACCATTTAAGACAATGGTTCTCAACCTGTGGGTCACGACCCCTTTGGGGGTCAAACGACCCTTTCACAGGGGTCGCCTAAGACTATTGGAAAACACATATTTCCAATCCCATGGTCTAAGGAACCTCCTCTATCCATCTCCAGGCGGGTCTGCCCGCATGTAGACACGCCCTCATACGACTATTAAAGGATTGCGGCATTAGGAAGGTTGAGAACCACTGATTTAAGACTCCATCAGTGAATGAGTAGAATCTCAAAACTATTTTTCTCCCCCTAGATCATATCCTGCATTTTAACTGAACAGCGGATTGTGTTTTTCTCTTCGGACTGGGCTCTACTAACACTCATTGCTGAGTGCTTTATGCTGTATCTTCACCCTATTCAGTGGCAGCACACCTTTGTACCCATTCTTTCTGGTCAGATGCTAGACTTTGTAATGGCACCTACGTCTTTCCTTATGGGCTGTCATCTTGACCACTTTGAAGAAGTTAGCAAGGTGAGACATAGAATGTCTGACTCTATCTTTTAACTACTAAGAACAATATTGTTAATGTTAATGAATTAATGAGAAGATATGTGAAAGAATGCTGAACTCTTCAGAAGACAGGGGTGCTACAAGGGTAGGGAGGGAAGATCATCAACTAGCACGGTTAATTTAAGCATATCTTAGACATGTGAATAAAATTTTACCCCTTTGTGTTAAGAAACTGAGTGTCATAATCAAACATAGTTATGAGAATGTGTAGTAATGTAAATTATGCCTCTAGAAATCAAAGCCTATTTTTTTTGCTTTTATTTGATAGCTCATTAATTGTGTTATGTTACATGCGTTTCAAATTTATTTATATTCATTTCAGTATATAACATTCCAAGTAAGTTTTATTCAAGTTACTTGTTTCCTGCTAAAGAATTGTTTAAAAATGAAAGTTCTGTAACATAATTTAGTATGTGACAAGATAGGTTATGTTTTTATATCTCATTTTGAGCAGGCTCCATAGCAGGTTATGTACCTTAAATGGGAGAAAAGGTAAATTGGAGGGGCAGTCTGACATCAGAGCACTCAGCATGGAGTCAGGAGACCTGAGTTGGAATTCTATTATTTATTATTTGAGTTGGAATTCACTTATTTATTAATTTGTATAGCCATAGGGGAAAAATCAGTTACCTCTTTGAGCCTCAGTTCCTCATTTGTAAAATTGGAATCATAATCCTTGCTCTACATACTTAGCCTTTTCTTGGTGGGGAAAGTCCTTTTTTTAACACTTAAAAACACTATATAAGTATGAGTCATTATGTTTTTAAAAATCTACTGGGGATTGGTAAGTACCATGGTTATGAAGTTATTTTTAAGTGCTTTTTACCAGCCAGCACGACTATAAGAGATGTGTCTAGTGCTAGGCATACTTAAGGATATGAGTGATTAGGATAATTGGATGCAGTTAAGTATTGATGGTGAAATGCATGATTCACCAGGAAAAAGAATTATGCATCAAGAAGAGGCTATTCAAATACTAATGGAGGAAAACTGAAAGACGTCATCTAGTCTGGGTAGTAAAGGGGGAAACCACATTATAGTATTAATGTGTTGTTTCTATTTTTAGCCCTCAGCGAGCAACACCCTGTCTCCAGAATTTTCAAAAGGGAAGCCTGTTTTGGCTTTTTTACTGACGGTTAATTCCAGCTGGCTGTCGTTAAGTAAATCCCTTTAGTAGAAGGATCTTAGACATATTACGATTCTGGAAACTTTCAGAAGTGAAGACAAATGTTTGAACTAATGGATTCTGAATTTGGTTCTCTGATTTTATTCACCAGTGTCCTCGTGCCAGGGGAAGGAACCAAGTTGAATTCCAACAGCATCTTAGAGATATTTAGAAAGCTAAACATTTACGTGTGGTTCTCCCTCCCCCCTTTCCCCAGCAGTAAGACAAAGGACACCTCTATTTAGCTTTCAGATTTATATTTTATTTTACTTCCAAGAACTGTGAGGCCAGAAAAAGAACTGGGCTTTAAAGCTAATGTATATATCATTCGAAAACAGAGCCTTATTCAAGACTGCTGAACCAGAATGATTCTAAACATTTTGAAAGTTTAAAGAGAGTGCGAAGTTGTGTACTACAAACTGTTGAATTTATAGATCTCTCTAATATTTATAAAATTGGCTGTTAGGAAGTATAGAAATAAGAAGTGAGCAAGTAGAGGCTTATATTTTCTGAGAGTTCTCACAGATTTTGTTTTTTTTTTTTGCTTTTCGGAGGGAGGAAGGTGGGGGCAATTGGGGTTAAGTGACTTGCCCAAGGTCACACAGCGTGTGTGTGTGTGTGTGTGTGTGTGTGTGTGTGTGTGTGTGTGTGTATTGTCTGAGGCTGGATTTGAGCTCAGGTCCTCCTGACTTCAGGGCCGGTGCTCTACTCACTGTGCCACTGAGCCGCCCTTCTCACAGATTTTTAATGTAAAAACAATACAGATCTTTTAAAATAAAATTTCTTTGCTCTGTATCTTCATCTGCTTAACACTCTGCCCCTATACCATACTTGTGTGTTTTCCACATCCACAAAGATGAAAGGAGGCCTTGGATACTGGCAAGAAGGATATTCTGCTGGTTTAGACATGGTTTGCAAAGATCCTAGTGACAAAAAAGAATTAAATGCATTTCAGGTTGTCAAAAAATGCACTTGGCTGGATTTGGTGGATAAGATTATAGGATTTGAATAGGTTAAACAATATCTACCGCAAACATTTATTGGAATCTTTTCTCCCAGTTCAGAGGAGAAAAGAGAAGGGAGTTTAGTTGCATTAACTCTTGCTATCAGTGGCTTCTGATATATTATTAATTTTTCATGGAAGAAAATGTCAGATATGCAAAAGCCTGTGAACTAAAGATAGTTAAATTACAGAAATTTTATCTTAGTAAAGTGCATTGATAAAATTGAATTCTTGACAGCAAAATATATTGTCTTTGAATTTTCAAGGTTTTATATGAAAATATTTCATTATAAAATAACCTTTGATTTTAATACTTATTTAAAAGGAAGCAGATGGCTTAATCCTAATAAATATTGACAATGGAAACATTACCTATTCCAAATCCTTGGATGATGATAACAGTGATATTGATATTCCAGACATCCCTTTACAAGCTGCTCAGACATTCATTCAAAGGTAAAAGTAGTAATGTCATATTTGAAAACTAAAAAAAGAAAAATAATAACTTTTAGGCTATGGTCGTATGTTTTGGGGCATGTTTTCTGAATTTATAGATGACCAGTTTTTATTTTTTTTTGTGAAAAATTCAAAAAAATTTTTTCTATAATTCTAGTGTTGGTCTAAAGTTTTTGGGGTGGTATTTGGTTTAGTATTTAGCACTTAATTATTCCTTGGTGGTCACAAAGATTGATTTTGTGGGTGACAAAGGAGGAAGGGAAAGAATCTAGAATCTAAAGTTCTAAAATCATATGTTAAAAAAATATATAATTATTATTATTATTATTATTTTCATGCAACTGGGAAATAAGACATACAGGCACTGGGGTAAGGAGATCTATCTTGCTCTATCAGAAAGTCAGAGGGGTGATGGGGGAGGACATAGGAGAGAGCAGATTGGGGGAGGGGTTATACAGTGGGATCACTGTTTTGGAGTGGTGGGTAGGGGAAAGATGGGGAGAAAATTTGTAACTCAAAATCTCGTGGAAATCAATGATGTAAACAAGAAAATAAACAAAAGTTAATAAAGGAAAAAATAATAAAATTAAAACAGAAAAAAGTAAAAAGAAAAAATTGATACTTTCCATTTCTGTAGTTCTAACCTGTCTTTGAAGCTTTAGCTAGTTTTTCATTCCCGACCTCCAGTTGGCTAATTCTACCTGGTTGTCTCATCTCTTAACTCAACTCCAACATGGCTAACAGTGAACTTCTCATCTCTCTCTAAAGACAGGTCTTCCTTATTACTTCCCTTAGTGATGCCACCATTTCCGTATTCAACCATAGATGCAAAACTTTAGAATCATGTTTGCCTCCTCCCTTGTAACATCCTATGAGTAATCAGAGCCGCTGTTCCTTCTCAAAGGTTCTTGCAACTACTTTATATTAATACCTATTGCTACCACCCTAATTTAAATCTCATACCTTTTGAACCTGAACTTTTGCGATCCTATCCTTCAGGTCTCCCTTCCTTCAGTGACTCCCCTTCCAATTCAACTTGGACATGTTGGCACAATAATCTTCCCAAAATGTCATTTTGATGATGGATGGCTTTCCATTGCTTTCAAAATAAAAGTAAAAACTTCTTATGTTGGCATTTGAGGCTGTCTGTAGTTTGGCTCTAACTTAATCTAATCTCCTAGTCAGTATTTTTCTACCTTTGTTCTTGGCCCTCACCAAACTCAGCTCCTCTCTTGCCTTACTCTTCCTAACCTATGTCTTTGCTTATATCATTTTCTCCGCCTAGAACTCACCTTCTTCCTCCCTCCATACCACCTTCAAATCTTCCTCATTGTAAATTCTACTGGTTATTCCAGGCCTAGCTGAAATATTACTTCCCCTGAAGAGGAAGAAGGACTTCTTTGCTTGTGCCTTTCTTATACAACTCCTACATTCTGTTTTTTGAGCTTTGTGTTACAGATACGTGTTTTGTAGATGTACTAGAGTTTAAGTTTTTTGATAGCGTTTTCATTGGTGCCTAGCACAATGATTTATACAGCATAGCTCCTTAGTGTGGTTTGAACGAATGAATTTCTAAATGTGTCTTCCTTGTGGTAGATGTCTATGTTTATGGGAGACAGGAAGAAGGAGGAGAGCTTATTAGAAAAGATCGAGACTCTAATATTATTAACGTTTCTAGGAGGACCCTTTGCTGTGTACTGCCCTGTTCCCTTTTCCTGTTTGATTATGAATTAAGTTTCACTTTCTAAATTCTATGTATGAGGGTTTAAATATTACTGTCTATAATATCACCATTTAAAAATATTGATTCAGGAGCTGTTTCCTATGGTTTTATCCAATTTGAAGGGTTCAATTTTAATTTTTTAAAACCCAATGCTATTTCTGAATTATCTTGCTAACTGATTTTTTTTTTTAATCCATGGGCCCTTGAAATCTTTTGTCATCCCTAACCTACACTAACCAGATGTGAGTAGAATAGAGTCTATGATATTATCACAGGTGCCCTGTGTGGAGAATATTCAAGAGCCAATTCCATTTTCTGTGGCCAGCTTGTCAGATGTTCTGATAAATAATGCAAGCAGTCACTAAAAGCACAATGAAGTATATACCCATCACCGTCAATCATGGGAATTGGAGGTGAAAACATACTCTGTGTACTATACAATGTACATAATGCATCCTAGCTATTTGAGAAATATTATCTGACATTACCAGTGAATGCAAAGGTGTAACACAAAATGGATCTCTGTCAGCAGCAAAATTCCAAGATGGAAGCTGAGGACAGCTTTTTGCCTCCCAAAATTGCACTGTGGCCATATAGAAAGAATTGCCCATGAGAAATATCAGTTGACTGTCTATGATACTGCAGAAGCCAGGGGGTGTGATGGAAAGTCTCACTGAACTAGAACTTGGGGGCATTGTGTTCTGTTCCTGGACCTACTATGAATACATGGTATGATGTTAAGTATATCTTGAATCTTTTTATGTTTATCTTTGAAAAGCAAAAGTAATCCTTGCCCTACTTAACCCATGTGGTTGTTTTGAAAAGGGAGATAGTGGATATGAAAATTAAAGGAGATGAGTAACCAAATGTATTTATGTCTTTTATAATATATGTACCTTCCATTTTCTGTTGCTCCCTGTATATCATCTGGTAGATACTAAATATCTGTTATATGTTCTTATACATAATGTGATGTTGTGTGTCAGCAAGTCAGTAAACATTCATTCAGTGCCTTTTATGTTCCAAGAACTGTGCTTAGTTCTGGGGATACAGAAAGAAGCAAAAAGCAGTCCCTGGCCTCAAGAAGCTTACAATCTAATGGGAGAGACCACATGCAAACAAATCTATACAAACTATATGTAGGAAATAGTTAAGAGAGAGAAGGAATTGGAATTAAGAGAAGTTGGGAAAAGCTTCCTGTAGAAGATGGGGTTATGTATGTATACTATTATGACATATAATGAGATTAATTAATATTATTTGGTTCAGTCCTGTGATTTCATTGCTATAAGGAATTCCCCATGAGGACATTCCTTCTACCAATGCATATGGACAATTCTTCTGCAGTTTTTAGCCATAAGAATTTCCAGTGGAACTATAAGGTTAATTGATTTATCCAGGGTCCCGTTGTCTGTATGTGTCAGAGGCAAAACTTGGAAATAGACCTTTTTGATTCTTAGTCCAACTCTCTATACTTATACCACCACACTGCCTTTCTTCTGATTCTTATTATTATCCTTAATTATTAACTTCATTCATTTAATCTTTCATTTTGATGGTCCTCAGAAATAGTCCTGGGACGAGTCACGATATACCATTCTTTTATGTCTAGTGTTTGGTGAAATTATTCCATAGGTAGATAAAATGATTGATTTTTGTAATAGGATGAAAATAGTACTTAAGGCTAATTTCCATAACTCACTAAAAATCTTTTCAGGACAATTCTAGTAGCAGATAGGACAACCTGAATGAGAAGTACTTTCTCTTCTCACTTGGTTTTTATTACTGCCATTGGCAGTGCTTTGAAAGATTTCCATTCCCCATCATTTGGATATTTTAAGTTTAGAACACTGATGATGTTCAAAATATCTTTCAAAAAATGTTCTTAGATATTTGTGGATCATAATTATGCTTGAGCAATTATAGGTGAAAAATTTTATCTTTGATAATATACTGGTTACAGTACAATTTTTTTTTGTTAAATTCTCAAGAAGATTTTAAGGTTAGTATTTATAGTTCAGTGATTTGTCATCTGTTAGATTATGAAGAATCAAGCACTTGTGTTGTATAATTCTGGTCACTTGATTATATCTTTCTAAATGTTTTACAAGTGCTCAAGTTTTCCACCAAATTTAATTTTTATTATTTTTCCAATTAATAAGCATTTATTTCCCTTTCTACCCCACTGAAGTTTTTAAAAATACAAATGGAACCCTCATAACAAGTGTGCCTATCAAACAAATGTCTAGATTTCCCATAGCTAAAAATCTATGTCTCATTTTGCATTTTAAGACTGTTGCCTCACTGGGAGGAGGTGGGTGGTGTAATTCATCTTTGAACCATCATGGTTTGCAGTCTTATTGATCAGAATTTTAAAATCCTTTGAAGTTGCTTGTGTTCATAATTTTGCTATTATTGTAGAAATTGTTATGCTAATTCTGCTCACATCACTCTGTATCAGTTCATCTGAGTCTTCCCAGTTTCCTCTGAAATAGTCCATTTTATCATTTCTTATGGGGCAATGATATTCCATTATATTCATATGTCATGATTTGTTTAGTCATTCCCAAATAGGTGGGTACCCCTTTAGTTTCCAGTCTGGAGCTACTACAAAAAGAGTTACTATTAATATTTTTGCATATATGGATCTTTTGTCTCATTTTTAAAAATCACTTTTGTGCATGTACTTTAATAGTGCTATCTCTGAGTCAAGGGTATGCACAATTTAGTGACTTTTGGAGCATAATTCCAAATTTGCTTTCAGGAATGGCTGTGACAATTCACCACTCCAATAGCAATGGATTGTTATGCCTGTTTTCCTATAACCTCTCCAACATTTATCATTTTTCTCTTTTATCATCTTTTTTTGTTTTTGTTTTTTGGAGGAGGGAGGACAGGGCAATTGGGATTCAGTGACTTGCCCAAGGTCACATGGCTAATAAGTATTAAGTGTCTGAGGTCGGATTTGAACTCAGGTCCTCCTGACCCCAGGGCCAGTGCTCTATTCACTGCACCACCTTCCTGTCCCACCTTTATCATCTTTATTGAAGGGCATGAGGTAGTAAGGTGTGGTAGACCTTAGGGCACATTGGCAGGGCAGATAGTAGAGCCAAATGGTCTTCCATCTTACTGTAAGTATTACATTTGGTGCTTCCTTGCTCATCCAAGTGCTGTGAGGATTATATCCATCTAGAGGAGTGGGCCCATAAATTGTATTAGAGTAGGGACTGTGGGTTCTTTCCCACAGGTGTGGAGAATGGAAAGTCAGCATCCAGTCAGGAGAGGAAAGCGAATGGGTGAATCGGCAGGAAGGTTAGGGAATTGGGCAGGGGAAAGGCTTTTCATGGTTCCTGTTCCTATAGGTTTCTCCAGATAGAAAGTGGGCTGGGATAGTTTTTTTTCTCTTGTGTGCTTTGAGAATAAGTATTAGTCCTTTTCCTCCTCCTCCTCCTCCTCCTCCTCAATAACATCATTATAGCCAGTATCCAAAGCTAATTTTTGGTCACTGAAAGAGCATTTAGTTTAGTTAAATTAATTTTTCAGGGGGAATTTCTTTGCTTTGACTTAAGTAAGTTGTTGAATCACCATCATAGAATTTCAGAACTGAAAGAAACCTTACAGGCTGCTTAAATGTAACCTCATTTTATAAATGGAGATTCTATAATAAGCAATCCACATTGTAAGAGTAAATTTGTTCATTTTTGAAAGGGAAAGTACTTCTTAAGTGATTCTCTCTCTCTATCAAGACCTTGAATGACCCTCAGATATACCAAAATAGCTCATTTACATCTAGAAGGGAATAATTTGCTCCCAGAGAAGGCCATATTGCCATTATTAGATTGTAAACTCTTTTGAGGGCAGGATGTCTGTCTCCTAAGAGAAAATAGTGTTATTCGTAAAAGGAATTTAATATATCTTTCTAAAATGGTTAAACAAGATCAACACTATCAATAAAAATGTATCTCTACTGCTTTAAGAATTTGGAAATGTTGAGTATGGGAATTCCTTCCATTGAAAGAAGTCCCAGGATAATGCAGTAGATGGTTTTTGAGAGTTGCTATGGCCAAAAAATTAATCACCTTGTGACAAACTTGCTGATGAGACTCTCTAAATTTAGGCTGGGAAGTTGAGATGCACCATTACCAGGACCTTGCTTACTACCTTTCTACTTTGTTTGGACCCATCAGAATGAATGCTCCACTGCCTTCACCTTTGAGAACCAAGAGCCATCTCCATGCCATTCTGATTTATCTGCATTTAATAAAGAGTTTAATAGTAATCTGACTTTAATAGAGAGAATGCTACTATCAAATGTAATGCTAATTATTATTATTATTATTAAAATGTAATATTCTCCAACTGTGAATGCCTCATGCCTCAGTAATACAATGATCTAAGACAATCATATTGGTCTCATGATGAAAAATGCTATCCACCTCTAGAGAGAGAGATGATGGCATCTGATAACAGACTGAAGCATACTATTTTTTTCTTCCTTCCTCCCTCCCTCCCTTCCTCTCTTCCTTCCTTTTTTCATTCCTTCCTTCCTCCCTTCCTTCCATCCTCTCTTCCACAAAATTACTAACACAAAAATGTTTTACATGACTGCACGTACATAACTTATATCAGATAGCTTACCATCTCAGGGAGAGGAGGGGAGGGAGGGAGGGATAGAATTTGGAACTAAAAACTTTAAGAAAAAAAAAACAAATTTAAAATAAATAAAATAAAATATTATTTTTTAAAATGTAGTTTTCTTCACAAAAATCTCCCTTTTTCTTCTAGGGTAGAAAACCTTAAGTTGCACTATGATCTAGAACTCTCCCATCTGATGCCAAGCACAGATTTAAGTGAAGTCCAGGCACGTAGAAGGGCATGGCAACAAAAACGGAATTCTGAAGTGCAGCAAATTACTTTACAACTAATTGTTAACATCTTCAGGTATTCACTTGTGACTGTGTTCTTCACAAAAACCTTGCCAGTACACGATCATGAGAGACCATGGTTAAATTAAAGCCATTAGCTGTCAGGAAAGTTCACTTTGGTTATGAATTCCATATTCCTCTTTTGTCAGATCTTTTGAATATGAATGTTAAGCGTTAAAAAAAATTTGGTGGCATTTTACCCTCTTCTCATTGTGTGTACCAATGGAATGCTTCTTGGATTCTTAAAAAGATCTATGATTTTTTTTCGTCAGCGTGGGTATTCTCTTTACTAGGAGAGAAAAACCCACCATGTCTTGGTAGATGGGAGTTCACAGTTCATTTCTAGAGCTGTGCTTTTGAAGCTTTTCCAGTTTGGTGTAGAAACTGTTAGAACTTGTGCTTCATGGACACAGCCTTCAAGAATTTACTGTAGGGTGGCTTTCCTGGCTCCAGGGAGGCATTGGAGGAGGACCGTAATGAAGGGTAGAGGTACTAACAAGTCAATTATTGGTCTGATTAGTAATTTGCTGTCAGCAGGCGAAGAGGCAAAAAGTACACGTGATTCTAAAACTGGGTAAGCCAGCCCTGAAAATCTGAGTCACCTGGAATGGCTTCATTGTTGTTGCAAATAGTTCTTGCATCTCTTTTCTTTCATGATGATGATCAAGAATATGAGTTTCCATTCAGTCCTAAAGTAGATTTAGTGAAGTAGAGTAAAATACTAAAATAAATAACATTCATTTAAGATGACCAGTCAGTACACGAATCACTGTTGGACCAGTACAGGGATCCAGCAACTGTTCTTTCCGATGTACGATTTACTCCCTGTAAAAGAAAAGCATACTTCAATCCTTGACAGAATGAAGCAATCTAAATGTTGATTGGAAATATTTTTTCAATCAAATTGATCTTTGCCAGAGAATTTAGGGTCTTTCGCTTTTCCAACTCTCTGTTCTTCCTTTTCTTTTCCAGCACTTCCCTTTCTCATTCTGTATCGCTTTCTCATCCACCAGAGTCCTCTAGCAAAGAAAAACAGGCTCTGTGATGTACTCTGCCCCGATCGCTCCTGCTGTCGCTTTGTGTCCTGTTCCAGGAGGGATCTGTCATTTCTCTGGATGCCACTGTAGAGGTTTCTTACTTCAAAATACCCCAAATCATTATCCTCACGTAACTTCTGCTAACCTTTGCTTGCTGTGCTTCATTTGTGTCCCCATCACTGAGTGCTGTGCCAGCCACATAATGGATTCATACAGATGCTAGTTGATTGACTGAACATGCACTTATTTCTTTGAACCAAATAATGATTCATATTATGAAAAAAACCTGACTGTTCAGCTTAGACAATTCATGCTGTTTCTGATTCCCACATGTACATACAGTTCAGGTTTTAGTCCATTTCTCATGCTTTTTTTGGTTGTTCTCTGAAGGAGCAATACTTTTAAATAATATTTATTTTATAAATTAAGTCCATACAAACAAGTAAAGAAATTAGATGAGAGAAGCTTGTTTTAGTGTGTTTTCCTGTATAAGTGATCATCATATAGAACTTTGTAGATCATAAATTATCACAGAATTCCTGTGAGGGAAATTGTACACATATTGTCACCTTTTGCAGATGAGAAAACTTGCCTCACAGTCACATGACTAAGTGAGTAGTCAAGCCAGGACTGGAATCCAGGTCTTAGTGACTCCAATTCTAGGATTCTTTTCACTTTATTATACTGCTCATGCACATATGTATGTGACGAAGGACTTAATTTTCAGGGAGCTGAAAAAGCCAAAATGAAATGAGGAAATGTATTTGACTAGTATAACTTCATAATTGGAATCTTTAAAAATAAGGGGAAAACATTTAAAATGTTGAGATTGTTAAAAATAGAGCTTTGTTTCATTCATGTCATAGTACCAAAGAAAACTGAGAGAAATATCCCGGGAGAAAAAAACCCCAAAACCCTGAAGATGACCAAAAGTCCTAGTATTTACTGGAGATCAAATGAGATAACATATGTTCATGCTTTGTAGACTTTAAGATACTACATAAATGCTAGCTATTATGAATATAAATTAGATACTTTCCTTAATTCACAAAAAGCCAAAACCATGAATACATGTTTCCCCTGTCTAAA
>CM053580.1:516951992-516995705 GCA_028627135.1 Pseudochirops cupreus
TATATATATATATATATATATATATATATATATATATATATATAAAATGAAAGACTTGTTAGTTCTGCCTTCTTAAAATATACTAAATAAATAAGTACTCATTGATTTCGTACTCCTGAGAGTGGGAACTAAGAAAAAGGAAAGGGTAATCCTTACCCTAGAGGAGTTTATGACCTTATTGTTTTATAAGAAAGTCATATTGTATGCCTGAAATAATCGGAAAACAGCAAATAACCAATGCCATCTAAACCATATCACTGGGAAATGGGGCTAGACTTTCTGAAGATGTTTGCAAAGTATAATTTTTCAGTAGTTGTTCTGCTGTTACTATGTGAAAGTTTCATATCTTTTAAGATATTTCATTACTTATAATGCACTTTTTCTTATTAGAGAAGTAAAAAACCATCTTAATTATGAACATAGAGTGTTCAATAGTGAAGAATTTCTCAAAACAAGAGCACAAGGGGATCAACCATTTTATAAAAAGGTAAAAAAAAAACTTAAATTTATATAGCATCTGTAAATATGTTACATGTAAAATAGGTTAAAATAGTTTTATTGATATTCTTAGACATGGCAGTTATTTATTTTCATAGTTTAGAAGTATTATTTTTTTCCATCATATAAAGGATGTCCCAAAAGTTTTCATTCAGGTGGAGCTTAATTAATGCTTAAATATATTAAAGCTTGAACTGCCTTAAGATGTTTGGAACACCCAGTATTTATATAGAGGATCCAATACTTTGATAAGACAACATGAAAACATTATTATGTCTGTGTAATGTAAATGAGTTTTGTTTTGAAGTTCAGGAAGTCAGGACAGGACTAGTAGGGGGATGAAGGCAGGTCCTACATAACATGGAAGCTCCAGGAAGAACTCACCAATGGGATTAGTGAGGCAGGAATATCCCAAGCTGAGAAGGCTATACCAAGGGCTATTGTGAGGTGCAAATAATATTTATTAAGTTCTTGGAAAACCTTTAAAGTTCTATGTTAATCTCAGCTATTGTTACTTTATCTTGGAATAATTTCCTACCTATAAAAATTCTTCTGTTCATCCCATATACTTTGGATGGTATTAGTTTTTGATCAAGAAAACTCAGCAAATCACTAGATTGAATCATCTTTAAAAGTGAATTCAACTTCTTTAGCATGTTTTTATTTTCATAAAATGAAAGATTTTATGTTTATAAGTGCCTGCCTGTACTCTCATTTTAGCACAAAAGCATCTTGAAAGTAAGGAAAAGATCCTTCATGTGCTTAACAGGATGTCACAGGCACATAAGAAAACACATCACTGTCTTTATTAGTTAGCTTCATCAGCATAATGTGTGTGTGTGTGTGTGTGTGTGTGTGTGTGTGTGTGTGTAATATCTTATTCTGATAACTTTGCAAATAGGCTAAAATATTAGACTTAAAAGATTTTTTTAAATAATTTTTTTCAATGAAAATATATTTTTTCTCCCCACCTTCTCTCATCCCCTGAAAATAAGTACAAAACTCATATAGGCATAGTTCAGCAAAATAAACACCCCATTGGTGAGCTCCTAACACATGTTTCTCATTCTGTTTATTAGTTCTTCATTTCTGTCATGAGGTGGACCCCTTCTTATTCATCAGTCTTCTGGAATTATGGTTGATCATTTAGTTGAAGAGAGTTTTTAAGTCTTTCAGAATTATTCATTTTAAAAATATGTCATAGAATAAATTGTTCTCCTTGTTCTGATGACTCTGCACCAGGTCATGCACATCTTCCCAAGTCTTCCTGAAATCTTCTCTTTCTTCATTTCTTACAGCACAATAGCCTTCCATCACATTCATATACCTTTATTTGTTCAGCCATTCCTCAAAGGTTGATCACCCCTTTTAAGTTGCTAATTCCTTTTCTACTACAAAAATGACTGCTATAAATATTGTAAATGTGGGTCATTTTCTTCTTTGATCTCTTTTGGATGTATAGGTCAGAAGAGACTTTACTCCTGGCTAGTAGTATCAAAAAAGAAATAAAAACAATGGTAGATGAAGCCGCTATAGTATTTTGCCTCTTACAGTTTTGTGTATTCTCACTGGAATATCACAACAAATCAGGGAACGTGGCACTATCTCAAATGTATAAATGGGGAAAGGAGCTCAGAGGAATTGAGGTTTATCACACAGCAGCCAGTAAGTTTCATTGTGGGGATTTGAGCCCAAGTTTCCTATCTTTCCAACCTTCTTACACCTTGTTCTCCACCATCTTCAGTCCAGTGACTAATCCACAGTTGATGTTCCATCTCATGGCTCTGAGCGTTTTCTCTGACTGCTTTTCCTCAACTCTTCCCACTGACTTCCCTGGCTTCTTTTAAGTCCCAACTAAAATCCCAACTTTTTTAGGAAAATCTTCCCAACTATTCTTAATCTAGTACCTCCTCTCTGTTAATTTTTGCTATTTATCCTGTTTATAGCTTGCTTTGTATGCATTTGTTTCCATGTTTTCTCCCCCATTAGATTGTAAGTTCATTGAAGGCAGGGGCTGTCTTTTGCTTCTTTTTGCATCCCAGTATTTACAAAGTACCTGGTATACAGTAGGTGCTTGATAAATGTGTATTGATTGATTAAATGAGTGAATACAAATCAGCTTTATGTGATTAGGAATTCAAGATCCAGGTATCAATGAATATCCATGAAGGTAGGAAGATTTGTATGAAATTGAACAGAAAATATAATGGAAACCCAATTTAAAATTCCTGTTTGAGGGTGTTTGTTATCATAACAGCAATCTGGCAATTTTTATTTCATTTTCTGCAGTGTTTTGAACTTACCAGAGCAGGAAAATCCTTCAGATAGAAAAATAGTTAAGAGAAGATAAGAACTAAGATAGAGACCTGTGAGTTCATTGATAAGGGGAACTACTGGATGAGGATAAGTCCCTCCACCAGTGAAAATCTACTTCTTCTCTGCAACTTAGAGCCCTGTAGAATTTCCTGCAGTTCTGAGAGGTTAAATTAAGTGACTTGCCCTGCACCACCTAATCAGGAGGTGTCAGAGGCAGAACTCAGATTCTCTGGGATTCAAAACCAGCTCTCCCCATTGTCCCATACCCTCTTGAAAGAGATGGTTATCATCAGAGGTGTCAGAGTAGATAAAAGCCTGTGGACTGCTCTGTTGGCAAAATTCTCAGGTAAGGCCTGAACAAGATTAAAATGTAATTGGGAATTTGTTAACTTGTTAACAGTAATTAACAAAAATACAGCACAACATAGATAATGTTAATTTGTTTCCTAAGTCACTAGAGGGCGCAGTTTCTATTTGAGTTCAACAGCCTTTATTTACAAAGTAGACATTTAAATAAGGTTTCTTTTTAGAGGTTTTTGTTTGGGTGGGCTAGACAACAGCTTTAATGTTGATATAATGTTTACATACAGATATCTTGTTGGTCTTCATATCTAGGTTCTAGTCCCAGATCTGCTATAAAACCAGTATGTGACCTTGGTTTCCTCTTCTGTAAAACAAAAGTTTAGATTAGATAATCTGTAAGGTTCCTTCCAATTGTAATTTCTATAGTTACTTGACAATGTGGGAATATGACTGGCCACCATCTTTGCGAGGTGTATCATAGAAGCATAGCATCCAAGAGTTGGAAAAGATCACCAAGGTTATATAAAGCAAATCCATACTTGAATAAGAATCCACTTTTACAGTTCCCCCAAAAGTGGGGCATCTGGTATCTGTCTGAAGACCTTCAGTAATACGTAACTCACTACCTCCTGGGGTGGCCCAATATACTTTTGGACAGATCTAGATTTATAGAATCACAGATATGATAGGTTTCCAGTCGCACTTAGAGGCATCTAGTGGTACAGTGGATGGAATGTTGAATGTTCACACTGAAGATTAAACAATATGTTCCCGTAAGATGGTTTGACGTGGCTCCAGAACACCCCTGATCCACATGGACATGTATAGTAGGAAGCTGGAGATATGGGACCAGAATATATTTGAGAGATTGAGGGTAGATATATAACTTTAGGAATCATCAGCATAAATATGGAAATTGCAACTCTGAGAGTAGAGACTCTGTCAGCTATTCTTAATAAGAGGTTAGCAGTGAAAGGGGAAAAAACCATAAGACAATAACTTTAGGTAGATGGTAAAGTAAAGATGTTTTCTTTTTAAAAAAAAATTTCAAGTGTTAGGGAGACATGACCATGTTTGTAGACAGCAAGGAAGTAGATGGAGAGAGACTGAAATTAAGAGGAGGACAGAGATTAAGTTTATCAAAGGAAAGGATCAGGGGAGCAAGTGGAGGGGAGGGTGGTTTAGCCTTGGCCAAGAGAAAGCCCACTTCTTCCACTGAGAGCTGGGATGGAGCCATTAGTGTATGCTGGTAAATTTTTAGCATCCTGCTCTATGGAAAAAGGTGTAAAACACCTTTGACACTTAATCAGTATTATTAACATTTTCTCCATCATTTTCTTTATCTAGACAATCAGTGAAACGATAAGTCAAGACCTGATTTGTAGCATTTGCTGATTTCTGAGGTGTAAATACTCACCCTGGAATTTAACAATCAGCTCTTTTAAGCCAGTATGAGCCCACTCTAGTGCACCACTGCAGAAGGCAGAGGTGTGGAGGAAGGAATATTAGAGAGCTCAGCAAAGTGGAAAGCAAGGTAGAGGAAATTGGATTTGAAGTTGAAGACTTAAGGAAAGAGGAGAAGATTTGGGTGATAAAAAGATTTCCACACAACAACAAGGACCCAGTTGAATTTAGCAGCAATGTGGTGTGGTAGAAAGAGTATTGAACTTGTATTCTGGAGACTCCTAGGTTTGAATCCTACTTTCAACACGTTAGCTGTGTGGCCATGGGCATGTACTCTTGGAGTATCGGTTTCTTCGTCCATAAAACAGGGATAATAAGACCCTTCCTACCCATCTCATAAGATTATTGTGAAGATCAAATGAGATAATGTATGTGATTTATAATATGCTGTATAAATGCCATATATTATTCAGTAACATGAATTTGTAGTGGTGTCAATTCCTGTGATTTTGTGGCTTCCCTTATAGGGTTTAGTGATGTAGGGGTAAAAGCAGAGAAAGTAGATGATAGGTGTGACCCATGGTGGTGGTTCAGCAGTCCTTGAAGAATGGGAAAACAAAGGCATAGAGGAGTTTAAGGGTGGAAGACAATGCTTTGTTGAACTAAGGTCAAGATTGTGAAGGAAAGAATGTGAAACCAGAACAAAGAGAATGGGCTAGGAGAATAGAGATGGAGGGACTACAGGTAAAGAGCAAGAGCAGGATTAGGCAGAATGGGTCCTAGAAGTAGGAGGACCAGAGGGTGTGGTCAGAGAACAGACTTTTCAGAATTCAGATTTTGGGAGGGTGAAAAGGCTTTGGTGATGTGCAGTCTAAGTGAGGTCCACTCATGTAGTTGACTAAGGTAGGACGATAATAGAGGTCATAGGAATAGAGGACCTGGGAGGTTCAGATGTTTGAAAAATCTGTATGACTTTGGTGCCAAGGATAGGTGTTTGGGTATGGATTTCCTACAAGGAATGAATGAATGGGGAAAAAAATTAAGTGGTTACTTTGGGTCAAACACAGTGCTAAGCACTGAGTATGGAAATAGGAAAAGCTAGAGAATCCCTGCCCTCATAAAGGTTGTTTATAAATCAGTTTAGCTGGATGGGCAGATGGAAAAGCCCAAAAGTCTTAAGCCTTAAGTGGTTGGGCAAATGGCAAGGCCCAGACATTCTTAAGTTACTAAAGTAGTTAAGATGACAATGCTGGGGGACTGTGGGACATAGAGACCAGAAAGATGGTAAGGATGTCTGAGGTGTATTCTGGGATAGCTTAGGAGGAGAATGGGGGGAGGAGGAAAGTAAGGAGAAAGAGCCCCATCCCCCAGTGATAGTGGAGGTTCTTCCTACTACCTGACTATCTCAGGCTGGTTATCAGATAATACTGGGCCACCTCTGATAGTGGGAAGGCTGTGCAAAGTACTGAACTCATTGAGGAAGGAAAAAGAATGACCTAGAAATCACTACATTATAGAAGCAAAGATCTGGATGGGGTATTATAGTCAGATTATGTGCACTTCAATAGAGTTTATTGAGAGCAGCAAGAGAGCAAACGCTGTGATAACTCCTGACCCTGTGTGGTGGTGTCTGAGAGGAGTGGGCTTCATTGGAGAATGGTTAGTGCCAGAAAATGGAAAGGAGTGTAAGAGGAAGAGAGATGAAACGGAGCATGTTAATTGGAGAGTGGGGCTTCTAAATGGAAGAAGAGAATTTGAACCAGAGAGTTGTAGTGCTCAGCTGAATGGGGATAAGAACTTGGAGAAGGAGGTAGCAAGGGGAAGAAGTTTTCACTTAGTAGATTTAGGGATTACAACAATAGGGGGGTGGAATTTGCTAGTCATGGGCTGGGGAAGGGCTCTGCTGATGGTGTCTCTCAGGTGGGGTCCCGTCAGTTGACTGTAACAAGAGAGGAGGGGGCCAGGCCAAGGCTCATGAAAGCCAAGATGATCCTGCATTGAAGGAGATCTCTATAATATCCATCTCCCCAGATGAAGTCCCCTCATTTGATTATCCCCACTCAGGGAAGATTTTTCCCCTCCACACCTTTGCATGTATAATTCTTAGTAATCACTTCAGTCATTTGAGTCAAATCCTCTGTATTCACCCCTACTTCTTGTTGTCTAGATGTAGTATTCCATTAATTAGCAAATGCTTATTAAATGCCTACGTGCTAGGAACTGTGGATTATGGAGAAGGAAACTTGGTACACTTGAATTTGCTTAGTTGTAATTGAAATTTTCTTGTGCATTTCAGGTATTAGAGACCTACATATTTCATTCTTTTCTTAAAGCTCGTCTTAACAGAAGGATGGATGCATTTGCTCAAATGGAACTGAGCACTGAGTCTGAAGAAGAAAGGTACACATTTCCTCCTCCCTTAGTGGCCTATTCTATGGCTGGATTTTGAGGACAGAATTTGTCACTTATTGGGATAGTAAATTGGAAAAAAACCATTAATTTTGGCTAAAAAAAAAACCCTTTATACTTCATAGTATACTTACTTCAAAAACTGTTGTTCCTATCTGAAATCCAATATCAGATAGTCTGTAGCTACTTCAAACTTATCTTAGGATAGCCTCATTTCTTAAGGGAATATTAAGTAATTAGATACTCATTATAGTTAATCCTCTTCAGGGATAATTGTCCAAATCAGATTCATAAAGCTAATCAGATGGTAAGATAAGCAATTACTTCAACCCTTCAAGGATTTGTCATTTCACTGATGCAGGTATTCCCTCCACTAGTGCAGATCTCAGCCTTTTTGTAATTTAGCAAATACCCTTCAAGAATTGCTATGGCACAAAAATGTATCTCCCTGTTACCAACTGGGATGATGAGTGTTTCTGAGTTTAATTACTCTGGTCCTCAACAATAGACAGATGTTTGATCGTCAGGATCACAGGGACTATAATTAAGGCCTTTCTAGTTTGTAGTATAGACCTTCTATAGCAGCGGTTCTCAATCTGTGGGTCACGACCCATTTGGGGTCAAATGACCCTTTTGCAGGGGTCACGGTTCGCCTAAGACCATCGGAAAACACATATTTCCGATGGTCTTAGAAACCTCCTCTGTCTGTCTCCAGGCGGGTCCGCCCACATGCAGACACCCCCACATATGACTATTAAAGGCTCCTGGCCTTAGGAAGGTTGAGAACCACTGTTCTAGAGCTTGTGTTTCCTTGGCATAACCTTTCAGAGCTGATGATCACCCCAGTACAACGATGAGGGATTCTGTAGGACTTTAATGGGTGAAAATTAATTATTACAATAAAACTACATTATGTATCTCTCACATTTGAAAGTTACAATTAGGTGATACAATAAGATGGTCAGAAACTACTTCAAACTTGTCTCAGGATAATCCCATTTTTTTCTTTTAAATTTATTTATTTTTACTTTACAACATTCAGTTCCACAAGTTTTTGAGTTCTAAATTTTTTCCCCCTCTCTCTCATCCCCCATTCCTCCCCCTCTCCCTGCAAGACAGCATGTAATCTGATATAGGTTCTACATATACCTTCAGATAATCCAATTTTTAATCCTGAATTATTTTTTATTACTGTTTAAAACTATAATAAGAGTCCTTCATTAAAGTCTTATTTGTTGTGTCTCATGGTGGTTTGAGAGTGATTCCTCATTCTTAGACCAAGAGTATGTCCCTATAGAATAATAATTTTGCATCTAGCAATGATATGGCATTCAAGAACCAGCTCAAGTTAAGAGATACTCATGACCAGATGACTGGCCAACAGATATTGATTTGGTCATTTATAATTAGGAAGAAGTAAGAAATGGAGAGGTTGCCATTAGTACGTAGGGAGAGAGTATACACAACAGTGAAATCATGGATACTTGATGAATTGAAGTAAATGCTACAACTACTAATTATTTTGATTATGATGAATAGTAATATAACTACTTTTGGGTCATACTCTATAATTTCGAAAGCAATTTTGTATTCATTATTACTTTCAAAAGGAGTTGGTAAAGTTGTTTTTATTATATATCAAAAGGAAACCAAAAAAGATTATTTCATGGAACAGCTGATCAATTCATACAGTAGTACTAATGACAAGTATTTACAAAAAGACTACCATGAAATTAATTTCAGTTTATGCATCAACCAGTGTTGCTAAGGATGGAGAGATAGAGAAATTCCACAAAAACTCTTAGGACATTCCAAATTAAAACAAAGCATGCTGTGGTATTGGTGGCTTCCATGCTATGGTGAGTAAAGGTGAGAATGACAAGAAATATGTGGGAAAACATGGTTCAGAGGAAGCCAAAGAGAGACCAAAGACTTGTAGACCACTCATAAGTAGATAGAGTGCCAGGCCTAGAGTCGGGAAGACTCATCTTCATGAGGCCAAATCTGGCCTCCAACACTAGCAAGTCACTTAACCCTGTTTGCCTCAGTTTCTTCATCTGTAAAATGAGCTGGAGAAGAAAATAACAAACCACTCCAGTATCTTTGCCAAGAAAACTCCATATGGGATCACAAAGAGTCAGATAGAACTGTTACTACTGAACAAAAACAATAAAAAAATATAATCCTGATGCTTTTATATTGTGAATTTTTTTGAGAAAAGAATTGATAGGTACTGTACCTGGCAAGCATCAAATAACACTAAAAAATGTAAAAAGATTGCATTTTACCCAGACAAAAAAAAGATTTGTTATTGATTCAGTGTTATCTCTGAATTGTTTGTCTTTGATAAGTTAGACCACTGACTTATCAGGGAAAAGATCAGAATTAGTAAAAAGCTAGAAAAAGGAATAATAACGAGAAAAATAAATGCTAAACAATTGAAACAACTCAGTCTTGAACTATGTAAATAAGTACCAGCAATGAGAAATGGGAATGGACTTCAGTAATGGTATCAGCACTGCATAGGCAGCTAGGTGGTACAGTGGATAGCATGCTGGGCTTGGAATCAGGAAGACTCATCTTAAGGAATTCCAATCTGGCCTGAGACACTTACTAGCTGGATGACCCTAGGCAAGTCCCTTAATTCTGTTTGCCTTAATTCTTCATCTGTAATGGGCTAGAGAAGGAAAAGGCAAACTATTCCAGTATCTTTGCCAAGAAAACCCCAGTTGGGGTTGTGGAGAGTCAGACGTGACTGAAATGACTCAACAGCAACAACAACATCGATACTAATGATTATGTAATTTTATGTAGCTGTTGATCTGCTGCAAATATGTTGCTACAAAAAGAAAACTAACAAAACCCTGAAAGCAGCTTATTCAGCAAACAGTGACTTACTTGCCAAGTGGAGAGAGATGGCAGCCAAAGGCAAGACTTGTTTGTAATGTAAACTTGTTTGTATACTCGTAAAGAAAAGTGCTAGATGACTATGAGCGGCAGCATCTGATGAAGGAGAGAGAAACGGTAGAGCCTAAAACCAGAGCTTGGTAAGAGAGCCAACCAAACCAAGTCATACCAAGGGCATTTAAGGAGGAAAATGGAAAAGATCTGGAAAGATTATGGCGACAAACTTCACCATCCAGGGCAGTGGTACTACTACACGTGACTACCTAATATCATAGTCTCATAATGCTGATTGGTGAGGTAGAAGTGGTGGTGAAGAAGGGGAAAGGAGCTGGACTGGACCAGTTATACAGAAATGAGATCTGTGCTGGAGGGAGACACAAGAGTGAAAGTCCTGAGGGCCCGTATATGAAGTAATCTAAGGACAGAAAGATACCAAAAGTGTAGAAAGAAATCTTCAACCTTATTAATACCAAAAAAATCACAATTACCAACCCATACGCCGACTCTACCGGCTCTACACAACCTTTAGATAAGCCGTCTTGTACAAATCAGTGTCATCATGTCACCTCCTATTCAGCAAACTACAGTCGTTCTGTATTACTTCTAGGGTCAAATATAAAATCGTCTGTTTGGGGACAAACCTCCACATTCCTCAGCAGAGCCCTGCGCAAACAGGCAACCTCCACCTGCCAGACTGCCACGTACTTTAGTATAGTCTCAGGGAAACACAGAAACACCCCACCAGCCTCAGCATTTGCCAGACACCACCATTAGGACCCTAGCTCAGCACCAGCTAAGCTGCCAGACCCTATGGCCTCAAGCATTGCCATCCATCCCCCATCCCACCCCCTTAGCATAGCAGCAGACACAAGGGTCCCCTATGGCCCTCAGGGTAACATCAGTTCAGCACCAGGTAAACAGCCAGGACCTGCAGCCTCTAGCACAAGAAGCCTGAGACAGTGCCCCTTCCACCCTCAGAGCAGAACTCAAATTTAAAAGAAAGGGGAAAGGCCAAAAAAGATGAGCAAAAAAAAAGAATCTGGTCATAGAAAGTTGTCATGGTGACAGGGAAGATCAAGACACAAACTCAGAAGAAGACAACAATGGGGACAAAACAATTGGGCAAAACCACAAAGGAAAATGGGAAATGGTCACAAGCTCAGAAAGAACTTGTAGGAGAGCTGAAAAGGAGGGTCTTAAAAATCATAAGAGAAGTAGAAGAAAAATTGGGGGAAAATGAGAGTGATACAACAGAATTATGAAAAAAGAGGCAAAGGCTTAGAAAAGGAAAACAACTGCTTAAAAAGTAGAATTGGGGGGCACCTAGGTGGTGTAGTGAATAGAGCACTGATCCTGGAGTCAGGAGGACCTGAGTTCAAATCCAGCCTCAGACACTTAACACTTACTAGCCGTGTGACCTTGGGCAAGTCACTTAACCCCAATTGCCCTGCCTTCCCCCCTCCAAAAAGCAGCAAAAAAAGAAAAGGAAAAGGAAAAAAAGCAGAATTGGCCAAATGGAAAAGGAAGTAGAAAAGCTAACTGTGAACAACTCCTTAAAAGTTAGAACTGGACAAGTGAAAGCTAAAGACTCTATGAGACATCATGAATTAAGCAACTTCAAAAGAATGAAAAAATGGAATAAAATGCAAAATACCTCATTGGAAAAACAACTGACCTGGAA
Source organism: Pseudochirops cupreus (assembly GCA_028627135.1). Taxonomy (NCBI): domain Eukaryota; kingdom Metazoa; phylum Chordata; class Mammalia; order Diprotodontia; family Pseudocheiridae; genus Pseudochirops; species Pseudochirops cupreus. The sequence goes on from CM053580.1 coordinate 516,963,511, forward strand.
AATAGATCCAGGAGAGACAATGGTAGAATCATTAGACTACCTGAAAGCCATAATCAAAGGGAAAATGTGGACAGCATCTTTCAAGAAATTATCAAGGAAAACTGCCCTGATATCCTGGAACCAGAGAGCAAAATAGGCATCAAAAGAATCCACCAGTCACCTCAGGAAAGAGATTCTAAAATAAAAACTCCAAGGAACGTTATAGTCAAATTTCAGAACTATCAGGACAAGGGGAAAATACTGCAGGTGGTGAGAAAGAAGCAATTCACATGTCAGGGAGTCACAATCAGGATTACACAGGATTTAGCAGCTGCAACATTAAAGGATCAGAGATCATGGAACATGATATTCTGGAAGGCAAAGGAGCTAGGACTACAAACAAGATCCACCTACCTGGTGAAATTAAGCATAACACTTCAAGGGGAGGAAATGGTCATTCAGTGAAATAGTTCAGACTTTCATAAGGAAAAGACCAGAATTGAACAAAAATTTGATCTCCAAGAGAAATCTATGAAGGAAAACAGGGAAAAGAAAACAATGGATTCAGTGGAGCTGACCTGTACATCCCTACATGGGAAGATCATACTTCTAATTCTTAAAATTGCACCATTAATAGTACAACTGGAAGGAATATACATAGGCAGAGGGTATGGGTATAAGGTAAATCTGAGGGAATACATAAAAATAAATAATAAGAAAATACGTTTAAAAAGATGAGGAAGAGGAGTACATTGGGTACAGAAAGAAAGGTGAGATAGAATGAGGTAAATTACTTCACATGAAGGAGTAAGAAAAACCTATTATAGTGGTGGCAAAGATGGGAGGGTAAGCAATGGGTATTACTTGAATCTTACTTTCTTCAGTATTGGCTCAAAGAGGGAATAATATACACAGTCAATTGAATATAGAAATCTATCTTACCCGACAGGAAAGTAGGAGGGGAGGAGATTAAGTAAAGGAGGCAGGGGCAGGAAGGGGCTGACAGAAGGGAGGACAGATCAGGGGAGATAGTAGACAGAACCAAAACAGTGGTGAGGAGGGAACAGGTGAAAGGAGAGAGAGGACAAACAGGAGGAAAAATAGAATGGAGAGAAATACACAGTTGGCAATCATAACTGTGAATGTGAATGGGATGAACTCTCCCATAAAACAGAAGTGAGTAGCAGAATGGATCAAAAACTAGAATCCTACAATATGTTGTTTACAAGAAACATGTTTGAAGCAGAGACACACAGAGAAAAGATAAGGGGTAGAACAGGATCTATTATGCTTTAGCTGAAGTAAAAAAAAAAAAGCAGGGTTAGCAATCCTGATCTCAGACAAAGCAAAAGCAAAAATAGACCTAATTAAAAGAGATTAAGAAAGGAAAATACATTTTGCTCAAAGGTACCATAGACAATGAAAAGTAACATCAGTACTAAATATATATGTACAAAGTGGTATAGCCTCCAAATTCTTAAAGGAGAAGTTAAGTGAGTTATAGGTTTATGACCAAATAAGAGCTAGAGAGCATTACAAAATGCAAAATAGATCATTTTGGTTACATTAAATTAAAAAACTTTTGCACAAGCAAAGCCAATATAACCAAGATTAGAAGGAAAACAAAAGGCTGGAAATCAATTTTTACAGGAAGTATCTCTGATAAAGGCCTCATTTCTCAAATACATAGAGAACTGAGTCACATTTATAAGCCATTGATAAATGGTCAAAGGCAGTTTTTGGATGTAGAAATCAAAGCTATATTTTTTAAAATCAACTTTTGTTTATTTTTAGTTTATATCATTCATTTCCACGAGATTTTGAGTTACAAATTTTCTCCCCATTTTTCCCCTACCCGCCACCCAAAACCACGATTCCACTGTATATCCCCCTCCCCCAATCTGCTCTGTCCTATATCCTCCCCCATGACCCCTCTGACTTTCTGGTAGGGCAAGATGGATCTCCTTACCCCAGTGCCTGCATATCTTAATTCCCAATTGCATGTGAATGAATCAAAGCTATCTTTAGGCAAAGGAAGACATGCTCTAAATCACTTTTGGTTAGAAAAATGCAAATTAAAACAATTCTGAGGTACCACCTCACACCTATCAGATTGGCTAATATGACCAAAAAGGAAAATGATAAATGTTGGAAAGGATATGGGAAAATTGGAACACTGCTGCACTGTTGGTTGAGTTGTGAACTGATCCAACCATTCTGGAGAACTATTTGGAAATATGCCAAAAGGGCAACCAAACTGTGCGTACCCTTTGATCCAGCAATACCCCTACTAGGTCTATATCCCAAAGAGATCATTAAAAAAATGGAAAAGGAGTTAACATGTACAAACGTATTTATTGCAGCCTTTTTCATGGTGGCAAAATATTGGAAACTGAAGGGATACCCATCAGTTGGGGAATGGCTGAACAAGCTGTGTTATATAAATGTAATGAAAATGTTGAACAGGCACATTTCAGAAAAACCTGGAAAGACTCATTCAAACTGATGCAAAATGAAATGAACATAATCAGGAAAACATTGTACACAGTATCAGCAACATTGTGTGATGATCAACTATGAATGACTGAGCTCTTCCTAGCAACAGTATGATCCAAGAAGAGTATAAAGGGCTCATGAAAGAAAATGATATCTGCGTCCAGATAAAGAACTGATGGAGTCTGAATGCAGATTGAAGCCATTTTTTCACTTACTTTATTCTTTTTTGTTTTTTCCTTTAGATCTGTTTCTTCTTTCACAACTGTAACTAATATGGACATATGTTTTGCATGATAGCACATGTATGACCTATGTCAAATTGTCTACCATTTTAGGAAGAGGGAAGTGGAGGAAGGGAGAAAAACTTAGAACTCAAAATCTTGTAAAAATGAATGTTAAAAATTATCTTGACGTGTAATTGGGAAAAAATGAAATACTGTTTAAAAATCACTTGTTTGGATTTTGAAGCCCTTTATAACCAATCCTTTTCTACGTTTCCTGTCTTCTTATACCTTACTCCTTTCATGTCAGTCAGTCAACAAAGCATTTGTTAAGTTTCTGCTACACTCCAGACACCATGCTACGTTCCTTAAACGTGATAACACCATCTCTACGCTGGTCATTTTCATGGACTTTCTCTCCATGCTTGGAACATTATCTCCTCGTGTCTGCCTCCTGGCTTCTCTGGCTGCCTTTCAAGCTAAGGCCTTTGCCAGTCATCAGTTAATTGATTTTAGTGCCTTCACTCTGAGATTATCTCATTTATCCCACGTAGATAACTTTTTTGTACCTTGTTGTTTGCATGTTGTATCCTCCATTAGACCATGAGCTCCTTGAGAGCTCACGGGGATTATTTTTCACTTTTCCTTGTATCCTCAGTGCTTAGCATAGTACCTGGCACGTAGCAGGTCCTTAATAAATACTTGTTGATTTGACTTGTTGACTTGATTTTTGACTCAAAGAAATAGAGAATATAAGATCATGCTGTGCTTATTTTTGTCTTGTTTATGAAAATAGAGAAAAATGCCTTCTTAAAGGCCCCTTTCCAATAATGTTTCCCATCTATATATCAAAGGCATCCAGGATCCCTTGAAAGACATAATAATAGATATAACCCTTTTCAACAGCCCTTTGTTCATAAACACCGAGAAAAGCATAAAACAGAGATATATATGCTTGCTAAAGGTGTTCGCCATTGTGATAGAGGAGATCCAACTCCGAGTCCAAGTAAAAAAAAGTTATTCTGGATGCTTTTGAATGACATTGTGTTGATTGTAGTATCGTCCAGAATATTGCAGAGCCTGCTGGAAAAGATTTCTAACTACTCGGAGGAGTTTGATGTGACTATGCAGAGAAAAAGTGCATGAAGAATGGCTAGTGCTGAGATTATAACGTGCATTTGGATGGACAACTATAGAACTTGTCCATCAATTTGTACTTCTGGGACAGAGAGTACAGATGGACAGCAAGCTGTGGCTGTTGTTGCACAGGAGGAAGAGAGTGGGCTAGATATGTCTTCTGGAAATTGAGGGGCTCCTCTAGTAACCACAATCTTCCTATGAATACATGGGCCCATCTTTTTCATATCGACAACATTATTCCTATGTGGGATTTATTCCAGTATTCCTATATGGCAGCAAAATATGAAATGTAACAGACTCAAATTGAAAAATGAATCTAATTTGTGGTTTTGTATGCAATCCTTTTTCTTTTTTGTGTATGAGAAGTTGACATTTGTTGGTATTTGTCAAGTTCAAAATAGCAAAATATTAAGATTTAAAAGATTAATCTCCCACAGAAGACAACGGACTGGTGCATTATGTGTGTGAGCTGTCTAGTACTTGTGAGAAACATAGAGGAACTGGAGTAAAATGTATCATCCAAGAATTATACGTTGGGGAGAAAAGAAAGGAATAAGCTCTTAGTAGGCATCTCCCATATACCAGGCATTGTGCTAAGTGCTTTACAAAAGCTATCTCATTTGCTGCTTATTAAAAAAAAGATGGAAGAGAAGATGGGCTCTTTATCTGGCTAGGGATGACAGCTGATGTGCTCCTCTGGTGCCCTGTCAATGGGAGAAGGAAACCAGCAAGGTCTCAGCACAAGGGGTGAACTTCCTGTTGTGAATTTCGGGAAACACATGGACAAGAATTACATAGAATGAGCAAGCATATGGAGATTGTGGGCTAAATCATTGTAATGTACTCCCAAATCTATGAGATCATAGATCCATTTGAGCATCCCTTTTGATCCTCACAACCATCCTTTGAGATAGCCTGGGCAGATGGCATTCTGTTTTACAGATGTGAAAACGGAGGCTTAGAGAGATGGAATAGCATGGGTAGTATCATACATCTGGTACATGGCAGGCCCAGGATTTGAGACCAGGTCTTCTGATTCCTAGCACCATATTGATTTGGTTGTAGTCTGTGAGTCAAATATTGTCTCTCATATACGTAGTAAAATATGCTATCCATCTCTCATTTTAATAGAAGCATTGCCCTTATACCCTGATACTACCATGTGTTTGTAATCTTACCATTGTGAGTACTCCCTCGAACAGAGCAGATTGTAACTTGTACATACCATGTCTCCATGTGTTTATAATCTTACCGTTGTGAGTACTCCCTTCAACAGAGCAGACTGTAACTTGTACATACCATGTCTCCATCTTGTGGGACTTCCTCCACATCTTCCCAAAAATCCTCCATGGAAGACCCACCTAAATTAGTAGGAAAATGCTTGTTATTCTCTTGACATTTTACGGGCACCCATGGAATACACAGGCTGTCTGTCCATTGGTCCTCTCTCAATTTTGTTCTTTCTTCTTGTTTTACCAGTCATACATTTTTCTGTCACAATCTTTATACTTCTTATCCTGCCTAATTCTTCATTTATAATGTGGTAGAGTCTATTATACTTCCGACAACCTCTCCCAAACGCCCTTAACTTCATTTCTTCAGGAACTGTAATATTGCATGATTTATTGCCCAAGATATCACCAGAAGATATTGATATTAAAAAGATTGGCTTTTGTTTCAGGGAGAATCTTGGGATCATTAGAGGAACTTTTTAATTTCCCAAAGGCCGTTCGTTGCCTGTTCTCTTACTTCTGTTCAATCCTTGGCTCACGTTGTTCATTTGCAATATCTGTTTAAGATGCATATATACTGATGGATGAGCTGTGCTTTTAACTCCATATCACAATCAGGACAATAGGCATTCTTCATCCAATTAGTCTTTCCTGTATGCACCACAGAATTACAGAATTTGAGAATTGGAAGCTTACCTCAGTAACAATCATACACAAAAGGAATCCTTCCTGTGACATATCAGACAAGTGGGGAGTAGAAAGGAAATCTTTATTAAATGCTTACTATGTACCAGACATTGTGCTAAATGCTTTACAAATATTGTCTCATTTGATTCTCACAGCCCTAGGAAGTAGGTCCTGTTTTACAATTGAGCAAACTGAGACAGGTTAAATTACTTGCCCAGGGTCACACAGTTAGGAGGTACCTGGAGTTGGACTTGAACTCAGGTTCAATATCCTTCTTAAACTCCCCAAACTGAATACAATAATCTAGGTGAGGTCTAATGATGGCAAAGTACAGTGAGGCTGTCACCTCCTTATTCCTGGGAACTATGACTCTCTTAACACAGCCCTAGATTGCATTGATTGCGATTACACTGCCAACTCATTGAACTTTCAGTCCATCAAAACCTTCTGATATTTTTCAGAACAATTGCATTCCCTCCTTACTCCCTTCCCCATCCCCAGTTTTGTACTTGTAAATTTTTTTTTGTATCCAAATACAAAATTTTACATTTATCTCTATATTTTTATTCTGTTCAATTCAGCCCAGTGTTTTCTAGCCTAAGGAGTCAGTACATTGTGGCTGACCATTGACCTGTGTTTGTAAAGTCCGTGAACCAAGAATGTTTTTTACATTTTTAAATACAATTAAACTTAAAAGCTATTCTTAGCTTGTGGGTGAAAACAGGAGTTTGCTGACCCCTGCTCTAGCCTGTCAAGACTCTTTTGCATCTTGACCATCATCTACTGTGTTAGCCGTTCATTCCAGATTTATGTTATCAACAAATTTGATTAGACTGCTCTCTCTGCCCTTACTTAAGTCACTGATAAACAGCATAAAGCTGATCCCTGGGGAGCTCTGCTGCAGATCTCCTGCCATGTCAACTTCGAACTATTAATGGCTACTCTTTGAGTCTGGTCAATCCACCCAATTCTGAGTCCGTGTAATTGTATTGTCATCTACTTTGCCTTTCCCCATTTTCTCCACAGGAATAATATGAAATACTTTATCCTGCTTCTATGCCGCCATCTTAGTTCTGCCCCCCTGAAATAACTTTATTAAAAGCTTTGCTGAAATCTAGGGAGACTGTAGCCACAGTGTTCCCTTCATCTATTAGTTTAGCAATTCTGTCAGCAACAAAAAAATTAGGATAGTCTAGTATAACCTGTACTTGGTGAAACCATCTTCTTTGAAATTACCAATTTTCTTTTCACAAACCATCTCTCTTAATAATCCTTTTTAGAATTTCCCCAGAACAAACACATAATCATGCTTGAACTGTTAAACTGAGTGTTTAGTGAGAGTCTGTTGAAATGTTAAGCCCAAAATATCTTAAATTGGATTTGTTTAGAATATTGGTTTTTATTCTAGGGTCCATAAAATTGTTTTTTAAAAAATATTTTGATGACTCTTAATTCAATTAAATTAATTTCCTTAGTGATTCTATGTATTTTTATTTTATGCATTTAAAAATGTTATTCTGGGAGAGGGTACATAGGCTTCATGGTGAGAAATGAAGACTCCCTCAATTAGAGACTGCTCTGGAGCTAAAGCTATCAGCCACTGCTGAGTTTCTGAATTTCCTTTTTTGGATACAGATTGAGTTTTAGATGTTAGTTATAATGGGCTAGCACACTGTACATAGTAGGTACTTAATAAATGGTCATTGATCAGCTCTTTAATTGTATAGTATGTTTTGCCATTTCATTAATAGCTCTCATTTCTGCTTGTGTCTGCCATTCATATTGGCCTCTGAGAAATCATGTTCTTCAGTATATTGCAACATCTATAGAATATGGTTACTTAAGGTTTATTTGTCTTTTCAGAATGAGTGTTATGCTTGTAAGCCCAAGAAGACCAACAATTGAGAAAATGGCTTCTCGAAGATTTTCCCCTCAGTACATAGCTAAGAGACGAATGGTAATGAGCATGCCAAATCTCCAAGACATCAAATTACCTGAATTAACCCCAAGGAATTCATCACTTCGGAAAATAGAAACTGTGAATAGTTGTAAAGGCAATAATACAGGTGATAAAGTGATTTATCTTTCCCCAGACTTTGACGGAGGCTGCTAAAACTTTTTATGATGCAAGAAATGCAATCCTTGACTTTGTAGATAGATGCTTTTAAAATACCCTAACTGAATGACATGGTGTTTGCTTATGTGAAATAACTGAATTCATAAAGTCATCTTGAAGTATTAAAAGGAGCCCTTGGAGTATAAATTACAATGAAATGCAAATTGACAGTTTGACACTTGACACATTTTGTTTCTTTCTGAGCTGCGGCAAATCATGTTCCATGGTAGCACCAACTTGTTTGTAAACTGACCCAGGGGCCAACTATAACCTGTCATTCTGCAAACATCAGCTTGTATTAGAGCTTCTGAGGGCATTCTAAGTATAAAAAAGAGCTGGGACAGTCGCCGCCTGTCACTGTGGCAAGTTGAATCTCTCCTGGGCTAGTTTTTGGTCAAGGGAAGCCCCCACGGTAGGGACATGAGAATGCTTGAGAAGGCACTCTTTGTTCTCTCAATGGGAAATAGTAGGTGGAGAGACCCAGTTCCATTTGAACCCCTGGAGTATTTCATGGGTGGATGGGATGGGGCCCCTGGAGAGATCTGAAAACTGACTGACCTCTATCCAGAACAATATGAGAAGGGTTTATATTGAAATTCTTTGTCTGGGGTGGAGAGTTGATAGTGATGCAATAATATAAAAGGAAAATAGACAAGTGTCAATGAAATATAAAAAATATACACAGAAGAGAACAGAAGGAAGTAAGTTCAGAAGGGACACAGATAAGCAGGACAGTTTTGTTAGAACTATTGTTTTCAATTCAATATATACTTAAGAAACTGTATGATAGAAGTTCACAGTTTCCTATACATTCCCTTTTTCTTGCCTTTTGCATACTTAAATGTCCATGTTTGATGTTTGTCAACTTCATAACAAAAAAAAAGAAAAAAATCCAATACCTAGCACAATACCAGATATACAATGAGTGCTTAATAAACACTGATGGATTGATTGATTAAAATAGATTCTGAGACACTTCCTAGAAACAGTATGGGGTCTAGGAATATATACAGAGGTTGGTTTCATGGCCAACATATGCTAGATTAGAAACTCACTCCATTTTTAGGTTCTGCAGCGTTAGGATTTTTTGTAACATTGGGGCATGAAGACATGGTTCCCGGGGCATACAAATATTCCACCTAAAAGTCATGATTAACAAATAATATTGACTTTGAGGGCATAATGTCGACGATTTTCTTACTTTCAACCTTACTTATATTTTTTCTATTGTTGTTGGCTTTTAGTTCCAAAGCTGACCTCCAAATCAGTGTACACATTCAAGATACCTGAAATACATTTTCCGCTGGTGAGTCAGTGTGTTCATTCCTATTTTGCTGATTTTATCAACCTTCTGAGTAAGGCTATCAATTTCCCACCATCTGATAACTCTGTGCTGCTGGCAAGGTATTTCTACCTTCGAGGACTCATTAATTTAATGCAAGGGAAGCTCCTGGGTGCACTTTCAGATTTTCAGAGTCTATATAGAACGGACATAAGTATTTTTCCTGCTGATCTCGTAAATAGAATGGTGGAATCAATGTCTTCTTCTGAGCGTTCCCAAGCTGAACGGCAGCCAGAGCTCAAAAGACTCATTAGTGAAATAATGGAAAAACCAAGAGAAGTCACCAAGATAGATGACCACGTGAAAAACTTTGAGTTACCAAAGAAGCATATGCATCTGGATGATTTTGTGAAGAGAATCCAGGAATCAGGAATTGTGAAGGATATCAAAATTATCCACCGGCTGTTTGAGGCATTGACTGTAGGTAAGAGTAATAATAGGTTATGGTTCTCTCGATGTAAACATCATATTGGCAGGATGATCCTTATTAAATTGTACCTTATTTAGAAGTTATTCAGTAATGTGTGTGCAGTCAGTCCTTGCTGTTGTCAGAATTGCCAGCACTATGGAGATTAAAGAGATAGGTTCTATCTACTTGCCTTGGTCTCCATCTCCTAAATCCTAGGGTTTAGGGAGTGATAGAGGGAGAATTGTAAAGTGGGGTAGGGAAGGAAATCATCCCTGAGTAGCCATTATAGTTCCCCAGAAAGTAACCACCATCTCATCAGGTGTACTCAGAGCATTTGTTCCATTAACAGTTGTTTCATTAATAGTTTCTATAATATCGAGGTATTATATGAAAGGGAAATATTAAATAATGTCAATTTTATTTGTTTTCCTATTGATATAACCCTCTTAAAGGCAGGCCGGCATATGTGTGCACATCTAGCATAACATGAACAGAAATATGTAATAAGTAATAATAAGAATAGCTTATATTTACAAAGTGCTTTTCAGTTCACTAAGTGTTTTCCTCACAACATGCTGGAACTATTTTATTATTATTATTATTCTGGATTAGCCTGCTGAGAAGGGAATGGCACCATTAATTCTAATACTCTTCTCATTAGTTCTCTGCCGTTATTAGCCTGGGCATGGTTGACTTCAGTTGAACACCTAACACAAGATTAGGATTGTGTGAGATGAAAGAGTTCAGAGTCTGAATCTAAGGTCAGAAAAGGTCTTTATTCTTTCTCATGAGAAAGGACTCTGCTCCCTGTCGCCCGCATGGCAGCAGGGAGAGAGCGACAGGTAGAAGACAGTCCGTGGTTATGTAATCTTCCAATGCAGAACCCCAATCACCCCAACTGGCCTTTACTCTTATTGGTAGGGGGGCTGACCCACAACCTAAGCGTGGGAATTTCTCTGAGACAAAGGACCCAGAAACATGTGGGTGTCCAATGAAAGCAGTCTTAACCTTATTTGGCATATCTTCTGCTGAGTTGGCTCTGGGGGAGGGTCTCCATTGTTCTAAGCCCCAGATTGCTTGAAGGTCAGGTGACCTAACCCTAGGCCTAGTGAATACTGAAGCCATTCTAGATTTGATTTTTCAGAATGGGGAAACTTCACTATAAATTATCCCTCACAGGATCGTGTGTTAGAAGCTACATATATGTCTTGAGAGATAGGAGGAGAGGGGATAGGGTGGTGTAAGAGGCAGCATAACTTAATAGATATAACATTGTACTTGAAGTCAGGAACTCCTGGAACTCCTCAGAAACATACCTGGAAAAGTCACTCAAATTTTCCGAGCCTCAGTTTCCTCATCTGTCAGGTGAAGATATTAATAGCATCTACTTCACAAGATTATGATGAGGATTAAAGGAGATAATATGTGTTTAAAACTTTACAAATAGTGAAGTACTACAGAAATTGAGCTGTTAATCATTATTATGGGACAGCTGAGGGGCCCAGTGGATAGAGTGGCGAGCCTGGAGTCAAGAAAACTCATGTTCCTGAGTTCAGATCTGACTTCAGACAGTTACTAGCTATGGGAACCTGGGCAACTTACTTTTTACCCTGTTTGCCTTAGCTCCTGGAGCTGGAGAAGGAAATGGCAAACCATGCCAGTACCTTTGCCAGGGAAACCCCAAATGGGGTCGTGAAGAGTTGGATGTAATTGAGCTACTACAGTCATTATTATACTTACAAAAGAAGTATTTAAACCTAATTCCTGCCTTTGTGGAGCTTGTAGACTCTTCCAGAAGCAGAGATACACAAAGCAGGGGACTAACAACGTAAGACATTTGGACCTCAGAGCCCAGATGAGTAGTAGAGCTAATAGTGAATTCATTCATTCAGAAAAGAGAAAGGTCAGGTCCAAAAGACTCATAATGGAGAGAGATGTCTACATTCAGAGAAAGAACTAGAAAGAACAGAGTTTGATTGAAGATTGAAGCAAACTACCTGCTCTCTTTCTTTTTCTTGTTTGGTTTTATTTTCTCTTTCCTATTGTTCATTCCATCTGCTACAACCCTTCTTTATAACCTGACTAATGCCTAATGTGAAAGTATTTGCAGATCCTATACTTCATTGTATGTTGCCATGGGGGGTGGGGGGGAGGAGAGGAAGGAGGAGAAAATTTGAAACTCCAGGCATTGTGGAACTGAATCTTATAAACTAAAAATAAACAAACAAATTAATAAAGACAAAAAAATTGCTCTAATAACTGCCCAAAAGAGAAAGTTCAGAGTGGGCTAGGGTGAGGATGCTTCCTATTGTTGATTGTAATGGCGTTGTTCATCCTCTTGTAAGGATGGGCTATATATCTGGTAACTTGGGTAGCTTAACACTGTTAGCTAAATAATAGTTCTGTGGTCATTGACATTTAAGTGCCATTTCTTCTTTCCAACAGAAATTTTGACTTTTTGAGGCTGTATGCATGTGGCTTGCATTAGGCAGGCTGGCCCTTTGAACATATGCTAACATTTTTCTGCCCCTTACTTTCCCTCTATCCCTTCCCACTCTCTCTCTTTCCCTCCCTCCCTCCCCCCTCTCCCCCCACCCCCGTCTGTGTATGTCTTTCTCTCCCCCTCTGTCCCTCCCTCCCTCCCCCCTCCCTCTTTTCCCTACCCCCCCCATAATAGCCATTTTTTGCTTGAACTATAAACTTGAGATTTACTCTCTGTATCTCCTGATTGGTCCTTTGGTGGCTGACTATGTCTCATTTTTCTTTGGCTTCCTCCACCCTCACATTGCTGGATTTCTCTGATCCTTTCATACTAACCCAGGAAATACCCCACTACCCTCACCCAATACTTTAGCTGTAGGTGTGGAATTCATCAAATTGTTTTTGTTCCTATGGGGGCACATCTGAAATCTGGTTACCGTTTACATTTTTGTCATTATTTGACATAGTTCTACTGGATTATGACTCTAAGAGACCTCAGATGATATGGTTATCTGCATAAGGGGAAGGAAATTTTACGTAGTCGTATTGGATTATGACCACAAGCTGCAAATCTCAGATGATAGAGTAGTCTATACCAGAGGGAGAAAATTCTCTGCATGTATCAGCTATCAGAAAGGTTCCTGTGATAATATTAATGCTCATTTATTTTGTGTGAAAGGGGTAGTGGTAAAGTTGCTGGATTTTAAATCAAGAGTTTGAATCAGGGTTCAAATCCTGGCTCTTGAACTTACTATGTGGGTAACCTTAAGCTGGGTACTTTACCTCTCAAATCTTCAGTTTCCTTTTCTTTTAGTAAAGGAGTTGAAAGACTGGATGGATAGCCATTGAGGTTGGTTGGTTCTAGATAGTGGTGTGCTAGAGCCAGTTCATTCTGTTTAACCCAGTTGTTAAATTTTCACTTGGAGCAATTACATGTGAAATCAGCAAAAGCTACAAATCAGGGCTTGATCCTTTGTTTTGAAAGTGGTGGAAAATATGTTAATAATGCAGATTAAACTTACAAGTGTATCATTTGTACATTCTTCCCCCCACCCTGAGCTGGTTGTTGACCATCCAGCAGCACACCCTGGTTCTAGCTCTCATTCTCCTGTGTGGTCCTAAGATCTCTTTTCTTTGTCCAGCACACCCCTGGTTCTAGCTAATTCTCTAGTGTGGTCCTAAGAGCTCTGTTCTTTGTTCTTGCTAAGCTGAAGAGCATCTTTCTTCTGTGTAGAAGAGACTGCAGTGCCACCTTTTGGCCACCAACAGGTAATGAATGGATGGAAAACTACCCGACTCAATGAACATCTAAAAATTGACTCACAAAGTAAAAAGGCTGCAGGTTATCCAGTTCTTATTCATTTTTACCATTGAAAAAAGCTTAGGCTGGGCATCTACATTTAGTACACCTAGGCCAAAATGGACCTGATTATGGTCTACATTCTGTAAGGGGGCAGTTAATAATAGCTCACATTGATTGACAGGGTCCTTTTACAAAGTCCTTTCTTTGGCTTAACGCTTTGAGATAAGTAGTGAAAACATCACTATTCCTATTTCACAGCTGTGGAAACTAACCTTAGAAAGGTTAAGTGACTTCCGCAAAGTCACACCCCGACTAAATGTCAGAGTTGAGTCTCAAAACCAGGTTTGTGGACTGAAAGACGAGCAATCTTTCTCAAGTCATATTGTTTCAATGCTGGCTTGTCATCTTAGCTCTAAAGCTGACTGGCCAGTGACTGTAAGCCAGTCGTTTCAGCTTTCTGGGGCTTTAGTGTTGTCCTTAGTAAAAGGAAGAGATGGGACCAGAGTACTTCAGTGTCCTTTCCAAATCTAAGGGTTTATGATTCTGTGAGGTGTTGTTTTTTTTTTTTTTAGTAGAAAATGAATAGCGGTAGTAGAATTGTCTGAATAAAAGTGCATTTGAATGTATTGTGCAGGAGGTGATATGTCATAGTAGATCAAGTGATGCTGTTAGAGTCAGGAGGTCTGGGTTTGAATCACACCTCAAATATTTTGTAGCTACATAATTATGGGCAAGTCACTCAACCTTCTTGAGCCACAGCTCCCGCTTCTGTAAAATGAGGGTATTTCACTACCTGCCTCACAGAGCTGTTGAGAAGAAAGCACGTTATACACTGAAAGGCACCATATGAGCTTAAGCACTCGTTTACTAATGTGTGACTGGATTGCATTGGACTGAGGAGAGACTCAAGGCTATTGCCATAGTCCAGAAGAGGGAGGATAAGGGTCTGAGCTAGAGCGCTGGCTGTTTGTGTGTGGAGAAAAAGGGAAGATATATGAGACATAGAGTGAAACAAGGAATAACAAGATTTATCAATGGATTGGATATGTGAATGAGTGAAAGTGAGGAATTAGTGACCATAACATGGATGAAGAGCCAGCAAAGGAGACTGAGAAGGGAGCTGTCAGTTAGAAAAGAAAAGCAAGGGAAAGCAGTGACACAAAATACAAAAACCTAGGAGGCCATTAGATCAGGCACCTAGGAGATTACTGGTATCTTTTGAGAGCAGTCTGGGTTGAGCGATGAGGCTAGAAGCCAGAGTGTGCAGATTTTAGAAGTGAGAGGAACCAAGTGTAGATGGCTTTCTTAAGGAGTTTAGACAGGAGGGGGAGGAGAAATACAGGATGATAGCCATGGTTGTTAATTTTTTATGGTGGAGGAGACATGGGCATGTTTACAGGAGCAGGGAAGGAGTAAGTAAGTCGGAAAAAGATTGGATATTAAACAGAATAGGGATGGTAGTGAAGGCAGTGGAGAAAAGCAGGCAATTATGGATAGGAAATTGGAAATCTGAAAAAGATGAGAACTGAATACATAGACACATATACACACACAATAGACATACACGCACGTATGAGTCTGTATCTTATATATGATATTTGTATAGAGATGATCCCATAACAGTAGAGAGTATGCCTCAGAGAAAAGAGAAGAGCATTGAAAACAAGGTTTGGGGTATACAGTTTCTTAGGGGGAAGGAGAAAGAGAATGAAGAAACACAAGTGAATAAGAAGCAGACAGATATACAGAAAGAGGATCAGGAGAGAGCAGTTCAATGAAGCTAAAAGAGGAGGGGTAGGAGTTAAAAGCTATCAAAAAGTCGAGGAGAACAGAGAATATTAAAAGATAATTGGATTTAGCTGTTAAAAGATTATTATTGCTAACCTTTAAGAAAACAAATAAAGTAGTGATATTGGGAGTGGGTGTGAGAGGAAGAAATAGAGGAAGAAAGTGTAGATGATTTTTTTCCAGGAATTTAGTTAGGGAAAAGAGATCTAAATGATAGTTAGTAGAAAGGGCAGGGCCAAGTAAAGATTTTTTTCAGATTTTTAAGATATGTTCTTTTCCCCCAATTACTTGTAAAAACAATTTTTAACATTTGCTTTAAAAAATTTTTGAGTTCTAAATTCTCTCCCTCCCTCCCCCACCTTCAGTGAGAGGGCAAGCAATTTGATATAGGTTATACATGTGCAGCTTCAGTCCCTATTCAGACTCCATCAGTTCTTAGAGATTTATAGCATTTTTTGTTGCAAGTCCTTCAGAATTGTCTTGGATCATTGTGTTGCTAAAAATAGCTAAGTCATTCACAGTTAATCATTATACAGTATTGCTGTTACTGTATACAGTGTTCTTCTGGTTCTGCTCATTTCACTTTGCATCAGTTTGTGTAAGTCTTTACAGGTCTTTTTGAGAGTATCGTGCTCATCATTTCTTATAGCGCAGTTTTATTCCATTGCAATCATATACAACACCTTGTTCAATCATTTCCCAATTGATAGACATCCCCTCAATTTTCAATTCCTTGTCACCACTAAAAAAACTTCTATAAATATTTTTGTGCATATAGGTCCATCTCCATTTTTTTTCTCTCTTTAAGATATGGACCTACTAGTGATATTACTTGGTCAAAGGGTGTGGTTTTATAGCCCTTTGAGCATAGTTCTAAATTTCTCTACAGAATGGTTGAATCAGTATACCATCAAGTGAAGATTTTTGAAGAATGAAGGTGACTTGGTGATGTTTGTAGGCAGCAACAAAAGAGTTAACTAGGAAGAGATCGAATATGAATTAGAGGAAATTGTCAGAAGGACAACTTCCCAAAAAGATGGAAGGGAATAGCATCAAGGTTACTAATAAAGAGCTAGGTGTTGGCAATAAGAGCCCCCTTATCCTTAGAGAGGAGAGAATGGGGAGATGCTACATGGAATGTTTAACAGTATTTAGAAGAGACTTATAAAGGGTGTCCTCTATTTCCTCCACAAAGTAGGAGGTGAGGTCCTCTACTGAAAGGAAGATGGACAGGATTGGCAAAGGATTGGAGGAGAGAGGAGAAGGTTTGGAACAGTTGCTTTAGGGAATGTGATAGTCAAGCTGGAAAGAAGAAAAGGATCATCCTGCAGTGGTGAGAAGTCCTGGTTGAGATGAGCACCCAAATTTATAACCGACCTATCAGGAGATTTTTGTGACTTCCTCTAGTACGCCTGTCCTTTAGCAGCATAAGTGCAGGAGTGGAGGAAGAGGATGTGATTTAGGGTTTGGCAAACCAAGAGCAGTGATAGGATGAGGTAATCAAGGATAGAGAACAGTGTGTTTTTGTGTGTGCAGCACACACATGTGCATGTGTGCGGGCGTGTGTGTATAGTAGTAGTAGTAGTAGTAGTAGTAGTGGATAGAAATGGATGGTGGTGGCAGTAGTGATGGTGGTGGTGGGAGTAGGAGTAATAGTAGTAGTAGAACTAATCAGCTATAGGTTCAAGAATTTCAAAAGAAGAAAGTAAAAAATGGGTGATAGACTGAGAGAACGAGGAGGAATAGAATTGCTGAAGGTCACAGTGGGGATGAAAATGGCTTTAGGAGGAACAAAGCAGAGGGAGAGATGGAAAAACAAGAGGTTATGATCAGAAAGGGAAATGACAGAGTTGAGGATCAGAGAAGTGACGTTTAATGGGAATACTTGAGTATGACCCACCTTTTGAGTAGCTGAGGTAGATTGAGTTTATAGGCCAATGGAAAGTGAGAAAGTTTATGAGTTGAAGACCAGAGTGTTTAAAGGATGCTCAGCATGAGTGTTATTTTGAAATTCCCAGGAATGACCCAGGGGTTGGGGTAAAGAAAAAGGCTGTGAACCGGGTGAACCTTTTCTTTGATAAACAAGAGAGAGAGTGACCACAAGCAAAAGAAGGTAAAATGATGTTCAGGATGAAAGGGAGTTTAACAGTGTCTTAGCACACACAAAAAAAAGTCAGAGGAGAGAAGAGACTGTAGATTATAGCTTGTCTAAATGTGGCATGAGAGAACAGAGTAGTAGGAGGGGAAGGAAGTTTTGCCTCAGCAGTTGGCAGGACTGAATTACCTGGATTGGAGAAGGAATAGGTTAATTTTCTAGTCATAGGATTGAGCAAATACCATTTGGCTGAGGCCCGCCCTGTCCACTGTCCTATGATAATCTTTGTGCAGGAGCAGGGTCATTATCCTGTTTTCTCTCCAAATACTTGGAAACTCAGAGAGGGAGGTTGGGCAGGGTTGAAGTCAGCAAAGAGATAAAGTTAGGTATCTAGGTTGGTCAATATAGAATCATAGAGTCTCAGATTTGGAAGATACTTCAGTAGCCATTGAATCCAACCCATACATGAAAAAAGAATTTCTCTCTATATCATAGCCAATAAGTGGTCATCACTCCTAGCTTGAAGACCTCAAATTGATTGAGATGGAAGGAAGGATCCAGTACTTGCAGAGGTAGACTGTTCCACTTCTGGATAATTATAATCGTTAGGAAGTTTTTCCTACTATCAAGATTAAATTTGCCTCTCTGTAATCTTCACCCGCCATCCCTAGTTCTGCTGTTTGTTCTGTTCAAGTCTAATTCCTTTTATATATGATAGCCCTTCAGAGTCTTGAAGGCAGCCATCCTGTTCACCCTGAGTTTTCTCCTTTCAGGCTAAACATTTACAATTCATTCAGTCAGTCCTCATACGTTATAAACTCACAACTCCTTCCCATCCTGGTTGCCTTCCTTGAGTGGTCACCAGCTTATTAATGTGTTTCCTCAAATGTGTTACCCAGAACTGAACTTAATACTTCAGGTAGGATCTGATTTAAGCAGAGTACAAATGGTACTATTACCTCCTTATTATTGTCTACTCTACCTCTCAATGTCGATTTAAGATTGCATTAACTTTCTGTTTTTTCACACTGTGGAGTCATACTAAGCTTCCCTTAAAACTTCCATGTATTTTCATTCAGAATGCTATCTAGCCACACCTCCTCAACCCTTTGCAATCTGGTTTCTGGCAATTATCACTCAACTGAAACTGCTCATTCCAAAATTTGTAGAATTATAGATTTTTTAAGTCAAATTTTAGTTGAATTCCTTTTTGTGTGGTTGAGGAAACCAAGACCCAAATTGTTTAATTGATTTCCCCAAACTCACACAAGTAGTAAATGGCAGAGCCAGAATTTAAACCCAGGTCTTCTCATTCCAAATATAACTACTAGGACTATGCGTCCAGCTCTGATCTGTTTTCTGAACACTCATCCCCCACCGCCAACTACCCATTAGGCATTTTTAACTGAATGTCTCAGAGACATTTCAAACTTGATATGTCCAGATCAACTCATTATCTTTTCCCCAATTCTCACTCCTCTTTCCCTATTTCTGTCAAGGACACTTTTATCCTTCCAGTCACCCACATTCACAACCTTTTCATTCTCCCTGGTCCCATGTATCCAATCAATT
Organism: Pseudochirops cupreus; assembly: GCA_028627135.1. Lineage (NCBI taxonomy): Eukaryota > Metazoa > Chordata > Mammalia > Diprotodontia > Pseudocheiridae > Pseudochirops > Pseudochirops cupreus. The sequence goes on from CM053580.1 coordinate 516,982,372, forward strand.
ATCACTTATTTTTTTCTTCATCTACATCTCTTTTATCCTCCTATTTCTTTTTACTCACTTGGTCACTGTCCTTGTTCAGGTCCCTATCATCTGTTGTCTTGACTATTGAAATACTCAACTGACCTCCTGATTCCTTAACTTAGTTAATTCCTTAACTTTCAGGTTTCGTTGCTTTGTCTTACCCCCTCTCCTATCCATCCTCCCCGTAGCTGCCAGAATGATTTCCCTGAAGTTGAGTATGTTGGCTCTCTACTACATAAACCCCAGTAACATATTATTGTCTCTAGGATCAGATGGCTTCAATCTACCTTTCCAGCCTTATTATATATATTTCTCCCCTTCATACCCTTCATACACTTAAGTCTAGTCATACTGGCTAGATTGTAGACTCCTTAAGGGAAGGAACTATTTTTTTTGCAAATCTCTGGTTTTTAGAATAATGCCTAGAACATAGTAGATACTTAATATCTGCATGTTGATTCATTGGGATTCTTTCTAACACTAGTATGGGCCCTTATACTTACCTAATCAAACTTTTAATTTTTTTAGAATTGGCCCAGTGTTCTGTCTCTCTAAACATGTTGAATTAGGACCCTGTCATCCAAAGTGATAGCTATTTTTCCTCGATTACTATTATCTGCAAATCTGATACGGACATTGTCTTTGCTTTTTTCCAAGTCATTGATAAAAATGTCAAACAGCACAAATTTGCACAGATTCTAGACATTGCACTAGAAATTTCTCACTGGGGCTGGCCATTCAATTCATTCTATATCTATCTAGCCCATAGTTTTCCATCTTTTTCAAAAGGATACCATGAAAGACTTAGTCATCTGCAGCATTTCTCTGATCTTCCTATATTAGAAATACAAAAAAAAAAGAGTAATAAAGTTAGTATGTTGTGACTTGTTCTTTTTTTCTTATTATATCTTATTTTATTTTTAGCTTCAGATTTTCTCCCTACCACTTTCTCCTCTCCCATCATTAAGAAAACAAAACCCATTACAAACATGTATCATCAAGCAAAGCAAATTCCTATAATAGCTATGTCAAAAAAATTAGCTATTCCTCCTTCTACATTCTGAGTCTATCACCTCTCTTTAGGTGTTTAATCACATGTTTAATCACAAATTATTTGTCATTTAATCACAAATCAGTTTCTCATTATGTTGATCAAAGGCTTTCAAAGTCTTTTATTGGATGACTTGTTCTCGAAGAAGTCACATCAACTCTTTGTAATTACTGTTTCCTTTTTTAGATGTTTATTAACCATCCCTTTAGTAATATATTCTAGATTTTGTCCAAGCATCAAAGTCAGAACTTTGTTCTCTTATTACTACTAAAATTGGCAGTATTTGTACCTCTTCATTCATGTTTTCTTTCTCATTCTCTATGTTTACTTGTTTAGTGACTAAGCACTTATATCTGCTAATTCCTTTAGCACCCTATAGTGTAGTATAGCAAGGCCAGGTAAATTGCTCTCATCAGGGACAGCTAGGTGGTCCCTTACTCTCTTCTCATTTTTCTTGTGTGTCAGCTCCCTATGTCTTTTTGTTCTGTGGTGTGTTTTTTTTTCTTCTCTTGGCACAGAAAACAAGCAAAATGAGAACTGAGCAGCTCTGCTGTCTGTCATCAGTTATCATCCCATCAACCCTCAGCAATCATCTTATCTTTACTTTGATTCTCCTCTTCTCCAAGATAAAGTAACAAAAAACCTAGCATTCTGTTATCTGTAGCTTTCCTAGCCAGCTTCAATTTATTCTATACTTTATCATTATTCTTATAGGATCATTCCACATTTTAAAATTTATCTTTTTATCTATACTTGATTACATCCTTTGTATATATATCTTTTTCCTTAAATTTTTTGTTTTGTTTTTATATTTGGTGTTCCTACTTTGCTCAGAATGGAAATGCAGGGGCTGCTTAATGGGCTAGTCCCACTACTGATTAGCACAGAAGCTTTGATCTGTTCCCTTCCAATATAGGTCCAATTCAGCCTTAACAAGCACAATAGCTTCTCATTCCCAGGGGATCACCATATTGATACCAAAGTTAGTTTGGGATTCCAGTCATCCTAACCTTCTGCAGGGTGGAACTCCCAAGTCCAAAGAATCCACCACACTTAGCTCCCTCAGTAGTAGAGATTACACATATGTCTTACCATACCTGACTATATAAATCTTTTAAAATGTAAGTGGTTGGTGACTTCCCTTGGCAGCTACATCAGCCTTGACTGAGTTCCTTGTACATCCTGCTGATGATCAGATCCTGAATGAGCTCACCCTTGGCATCAGTTCCATTGCCTCATCCAAAGGTTATGAAACACATCCAGATCCCATATGTGAAACATGCATTCAACTTCTAATTGATCCCTATATCTGTGTGCTCAGAGGTAAAGGAAGAGGAAGGTGATGTTTTCCTCAGTAATTTTGATAATTTAGGAGAGAGTAGATATTGCTTTCATACATGGCAATACGTTCTAAGGTCAGACAGCCTCTAAAACCAAGTTAGGGATCCCACCACCTACCTTGGCAGTTGATGTCAAGAAATATTGCTCCCAGACTCTATTTCTGAGTGGGGTCAAGGTAAGAGTCTCTTCCTTTCAGATCTAGTGATAGTAAAAGTGAGGAATTAGGTCCTGGGGCAGGGCCTAAGGTAACACTGGCAGCTGGTGGGCTTGGTATGGTTTACAAAGAGCTGAGGCATTATGTATCCTAATTGGTTTGGTGCCACGGAACATAACTGGACTGCTTTCAGATTGGGTAGTAGATTCTGGGGTGAAATCTTCAAACCCAGCATACATATCAAGTACTCAGGAGTTGCGCAAAAGAAAAGTCATCTCTTTATCACCATCATCACCCATCAATTTTTCCGTAGAGCTTTTCCATCCAGTGTAGAAATTGGAACTAGTGATTTAATCTTATTACTTTTTCTAGCTCTGTGCACAGGTCACTTTGGCTCTCCACTAGAGCCTAGAGCAGAAGAACAAGGATTTGTAACCTGTTTATTTTTCATCATGGACCCCTTTGGCTATTTGGTGAAGCCTATAGACTCCTCAGAATAAGAGTTTTGAATGTATAAGACAAAATACATAGAATTACAAAGCAAACCAAGTATGTTGAAATAAAAATGTTGGTTTTTTCCCATCCAAGTTCATAGACTGCCTCCTCCTCTGCCCCCAAATCTATCAAGTCTGTGGACCTCAGGTTAAGAACTCCTGGGCTAGAATATTTAGAGATATCATTTTCAGATTAAATGAGCTGGGCCTAATTAAAGATCTGTAAATTCAAACTAAGGACTTGGCCTGCAACATTTGTCAATGGCATTCTTATAGAATTACTGACTTGGAGTACATGGACTCAACTACTGGCCATGCTAGGTCCTTACTGGAATAGAACATTTAGTGATGTCATTTTCATAGAACTAGATTGACTGTAGCATTATCTTGTTGTTTTGGTGACCTTACATGGAAGTTTTGGGTTTTATAGACCATCGTGATGGCTCTAATTTTAAGAGTAATTTCTCTTTGAAATTAAGGGCACCAGAAGCAAATTGACCCTGAAACATTCAGAGATTTCTACAACTACTGGAAAGAGACAGAGGCAGAGGCCCAAGAAGTCAATCTTCCACCTGAGGTTATCGAGCACCTAGATAAAAATGAATGTGTCTACAAACTGTCAAGCTCAGTCAAAACGAGCCACGGAGTCGGGAAAATAGCCATGACACAGAAGCGTTTGTTCCTCCTTACAGAAGGAAGACCTGGTTATGTGGAAATTTCTACCTTCAGAAATATAGAGGTAAGAAGGGAGTCATGGTAACCTTGTCATCTTGTCTTAGTGTGAGAATAAGTCCAGTGTCTTATTTGAAGTTGTCAAAAAATTGATCACAGTACAGAACCGTGACCACAAGGGGGCAGGAGGAACTAGAGTTCAAGGGAGAGGGGGCACCATCACTTCATGAAAGTGAGTGCTAGATGATTGAACATGTATAGCCTATATCAAATTGCTTCCTGTCTCAGGGAGGGGCCAGGTAAGGTAAGGAAAGAGAAAATTTGGAATCAATTTTTAAAATGAATATTAGAAATTGTCTTTACATGTAACTGGGGAAAAATAAAATATTAATTTTTTTTAAATGAGTGCTAGTTAAGATTCAGGACAATAAGATGCTCTCTTTGCCAGAGGCTAATTCTCTTCCTAACATCCAGAAGAACCTTATTCACTAGGAGCCTTCATTACTTCCCTTAGTCCTCTATTGATTTTCTCATATTCTAACCCCTTCCCTCATAGCAGCAGTCAGGGAGAAGGGTCCTTGAGGTAATGTGACAGCTGCCCCAAAGATATTCTTCAGATGTGAACATGGTCACCACCAGACTCTTTCAGTGTGGTGGATGAGACTTTCATTTGGGATATGAAGAAGTGATGCTTGGGATCTTCCTTTAGTAGCTAGTTGGCACAATGGACAGAGTACTTAGAGTCAGGACGACCTGAGTTCCTATCCTTCTTCATATGCTTACTGTCTATGAGATACTTAGGAAAGTCATCAACCCTCTGGGCTGTAGTTTCCTCATAAATAAAATGAGATCAGACTTGACATCCTCTTAAGATCCCAGTCAGTTATAAATCTATGATCCTAATGATTGTCTGATGGTGTTATAACTGTCCCTGGGTTCCTTCAAGGAGTCCTTCCTGCAGAGATGGGTTTCTTTTCTCAGGTAGATGAGACTAGCTAATCCAAGAGAGTTGGGAAACCTGGAAAAAATCCAGCAGTCTTTAAGACCAAGGTTATCTCTATTTGTTGGCTAAGAGAGGTCAGAGCTAGAGGTTGAACTATAAAGCGACACCTCCCATTAAAGAGCCATTTATTAAGTCCTTACTGTGTACAAAGCACTATGCAAAGTGCTGAGAATACTCATGGGAAAATAGGACAGTCTCTGGTCTCAAGAGGCTCACATTCTAATGGTGGAAACAACATATATGGAAGGCTTCAATTACAATTCAGATGGAGGGGTACCATAGGTCTTAAGGTGAAGCAGCAAAGGAGACGCTCATGCCTCTTCTTTAATGTAATTCCCACTGATAAAATGGTATCAGTTTCAGATGTTGAACCATTTGACAGTGCCAAGGACTTTGGTGATAAGAATTCTCTTTTCTGGGTCTTTGATAGATGTGACTTTAACATCTACAGAAACAGTGGTCAGGCTGCATCTCCAGTCCCTTCTTTGGATGATGGCTATGGGCACTGGGCTGGAAGTGTTGCTGTTCCCTAAGCTCTCAGGGTTCAAGGCCCTGGCCTTTTTCCAGCGGGGTCTGAGGGAAGATGGTGGACATAGTCATGGCATCAGTCTGACTTGCCAGGTCCATGCTGCCCGCTTTCCTTCTCAGGGTGACTTGGTGCTTCAGCCAGGCTGACTTGCTTGCCTTTTGAGTGGCAGTGGGTAAGCATGGCTGCTCCCTTGTCCTCAGGATTTATTCTACCAGATTACGACTGTAAGGCTCGCACTGGATATGGGACTGGTGGTCTGGGGGTGAAAGTGTGAGGAAGCAATGCTGCCACTCACAAATATCCCCTGTTCATTTACCTGTTGGTGCTCATCTAGCAGTTGTCGCTGGTGGAAATGAAGAAGGTGGGCTCCTCCTCAGCATTGACTGTAGAAGCTGGACTGGAAATGGGTCTGGTGGTTTGGTGGTCACTGCTATTCCCAAGACTCTTGGTTTCAGGTTCCTTGATGTAAAGTGATCAGTGCATTGATCTCTGGTGAGGCTTATCAGAAGAGATAACTTCATTTTATCAAAGTGTGAAATTAGTAACTGGAATGGTAGGCTAGGATTCAGGAAGAGCCAGGAGTTTACGTTTTGCTTAGATACCTACTAGTTGTCTGACACTGGGGCAAGCCACCAAAGCTCTGCTGCCTCAGTTTCCTCTTCAGTAAAAATCGGATGATGATAATAACACCCACCCTACCTCCCAGAGTTGTTGTGAGAATCAAAAGAGATAATCTATGGAAATTGACTTCCAAACCTCAAAGTACAGTATTAGTGCTACCTGTTAGAATTCGTTTTTAGCATATTTAAGTCTTATGTCACTTCATATATTTCTAGCATGCAAACTTAATTCTGTGTTTAATAGTTATCTTTTAGATTCAGAGCTTATTCTAAAACTAATCATTTTTGTCTCTAGGAGAAGTATTTATTAATGTATCTGCAGAAATTTTACACTACTTATGTAATTTACCACGGTGGATAAATAAAGCTCTGAACCTGGAGTTGGGAAGACCTGAGTTCAAATATGGCCTCAGGTGCTTTCTAACCGGTGTAACCCTGGGCAAGTCATTTAACCTCTGCCTGCCTCAGTTTTCTCAACTATAAAATGGGAATAGCACCCTACCTCCCAGGGTTGTTGTGAGTCTAAAATGAAATCATATTTTTAAAGCACTTTGTGAACCTTAAAGTGCTGTACGAACCCTTAATGTTGTTGTTGTTATGGGATCTAGGGCTGAAAGGAACCCCAGAGGCACATCTTCCCAAACCTCCTCCTAGAAATCTTAAGAAGTTTTTAAGTACTTAAGAAAATAAACTTTTAAAAAGCATTAGAAGAAATGTATTATGTACTAACAGCTCCTTATTGTAAATTTCCCCTGATTATTAGAGCAGCTCTCAAAGGATGCTACTCCCACCCATGCCCCTAATCAGCTGTGACCTCATCTTATCTTTTGACCTCTCTGGGGTTCAGTTTCCTTATCTGTAAAATGAGAGAACTGGGCTAAGTGACCTCTGAAGTTTTTTCCTGTTGTGGAATCTATGAATTCTTTAGCCACCCTTCAAGTATGTATTAGTTAATAGGTAGTAACACTGTACATCTTTAAAAATAATTCTTAATTCAAACAAAAATCTCATTTACTTTCTTCCCTGATTGGTTTAAAATTGGTAAGGATTTGGTTTTATCTTGGTAATTTAGGGGGTCAGGGGGCTGCTATGGAAGTCTGTGGAGCATTTGAGTGATGAAGTAGATAGAATGTCAGCCTTGCAGTCAAAAAGACCTGAGTTCAAAATCCAGCCTCAGACACTTCCTATCTCTGTGACTCTGGACAAGTAGCTTAACCCTTTTTGCCTCAGTGTCCTCATCTGTTAATTAGCTGGAGAAGAAAATGGCAAGCCGTTGAAGTATGTCTGCCAAGAAAATCCCAGATGGGATTGTGAAGAGTCAACACAACTAATTGACTTAACAACAACAATGGAAGTCCATAATCTACCTTTCTTTCTTTCTCTCTTGATTACAGGAAGTGAAAAGTACGACTGTAGCCTTTCTGGTTCTGAGGATACCCACTCTAAAAATTAAAATTATTTCCAAAAAGGAGGTCTTTGAGGCTAATCTTAAAACAGAGTGTGATCTTTGGCACCTGATGGTGAAAGAGATGTGGGCTGGAAAGAAAATGGCTGATGATTATAAGGTCAGAGAATTTGTGGCTGAAATGGTTTTTTTATCTGTTTCATTTTATCACTGATCTCATCACATCAGTTTCTTTTGCCAGAATGTTGAACTGCTGAGCTCTTAGGCACTGGTCCCATGAAATACAGTCATTTGAACTTGATGTCCACATTGCAGTCTCCTGCAGATAACCAAGCTGTTTCTGCATTAGGTCCAAATGAGGTCTTAATTATCAAAATCTTGAAAAGACCATATTGCCTGTCTGTCTCCAAAAAAGACACTTGGGTGGTGGCACTTGGGCAGGTACTATCTCATGTCAAGAAAAAGCAGGAACTAGGAGAGAAGTGGGTTAGGAAACAAAATGGCAGATACCCTCGTGCTTGTGTTGGCAGCTACCTCCTCCCCACCCCCACCTCCCAACTACTGCTTGGGCTGCCCCAATCCCATACCATGCTGCCATTGCTCTAGTTCTGCGTAGGAGGGAGAAGTTACAAAAAAACTTGGCTGTGTTGGCCTTGGTCAACCAAGAGTAGATCTCACCTGAGATTTTAAAAAAAATCTTTACCCTTCTCTGCCTTTACTTGACTGTAAAGATTTAAAATACTTGGTCAAGTCTTAAAAAGTTTTTTCAGTCAACAGTATTGGACCTGTTCTAAAGGACCTAATAATTGAGCTTTGCACTGAAACATACTGTGTGCCCAAATCCATTAATTGCCCATACATATAATTCTAACGTTTGTTAATCTACATTTTTCTAATTAAATATATAAATTAAATTAAATTAAATATATAAAATTAGCTTTTGGTTTGTGGTATGTTATATGTGTGATTTCTGCAGCTTGGGTACTCTTTTCACCAATATACAGCTACATCCTTTCCCTGTTACTCTGTTGCATCCTCATGGCATGGAGGTGACCCCGCGAGATCAGCCAAAAATAAGCTTAGGTGGACCCCTCCACATAGGAAAGGCTTTGAGTGTGTGCCTAGGCTCAAAAATGTGCCTGTGGTTCCAGCTAAGCACAAAGAGGTACTTGATCAAGTAATGACATTTCTGGCTACAGCTACCCATGTACTGGACAAAAACATGAAATGGCACCTACTCTGTAGCCCTTTTTTTGCTTCTGTAAGTGATAGAGACATAGAGGCAGAAAAGGAGGAAAGTGCCAAGAACTTCACCATTCTGTGATTCTGGATGACCTTCCAGTCCAGCTGGGGAATTATCCATTTGGTTTTATTAACTATGTTATATATTTTATTTTTCATTAGTGTGGGCCGTATTGAGTTTAGAACAAGAAAAAAAATCCCAACAAAAATCTCAAATGCACAGGACATTTCGGTCTGTGTTATTTTAATGCCTTTTAAAAACAATAGAAATGTTATGAATTGTTTCTATAAAAACATGTTATTCCGACAAGAATATATTAAAACACCTGCTATGTGTAAGGCATGGGGGCAGAGATAAAAAGACAAAGCTATAAATGTCCCCTTCCCTCCAGGAGCTTATAAACGCTGCTGACGCACTACTCCAGTGTTACTGGGCATAGGTAACTCCTGAAGAGGGAGGGGAGGTACCCAGACTTGGTTGAATAAAAGTGATTGGGGAGGGTTAGCCATGTGGTAGGTAGTAGGGACTGGACCGGATAGGGTTTTAACTGGCCTGAACTTACAACAGGACTGAGCAGCAGGAACAGGACTGCTAGATTTGGAGTCAGGAAGACGAGTGTTTTACTCCAGCCTCTGACACTCAGTGCTTGTGTTATGCTGGACAAGCCATCTGTCTGCCTCAGTTTTGTCATCTGTATAATGGGGATGATAGCCACAGCTACCTCACAGGGGGTTAATCTTGTGAGAATAGATTGAGACAATATATAAAAAGTGCTTTGTGAACTTGAAGGCCTTATGTAAACACTGGCTATTGTTATTACCACCATCATTATCATTATTAATTTTGTTTATGCTTTTTGTTTTTCTGTCACAGCCATGTTCAGATATGCTATCCATGCTGACCTCACAGCATCACCCTAGTTGTTAGGTTTTAATGATGTTGCAGATTGATGTTGGGTGTGAAAATGTTGTGTGAGGTGCTAATAACAACTCACCGTTATGTAGCACGGCTGCTGTTATAACAGATGAATAATTTGACATTGATTTGTGGATTCTTTCTCTTCTAGGATCCCCAGTATATCCAGCAAGCACTGACCAATGTTCTGTTAATGGATGCTGTGGTCGGTGCGCTTCAGTCATCGAATGCCATTTACGCTGCCTCCAAATTATCTTATTTTGATAAGATGAAGACTGAAAGTAAGATGAATATTTTTGGAACAGCAACATTTAATCCTGTTTCTAATCTAATGGGCATTTTGTTACATCTTTCAAAATCCTCCCCCCAATTTTCTCAAACAGTTTTCCCCCTAGGGAGTGTTTGAATGGAGGAGGTTTTGAAGTCAGGAATGATTGTTTTTCCCTTTGAATTAATTTAGCATCTTGTTCTTTATTTTGACACGTAGGCAGTTTACTTGCTGTCATTGCTCATTTGTGAAATGATCCACTAAAAAGTCTTCTTTGTTTTTTGTACAGCTATCAGTAGAAACTATACGACCTCCAATGCAAATGAGCTAGAAAATAGGAATAGAAATGGTTTCTTTTTTAAAACCTCTAATTAACTCTTTAAAGATTGCCCTAATTTGCCAGAGTATGGGGGCTGACCACAGGAATTCCCAAGAAGACTCAGTACTGGCAATCTCATTTTCAGCAGGTCCTAGAGAATTTTGCAGTGACATGCATAGCCTGTGCATGAGGTAGTTATTTTTTATGCCCATCAAGTGACTACCACTTGTACCCAGTTTGCAAGAATGTCTGCTTTCTGTAGGAGGAGAGGAGCAAGGCTTCACTCTCCAGGTCATTGTGAAGAATTAAGTGTTCCTTTAAGGAGTAGAAACAGGGCTTCAGGGTAGAAAACAGAGGGGATCCTGCCCTGTTTCAGGAAGAAAGAGATAAGTCAGGAGAGAAGGGAAAAGGATCTCCCTTAATTTTTGGAACAGAGTAATAGTAGAATGCACCTCCCAAAGAAGGTCCTGGAATCTGCTTCAGATAATTAATCCATAGGTGCTATCACCAGAGAGGTTATCTCATAAGGGTCAGAATGATCAGACAATGGTAATTAAGGATTCTCTTCTGAGGGGTACTAAGGCGTCCTTTTGTTGGCCGGACTTAACAATGGAAAGTTTGTTATATTCCTGAGACATGGGTCTAGGACACAATGGAGAATTTTCCAAGATTGTTAAATGTGTGTGTGTGTGTGTGTGTGTATGTGTATGTGTTGGGCAGTTAGGTGGCTCAGTGGGTAGAGCGTCAGGCCTGGAGTCAGGTAGACCTGAGTTCATATCCTTCCTCAGACACTTTACTAGTGAGTGAGTCATCTCACCTCTAGGTGCTTCAGTTTCCTTATCTGTAAGACGGGGATAATAGTAGCACCTACTTCACCAGGTTATTGTGGGGATTAAACGAGATAATGTATATAAAGGACTTTGCAAACCTTAGACCACTATATAAATGCTAGATACTTTATAAAATTAATGTTGTTGTTGTTCAGTTGTTAAGTCATGTCTGTCTTTGTGACACATATGGGATTTTCTTGGCAAAGATACAGAAGTGGGTTGCCGCCTCCTCATCCCTTGGGTTTGGCATAGAGGTTAAGTGACTTGCCCAGGGTCACAGAGCTAGTGAGTAAGGCCAGATCTGAACTCAGGTCTTCCTGACTCCAGGCCCAGCACTCTTATCTACTGAGCCACCTAAGCTGCCTCTTTCATAATATAAAATACAATACTTTACATGTTATACCTCATATGTTAGAATGATTAATTATGATGTTATATATTATTAATATTATAACTCTTATATAATACAAATTATTGTTATACAAATATTACATGTCCTTTTAGCAAATTTCCTGTTTCTCTTTTTTCCACACATGAAAAAAGTGTAGGTCAGTAGAGAAAGAAGAAATCATGAGATCGTTGGATTATCCTTCTAAGTGTAGCCTAAGTCCTGCGTACTCCAGGAGGCCAGTTCCCCCAGTTCCCCAAGCTTGTCTTTGTATGCTCAACAGCCAGCATCATGCCTTGCATCTATGTAGTGGGTGATTAATGAATAATTAATCTCTTGATAACTCAGCTAATTTTCAAACCATTTGCTTCCTCTATTTTAGTGCCTATGTCAGTTCCAAAAACAACTTCAGAAACACTGAAGCATAAAATAAATCCCTCCTTGGGAGAAACTTGCCCACAAGCCATAGATATCTTGTTATACACACCAGGTGAGTTGGGCATGGGGGATGGGGGTTGGTAGGGGAGGTTGGCATTTTTCAACAAGTATTAGGCTATAGTTTAGGCTAAGGGTAGCCTTGGAGTGAGATGGAGAATTGGAAAGAAGTATAAATGTGGGCAGGGTGGCCTTTTCTGGAGGAAGCTGTTCCTTCTTCTCTGAATATACTCTTCTTCCCATCATCTTGCATTCATGAAAACGTCTCTCCTCACAGAAGATGCTGTAGTAGCTGTAAACACTTTCTCTAGTCCTGGTTGCTTCTTCTCTCTTAAAAATCCTGACCCATTGGCCAGAAGGAGGAGTTGGGATATTATTCCTCCTGCCACTTCCAAATCCCCCTTTGGCTGACATCGCTCAGCAACTTTTCCTCCTTCAATACTAATTTTATCTGTAACAATGATAATAATAACTCCCATTTATCAACTTTATCCTACCCATGTCTTGGTTGTTTTAATCTGCTGACACTTAGATTTTTCTTCCTCCCACCTTCTCCATTTTAGCCCCTGACTCATTCTTCTTTTCCACTTAACTGGGACATCAGTATACACGTTGATGTGCCCTCAAACATCCTGACCTACCAGTTCATCAGCCTTCCCTTCATTCCACCCCAGTCAGGCACAGGAATTATCATACCTCTGATCTCACCATCACCCATCACTACTCAGCCTACATGATCCAGAACTCTGAAGAAGTTTCTCTCAACTTCTTATATGTATCTTTCCATCTGTCCCTCTCTTCTTCTTCATTCATCCTAAAACTGTTTGTCATAGTCATTGTGACCTCTAGTCAATCCATCCTTGCCACCTTTCCCAGTCCACCACCTCTATTCTGACTTCGGTTTCCTCACTTTACATTCTTGAACCTATAAATAACCAGGTCAGCTTTACACTGATGCCTCCCTTTAAATGCCTTGTCCTCTAGCCTATTGCTGCTTATGTTTTCCCAAACACCACTCTCACCATCTACTTCCGCTTCCTCTCCTTGCAGACTGCTGAATATTGCTGAATGAAGTAACATAGCAGTGCAGAATGGGTCTACCTATAACCTTGAACCTGGCCTCTCCCATCTTCTCTGGGAGCTCTGATCATCCCTCAATCATCTCCACTTTTCCCCCCCAGCCTTGTGTGTCTTTTTTCACTGGCTCCTTCCTTGCTGACTGAAAGCATGTCCAAATCCTCCCTATACTCTGTCTTTAAAAAACTGTCATTTGAATCTCCCATCACCTGAAGCTATCCTCCTATATCGTCTTTCCTATTTTTTCCAGTTTTTTAAGCAAATACCTAAAAAATAGCTATCTATACTCATTCCCTCCACTTCATTGCTTCTCACTCATTTTTCAGCACGTTGTAATTTGTTTTATAACCCTGCCACTCAAGAAACTGCTCTTTCCAAAGTTATGTACAAACTCTTAATTCCTAGTTTCAGTGACCTTTTTTCAGTTCTCATCCTTTTTTTTTTATTAAATTCTTTATTAAATTTTTTTGAGTTACATCTTTTCTCCCCGTCTTTCCCCCGCCCACCACCCCAAAACAGCCATCCCAGTATTTCCCCCCTCCCCCAGTCTATTCTCTCCTATGTCACTT
>CM053580.1:516996205-517022169 GCA_028627135.1 Pseudochirops cupreus
GCCATCTTGGCTCCGCCCCCCCTCTCATCCTTTTTTTATTTCCCTACACCTTTTGACACAGTCAGTCGGCCTTCTTCCTGGATACTCTGTCCTGCTTATTCATATTATTATTTCATGGGTCTTCTCTGAGCTGCCTGACTGTTCCTTCTTCACTCTCTTTTGCTGATTCACCATGCGTGTTTCATCCCCAAACATGGATTTCCCCAAGGATCAATGCTGGATCTTCTTCTCTTCTTTCTCTGCATGCTCTGTCTTCGTAATCCAATCAGTTTCTATTGGTTCCTTTGTCATCTTTACGAGGATGATTCCCAGATCTACTTATTCTGCCTTTATCTTTTTCATGAGACATCTCTGGCTGTCTCCTAGACTTCTCTACCATATGTCTCACAGGTATCAACATATTCAAAACTTATCTTTTCCCATGAACCATCCCATCCTCCTCACTTCCCCATTTATGTTGAGGGAACCACCATCTTTCCATTCTCCCAAGTTCAAGACTTTGGAGTCTTGCTTATCTCTTTGTTTTATCTCCCATAACCAGTCAGGCATCAAGGTTTATCAATTCTGAGTCCACAACACTTATTGCATCCCCACCAACATGGCCAGCACCCTGGTTCAGTCTTGGGCTTCAGCAATAAGCTCTTAACTAATCTTCTGGTTTCTAGTTACTCCTTTCTCTAAACCATCATCTACACAACCACCAAACTGATATTCCTAAAACACAGGTCTGAACATTTGACTTCCCCACTGAAGTGACTCCCTTTGTCTAGGATAAAATACCAGCTCTTCTACTTAGCATTTAAAGCTTCTCCCAGTGGGACTGGATCTCTGTGTCCTAATACCTGGCACAGGGCCTTGTATATGGTGAGTGTTTAATAACCACTTATTCTGAGGCGGCTAGGTGATGCAGTAAATAGAGCGTAAGCCCTGGAGTCAGGAGGACCTGAGTTCAAATCTGACCTCAGACACTTAATACTTACTAGCTGTGTGACCTTGAGCAAGTCACTTAACCCCAATTGCCCTGCTTTCCCCCCTCCGAAAAAAACCCCACTTATTCAAAGTACCATAATACCCTAGGTTTAGAGCTAGAGTGACCTCAGGTGTCAGTAGGTCTTGCTTTTCCTCTTTAGAGTTGGATAAACTAAAATTCAGAGAAACAGAACGTCTCCCAAGGTAAGAGGGATTGAGGGGAAGAGCTGGAATTCAGATGTGGATTGTCTCACTCCAAATCCAGTGTTCTTTTCTCTGTTGAACTGTTGAAGGCTGACCCTTTGCACGTGATAGATACTACAATGCTGCTTGCTGTCTCTTTAATAAGAATTTTTTGTTTTAGTTGTAAATCCCATGAAAAGTCATAGGAACATACTACCTTCTGTTAATTAAATTCACTCCAAAAAAAGAGCGTTTCTTTTTATTCTAGCATATGCATTCCTTCCAATAGACAAGTAGTCAAGTTCAGTTCAAGTTGCTTTTACGATGGGGGAGAATTGGAACAACTAGTGGGACAGTGGATAGAGAGAGCTCTGAACCTGGAATCAGGAAGACCTGAGTTCAAGTTTGGCCCCAGGTACCCACTCTCTTAGTGACCCAGGGCACGTCTGCCTCACTTTCCTCACTTATAAACTGGGAATAATAATTGCCCCTATCTACCTCCCAGGATTGTTGTAGGGACCAAGTGAGATAATATTTACAAAGTGCTTTGTAAACCTTAAAGCACCATAAAATGTAAGTGATGCTGGTGATGATGAAGGAAACAAGTGAAAATCAGTATAAGAGTATATGCATGCTCCTGAGGTGCATGCATTCAAGGGCACTTTTATAAGTTGTGCCTTTGTCTCTCATTTTGCACATATGTGCCATACCCAACAATTTGAAAGGAAACTCACTCAGATCCCTGTGAAGTTGTGCTATAAAAGATTATCAAAAGAGTCACAGAATGTCACAGTTAGAAGTGACCTCAGTGGTCATCTAGTCCACTGTTTGTCCCTTTGCAGCTTCTGTTCACTGCTCCTATGCCTTCTTATTCCCAAGAAGGGTAATTTATTGTGTTGTTCAGTTGTTTTCAGTTATGTCCATCTCTTCATTGACCCCATTTGGAGTTTTCTTAGCAAAGATACTAGAGTGGTTTGCCATTTCCTTCTCCAGCTCATTTGACAAATGAGAAACTGAGGCAAACAAAGTTAAGTGGCTTACCCAGGGTCATACAGTAAGTGTCTGGGGCCATATTTGAACTCAGAAAGATGTATCCTGCAACTCCAGGATCAGCACTCTATCCACTGAGCCCCCTAGCTGCCCAAGAAGAGTAATGCATGACCACAATCAAATAATGGATAGGTCCCTCACAATAAGTCCAGCCAGGTCTTCTGTTTTCCAGGCTAAGCATCTTCATTTCCTTAACTGATTCCCATTTAATTTGATCATAAAACTCTTTACCATCCTAGTTATTTCTCTTCTGACTCCTCTACAGCTCACCAGTGCCATTCCTAAAATGTGATGCCCAGAACTGAACACAGTACACCAGATGTGATCTGACTGGGCTGAGGTTATCACCACCATAGTCCCGGACACTCTGCCTCTTTTAATGCAGCCAGGCATTTTATCAGCTTAGCTGTTAAGTAACACCTTTGACTCAGTCATCTGACAGGGTCAACTAAAACCCCCAGTGCTTTTTCAGATAAACATGCTTTCCCCCATATTCTCCTCATACAGTTGATTTTGGAACCCAATTACCTCATCTGCAAAATAAAACATTGAACTAAGTGATTTTTGTAGATTATTTTCCAGCCCTAAATTTTGCAAGTGATGGATTTTATCAGTGTGTTAAATCTGATTACCCTCACTCATATTTCATTTTCTTTTTTTAACTTCTAATAACTTTCCTTGGTAAATGATGCATTTGTGTACTCTTGATTCTTAAACTATTTTTGGCATCTATGAACTATTAACTAATTAAACTATCTATTTGGCATCCAAACCCCTTCATAACCTAGCCCTTCTATCCTTCCAGTCTTCTTACACCTTATTCCCAACATGTGTTCTTCAGTCTATCGATACTGGCCTCCTGCCTGTTCCACAAACAAGACACTTCATCTCTTGGCTCTGGGCATTTTCACTTGCTTTACCCCTAGGCCTGAAATGTTCTCCTTCCTCAACTCCACCTACTGACTTCCCTGGCTTCCTTCAAGTCCCAAAGAAAATCCCATTTTTAATAGGAAGCTTTCAGTTCCTTACCTCAGTTAATAATTTCCTGTTTATCCTGTATATAGCCTGTTTGTATATATTTGTTTGCATGTTGTCTCCCCCATTAGATTGTAAGCTGCTTGAGGGTAGGGACTGTCTTTTGCCTCTTTTTATATCCCCCTGCCCTTAACACCGTGCCTGGCACATAGTAAGTACTTCACAAATGTTGATTGA
Source organism: Pseudochirops cupreus (assembly GCA_028627135.1). Lineage (NCBI taxonomy): Eukaryota > Metazoa > Chordata > Mammalia > Diprotodontia > Pseudocheiridae > Pseudochirops > Pseudochirops cupreus. Next base: position 516,999,620 of record CM053580.1, read on the forward strand.
TTGAACATGGCAGAACATAAGTACCTATGGCTGCCTTGCCAAGCAGAATCACCATCGTGTTAACAACCTGCCTTTCTTTTTATCTCGTGACTAATCATTTTCTTTCTGAGTAATGAAAAAGATTTCAGAAAGAGACTTGGGAAATAGAATAAAAAAGAAACCTGATTTTGGTCTTTTTTTAATTAAAAAATTATTATTTGAGGAACTGATGGATTCCTACCTCTTAAAAGATTTGCTTATGAAAACATTTAGCATTTTTATTTTTGTGTGTACTGCAGTGATAATATTCTCTTGACTTTTTTGGATTGATTTCCTTTTTTTAGGACATCTTGATCCGGCAGAAAAGATTGAAGATGCCCATCCCAAACTGTGGTGCGCTTTAAGTGAAGGCAAAGTGATTGTGTTTGATGCATCCTCCTGGACAATCCATCAGCAGCCCTTTAAAGTAGGCACTGCTAAGTTGGTGAGTAACAAGGAGGACATATTCTTTCCCACCTACTGTCCTCTCCTCAAGCTTAAAGCTTACTCCTCATACTTGTCAGCATTTCTTCTCTCAAATTCTAGAAATTTTAGACTAAGGTCCCAGTATAAGCTAGCCTTAGTTTGGGGAGAAACCAAATACATTTTACTCCAGAATATTAGAATGACTGTAAATAGCAGTTGCTTTCTTTTCTGGCCAGAAATTTTGAGGGTCTTCCCTTCCCAGATCGATATTTTTGTGAGGATAAATTAGGCCATCATTTGTCTCACTTCTTACCTAGTTCTTAGTTATTGAATGGGCATTGCCCCAGACATTCTGAGACCCGGGCAAGACCTTAATTTTAGAAAGGCCAAGGTCACCCACTGCATCCTGGGCCATTGCCACTCGTCTTGACATTTGTCCTGCCACTGGACTTTGATGACTCACGAGGAGAGAGTGAGGACTTTAGCCTCACTTAAATCCAGTTTGAACACAAGTGAAGACATCACACTGATGATGTCATTGGTCCTTTTCAAGAATGAAGGATGAACAATAACCAAAAATGCCACAATATGCCATAACATTCCATAATATCATATGATTCATTTTAAGTTACTGAGTCATCAAACTTAAATCTGAAATACTTTGATTCATTTAAATTGGCTTCATTATACCTTTGTTTTTGTTGTTTAGTCATTTTGAGTTGCATCCAACTCTTCATGACCCCATTTGGAGTTTTCTTGCAAGGATACGGGAATGATTTGCCATTTACTTCTCCAGCTCATTTTTAGATGAGGAAACTGAGGCAAACAGGAGTAAGAGACTTGCCCAGGGTCACACAGCTAGTAAGTGTCTGAGGCCAGATTTGAACTCAAGCCCTCCGGACTCCAGGGCCAACACTCCATCCACTGCACCACCTAGCTGCCCAAATAAGAGAGGGCTTTTGTGGTTGTTCACCAACTCTTCATGGCCCAATTTGGGGGTTTTCTTGGCAAAAATACCAGAGTGATTTGCCATTTCCTTCTCCAGCTCATTTTACAGATAAGGAAACTGAGGCAAATAGGGTTAAGTGACTTGCCCAGGATCACACAACTAGTAAATGTCTGAGGCCAGATTTAAACATAGGAAAATGAGTCTTCCTGATTCCAAGCCTAGCGCCCTATCATTTGTGCCATGTTAGCTCATATTTATATTGTACTTAATAAATGCTGAGTCACTTTTTCAAAAAAGCCCTGTGAGGCAGATGGAGAAAATGTTATTACCCCATTTTGCAGGTGAGGAGATTGAAGCATGGAGACATGAAATGAAATCATCTTCCCAGTTACACACCCAGTAAGTGTGGGATTTAAGATTCAAATCTAAGGCTTCCAACTCCAAGTCTGCATTCTTTTCTCTCTGCCAAGTATATTTACTGATGAATACTCTGATGAGCTTAAAGGAGGAAGCCAGGTGGCATGGTGTGTAGAGTGCTGGACTTAAAAGTCATGAAAACCTCAGTTCAAATCCTGCCTTGCTCACCTCCTCACTGTGTGACCCTGGGAAGGTCACTTGGCCTCTTTCTGACTTAGTTTCCTCATCTGTAAAATGGGGATAATTATAGCCCCTACCTCACAGGGTTGTTGGGAGTATAAAATGAGATAGCATATATAAAACACTGCGCATATTTTTCTCTCCAGTAATTTAAAACAGAAATTTAAATTACTTTTACATGCTTTAGGATTAAATCTCAGGCCATTTCCAATCAAATTCACAAAACAGAGCAATCATCTCATGAATAGGCAGCATCAATCTTTTGTGTTGTTAGACTGTGTCCAATTTTTTTTGTGTTTTGCTGTCTTGAATGCTAAGAATAATTGCTTGTCTTCTAATTTGAAGAATCATCTTTGATAATTTAATGAGTCAGATTCTTGCTCTTCTTTTGGCTCCAGGCATAGAGCATTGGCCAGCATACCCGAAGACTAGACTTACCATAGGTCCTTCCTCTTTCTCTCCCAGAGTCCCTCCCTGTTAGCTGGTTAACCTTAGAGAAGTCATGTCATCTTTTTAGGTCTCATTTTCTCTGTCTCCTTTCCCTCAGGGAAGAACCAGGGGTAATATCCATCCCTGAGTGGGCTGACACATTGGGTGAATCAAATCTGTTTCCTCTGTCACCCATGCTTTTGGTAGTAAGTTGAGTGTTCAGGCATGTATGTTAAATAGCATTGGCTATTTAATTCTGTTAATTCACACCAGTAATAAAGGCAAAAACCCCCACCATTAAAAACATGTGTAATAAAAGGGACAGGACCACAGCCTTCCTGGAGGGTTCCTGGGACTCTTGGGCCACCATTTAAGAATTAATGCACTAAACTAGCAGTACATTAGGCAGTTATAGACCAGTGATACTTCCCTGACCCAAAAGAGCTCTGACAACCCAGATTTAACCTCATAGTAATCTCATCAGTCATAATGAATTTGCATTTGCAGCAGTTGTAGTTGTGAGTCCAATGGGGAGGTGGGGCACACAGACCCAGGTGGACCCATCGGCCTTTGAAGTAACCAAAAATTTGGCAACAGATAATAGATAAATGAATAGCAGTAGCATGCTACTAATAAAAAAAAATGTGGTGGGAATAGTAATAGTTATTAGGCTCCATTTTCTCCAGATCTGGGTTATACCACTGATTACAAGTTGGACGTTTGGAAAACATCAGCTATTTCTGGCCAAAAAAGCATTAGTTGTCAAATTTTTTTATCACAATGTAATGTTTTTCCCCATCCACATTCATAAACCTCCCTGTAAACCATCCACAGATCCCAGATTAAGAACACCTTGATTTAAGTCTTCTTTCTATTGGCTAAACATCTCCATTTCCTTGAAATGACCTTCATGTGCCGCAATCTCAAATACCTTCACTAACCTGGTTGCCTTCTGGGTGTTCCCATAGTTATGCAGTATCCCACCCTGTGGCTTCCCCATTTCAGTAAAGAAAGGAGGGAATTGAATTTTCTTTCGTCTTTCCCAATCTAAACTTGTTAGGAAGAACAAGATTCTGGTAGACAGAGATGAGGAGGGGAGTGAATTCCAGGTATGAGAAGACCACCCATTAATTTAAAACAGAGTAGATAAGTATGAGGTTGTATGTGTTGAAGGGGACTGAATATGAGAAGTGTAATGTTGAATAATTGCATCACATGTTAAGAAGATATACTCTTGGATTGATGCAAAGTGAAATGAGCAGAACCATGAGAATACTGTATATAGTAACCATAGTGTTGGAATGATGATTAGCTATGAGTGACCTAGCTATCCTCAGCAGTACGATGATCTAAGACAGCTCTGAAGGACTTACGCTATCCCTATCCAGAAAAGAATTGATGGAGTCCAAATGCAGATTGAAACATACTTTTTTAAACTTTCTTTTTTTTTCTTGTTTTTTTTCTTTGTCCTGTGTTTTCTTTCATAACATGACTAATATGGAAATAAGTTCTGTGTGACATTACATGTATATCAAACTGCCTTCTCAATGAGGGAGGAAGGGAAAGAGGGGTGGAGAGACTTTTTTAAAAACAAATGTTAAAAATTATCTGTACATGTAATTGGGGGAAATAGAATATTAAATAAATATATTTTAAAAACCAAGAAAATATATTTATGGGAGGCAATCTAAGAACCATAAAGTCAGAGAATTTTTGAGTAAACATCTACAGGAAAAGGAAGAGAAGAGAGAAGGTTGTGGGGAAAGTATACTACCAATCAGCTGGACAGAAGAACAGATAAGAAATTTAGGGAAATGGACAACAAGCCTGACACAGACACATGATACAGTAGTGGAAGGAGACTTCATCTGGACAAATGTTGGAGTGTTCCTTTCTCTCAGTTGTTCTTCCCACCCCAAAATCCTGCCTTAGAGTGTAGTAATTAATGACTTGGTGTCAAACTGGAAGGAAGTCTTTATTCGAGTTTCCCAGAAATCTGTAGTTGACTCTGTTGTATTTAGTATTTTTATTACTTAGATTACTAGGTTATTTATTACTCAGGTTATTATCAGTTACTTAGGCAAATTGCACAATGGCTTGTGTGCTATATTTGTAAGTAATACAAAGTAGAGACTTCACGTGACATTCAGGATTCAAAAAATCCTTGGTTAGCTAGAAGTTTGGACTCAGTCTCTTAAGATGAAATATAATAACGATTAATATAACATTTTACATTTGGTGTAAAAAAAAATCAGCACAAAATGGGAAGAAAACCAAGCTCACAATCTGCCCATCATCCTTGATTCTCTCTTACCACAGACACAGACACAGACACACACACACACTTGATGGCTGATTCTACCTTTTCAATATCTTTCATATACAGTCCCTTTGACACCACAGCCACTCTGGTGCAGGCCCTCATAACCTCGTGCCTGGACTATTAAAATAGCTTGCTACTGGCTCTGCCTGCTTCAAATTTCTCCCCACTCCAGTTCATTCTCCAATCCAATGTTAAAATGATCCTCCCAAACATACAGGTCTAAATATCATATCAATAAGCTCCAATCACATCAGTAAACTCCAATGGCTTTCCCCTGCTTCCACAATCAGGTTTAAAAATCGTATTATCTGTATTAGTAGATAGAAACATCCTGGACCAGAGAACTGAAATAATTCCATTTACTGTAGTCCTTTATAAATGGTTAAGTTAAAAGTAGTATTTTATTGGTTTCCATAATTTGCATCTATTAATACCATTTAATACAAATTAAAAATCATTCATTTTTGAACATTTGCTTTAAAGTTGTAAAATCAGACAAAAACTTTGAACCCATATTTCTAAGATACAGTGTTCAATTTTTTCATTTGCTAAAGAAATTCTCAATGTCTTTGCATCTTGCAGAACTGCATGCTTATGGCAGAGCAGAATCAAGTTTGGATCGGCTCTCAGGACTCCATTATTTACATTATTAACATTCATAGTATGTCCTGTAACAAGCAACTCACTGATCATCGTTCCAGCATCATGGATTTAATTGTAGAAGATGGCAACAAGGAATCTAGGTAAAGCAGGCTGAAGAAGTGAAATAAGTGGTGTGTCTTTAAATAAGAAACAAAATTTAAAAAAAGAAAAAAGTTTTAAAGTCTATTTCTGGAAAGAGATCATGATCTGAGTTACATTGTCTTCATGGCTATAAAAATAGGCAGCAATCTTTTGAATGACATATTTTCCCTTTGCCAACAAATCTTAGAATTTTTAATTCTATTAGGACCTTAGATCATCTAATCTAGTAGTATCAAATTCAAATAGAAGTGCATCTCTATGAGCTGCATATTGATTTAGGAAACTGCAAATTAACATCTGTGCTTTAGTGTGTTTTTATGTATTTTGTTAAACATTTCCCAGTTACATTTTAATTTGATTCAAGAGTGCCACAATTTTGACACCTCTGATCTAGTGCAACCCTGATATTTCACGGATAAAGATGCTGAGGCCCAGAAAGATTGAGGGACTTGTACAAATCAGTAGCAGAGCCAGATATAAATGAGCCCAGTAACTTGATTACCATTCAGTGCTGTTTTGAACCTGTAACACTTAACTTCCTTCCCACCATGATATAGTCCTGTCTTCAATTTGAATAATAGAAGCTTTGTTCATATGAGTTCACTGACTAGAAGTTATTAACATGAAAATGAAACAAAAACAGGGTGAAAAGGTAATGTATTGTCTTAATTAGAGTCTAATCCTGTAAGGCTCGTTTTGGGGCATCTGGCTATTGTTCATGTTAAAAATTAAACTTCAAAATTATAAATTATATTTTAGCTTTTCAGTTATTCAAGGTTTTGTTTGTGTAGCCTGGAATCTATGAACTTGTTTTTTTAAAAATGTTTTTATAAATCTGTTTCAATGCAATCCTTCGTAGTCCTCTCATATTTTGTTTTATACATTTAAAGCATGGTTCTGAGAAGAACCTTGTAGGCTTTACCGCATGCCAGAGGGGTCCGTGACACACACACAAAAAATCAGAATTCCTCTATTAGTGGAAGGGCTCTCTACCATCTGGTGTCAGATAACTAAGTTGAAAGCCTGACTGCCCCACTTATTAGTGCAGGGACTAGCCTGGTGTTTTCCTTGACATAGGAAACTCCCTCTATTCATATAAGTGAACACCTTTAACACTATTTATAATCTCAGAGATTTGCATAGCACAATGAAGGACTAGATGACTGGCCCAGGGTCACACAGCCAATAAGTATCAGAGGTAGGACCTGAATTCAAGCCTTCTTGGCTCCAAAGCTGACCGTCTCTCCAACATGCCAGGGGCACATGAACACAGGCCTTCCTGGTTCTATGGCTGACTCTCTCCACCTTACCCCACACCTCTACAGTGCTATAACCGACCAAATCACTTCTCTAGATCAGCCTGTTTGCTCATCTTAAAAATGGGTAGCAATAATATTACTAGTCACTGATCATATAATATTATGCCTCAAAGGGCTGTTGTGAGAGTAGTACTTTATAAACTGAAAAGTCCATTAGCCAACATCATCACCATAAGAGTTTAATAAGTCCCTGTAATATGACATTGGATACAGCCCACAGAGAGTCCTAGAATCACAAGTCCATAGACCAGAAGCTGGAAAGGTCCTCAAAAGTCAACTAGTCCAGCCACGTTTTTCCACAGATATGGAAACTGAGGCCAAGTGACTTATACAAGGTCACACGTAGGTAGTAAACACCAGAGGCAGGAGAGTAGTCAGGGATAGGAAGCAGCTGTCATCCTATCAAACCAACAGTCATGCCCTGACTTGATGAAATTTAAGTAAACTTTTGGCATTATCCAATTGCTCTTCTTAGTTGTTGTATCGATGTTTTAACCCTAGTTCTCCACGTAATTTGTTTACTGTTCCTGTGGCTTACATCCAGTTTTATCCAGAGAGAACTTATATTCTCTCTTGAATTAAAGTATAGTCAGAAGTGAGTTGTAAAATTTTTCTTTTTTAACAGCAGCAGTGAAGTCTATTCATGCAGTTTGGATGGAGTAATCATTGCGTGGAATGTCAGTACCCTGAAAGTAAACAGGAGATTTCAGCTTCCATGCCAAACTCTAACTTCCATTAAGCTTCATAACGGCCGCCTTTGGTGCTGTAAGTCTGGCGATGCACGCGCACGATCCACATGTACTTTGGAACTAACTTAGCATTGCAGTTTTATTTAAATTCATTCTCTCTCTTCAGTCAGCAAAACAACGAGTATTAACTAAGCCTTTATTATGTGCCAGGGATATAAATGAAAGCCAAAACTGTCCCTGCCCTCAACGAGCTTACATTCTGAGGCAGGAGACAAAATGGGAATAACTAGGGGTGTGTGTTGTATTTATTTTTTTCTTTTTCTGTTTTTATTTTCATAAAATGGGTTTCTCTCTCTTTCTCTCTTTCTCCCCCCTTCCCCCTGTCTTCCTTCCTCCCTCGCCCTCCCTCTCTCCCCCTCTCCCTCTCTCCTTTCCTTCTTCTCTCCCTTCTTTTAATAATAATACCTAACAGTGATTTAAGGTTTGCAAAGCCTATCTCATAAGATCCTTACAACAGCCTTGTGAGGTCACTAATACAGGTGCTGATAAGCCCATTTTATGGAAGAGGAGCTTGAGGCTCAGTGGCTTGTCCACAGTTATACTGCTAATAGTCATCAGAAGCAAGATTCAAACTCTGGTCTCCCCTGACTCCAAGTTCAGCCCTTTTCCTACTTTATCACTTTGTCTGGAGATGTAGCTCCTAATTTTACTCATCCTTGCCCCCCACCCCCACCCCCAGCAGGAATATCAACAGCTGGCATATATTGAGGACCTGCAATGTGGCAGGTGCTTTACAAATATTGTCTCATTTGGTCCTCACAACAACCCTGGGAGGTAAATACTATTATTATCTTCATTTTACAGATGAGGAAACTGAGGTTGACACAGGTTAAGTGACTTGCCCAGGGTCACAGAGTTAGTTAAGTGTCTGGACTAAATTCAAATTCAGGGCTTCCTGACTTCAGATGCAGCCCTCTCTTCACTGTATCACCTAGCTGCCTTTCCCAGGGCCTTGCACATGGTAAGAACTGAACAAATGTTTGAATTTGATATTTAACGTAAAGATTTGAAGAGCACCTTGTAAAAAAAATAAATATGGGGCAGCTAGGTGGCGCAGTGAATAGAGCACCAGCCCTGGAGTCAGGAGGACCTGAGCTCAAATCCAGGTTCAGACACTTAATACTTACTAGCTGTGTGACCTTGGGCAAGTCACTTAACCCTGACTGCCTTGCCTTCCTCCCTCAAAAAACCGAATAAATAAATAAATGCTCCTCAAAGCACAGTGAGGGTGTTTTCTTTTGCTTAAACTACTTCTCCCTGAACCCTTCACTTGGTTTGTTATATGACAGTTAAGCCATATTTCACTTGTATGATGTGTCCATTATGAGCAGTGTTTTTTTTCTTTTAACATTGCAGGTCTAGGCCGTAGCATTATGGTTGTGACAACAAATGGATTTCTTCGACAAGAACTGAAAATTGATGAGCTCTTTAAGGAAATATTCCCCCCTTTCCTCTGTTTCCAGCTGGTTCCTGAGGTATTTTAAAACAATTCATTGTGGAACATAATTAACAAGTTTGATACTGCTTAGCAGTAAAATGCCTGAATAAAAGTGTCACACTGTCACTTGTGTTTTTAGCAAGACCAAGTCTGGACAGCATGTACTGGACACAGAGACATATATGTCTGGAATGTAAAGGACTTCTCAAGGCCACCTCATAAAATTCAGCTTCAAGACTGTTCAGAGATCAGCTGTATGATCAAAGTAAAGAACCAGGTATCAGCCTTGTAACTGTCACTTGTCAAAGTCATAGGGATTAATGCCTGTCCCAGGGCAGCAGAAAGAAAGATGTATTTGTGTACAGGTGAGCAAATACAAGCCTATTAGCCCATGACCGTGTGTCCCAGGACCAGTCATTAAGTCATAGAATATTAGGACTACAATAACCTTTGGGCTATCTAGTCCAGTCTCCCCCTTGTTTTGTAGATGAGGACAATAAAGTAGGGAAGGACCTTATGTAAGCATAGAATTCGTAAGTTTGAAGCAACCTATGGGAACCTTTCTTTTGTACAGATAAGTTATTTTCCTTTTTCTTTGAATTCTCTGGGGGGCATATACATTTTTTTGGAAAATGCCTCTTAGCTTTTATGGCTTCATCCCAGGATACCATGGTTCTGAGTATTATATTATTATTTTTACTTCTAAAGGACTTGAATGCTATGAGAATGCGTACTAAAAGGATATATAATCTCACTTAAGACCTCCAACCTTCCTCCCACTTGAATCTTGTGGTTATGATGTGGTTTGCCTCTTAGAGACTCCCATTTACTCCCAAACTTCAACACAGCATTTCTTTTTTTTTCTTTTAAATTTATTGTTTATTTGTTTTTAATATTTAAAAAATATATATATATATTAAGTTCCAAATTCTCTCCTGCCTTCCAGCCCCTCTCCCATCCACTGAGAAGAAGGCAAGCAATATATCAGTTATGTATGTGAAATCATGCAAAATGTATTTCCATATTATTAGCCATGATACAAAAAAGCAATAAAAATAAAGTGAGACAATTATACTTCAATTTGCATGGAGTTCTTAAGTTCTCTCTCTGAAGACAGACAGCATCTTTCATCATGAGTCCTTTGGAATTGTCTTGGATCATTGTATTGATCAGAGTAGCTAAATCTTTCACAGCTGCTCATCATTACAGTGTTGCTGTTATTGTGTACAATTATTTCCTGGTTCTACTCACTTTACTTTGTATCAGTTCATATAGGTCTTCCCAGGTTTTTCTGAAACTATCCCCCTCATCACAGTGTTCCTTTTGACAGAGACCTACATTCTGCTGGAGGCTGGAATACAATAAGTTTTTCTGTGTGTATATTTAAAGGATGGGATCCAGAACATGGGGGAGAACCAGACCCATCTGAGTTAAAGGAAGGAAATGTAAGACATCTGTAAGCCTTATGGAGTAGTAAGATCTGCATTCAGATACTGGCTCCCATACTTACTAGCAAGCTTAAGTCACTTCCTATCCCTGAGCCTCAATTTCCTTATGTGAAAAGGTTGATAATCAGTAAGCATTTATGTGCCAAGTGCAGTAGTTCCTGCCGTCAAGTAACTTATATGCTAAAGGGGAAAACAAAATGTGCACGTGCATAAATATACACAGTTGTTGTTGTTCAATTGTGCCTGACTGTTTGTGACCACATTTGGGGTTTTCTTGGCAGAGATACGGGAGTGGCTTGTCATTTCTTTCTCCAGCTCATTTGACAGATGAGAAAACTGAGGCAAATAGGGTTAAGTGACTTGCCAGGGTCACACAGCTAGTAAGTGTCTGAAGCCAGATTTGAATTCAGGAAAATGAGTATTTTCATGCACACACATATCTCAAATGAATTCACAGTAGTTTGAGAAATAGGGCACTAGCAGATGGGGAGATCAGAAAAAGTCTTATGTAAAAGTTGGAGTTTGAGCTGTTTTTTGAAAGAAAGGAGGGATTCGGGGTGGTTGTGTAGCACAGTCAATACAACACCAGCCCTGGAATCAGGACGACCTGAATTCAAATATGGCCTCAGACACATAACACAAAAAACTAGCCGTGTGACCTTGGGCAAGTCACTTAACCCCAATTGCCCTACTTTCCCCCCTCCAAAAAAAAAAAAAGAAAATAGAAAGCCAGGGATTCCAGGAGATAGTAATAAAGAAAAAGAGCCTTCCTGGCTACAAAGGCAAAGTTGGTTGGTTGTTGTCCTTTTTTTCTTGAAGAGGACCAAAATGACACCACTGTGCTAGGGTCAAGTTTCAGTGTGTCTGACTGTAGCTGATCAGACCAATACAAGCTCAGAATACTCCACCACAGATTGGGTACAAATAGTCCATGTGAACATTTGGAGTGGATATTCTAAATTTGCGCAAAGGCAAAGAACCTGAAGATGGAATATTGGGCGTGAGGAATAGCAAGACCAGTATGGCCAGACAGACCTATACTTACAGTGTGTGGAGGGAGCAGTGTTTAAGAAGCCTGGAAAGGTTAGGTTGAGGCTACATTGTGAAGAGCTTTAAATTCCAGAAAGAGCTGTATCCCAGAGAGATTCAAAAGCGGGGGAAAGGACCTATTTGTACAAAAATGTTCATAGCAGGTCTTTTTGTGGTGGCTAAGAATTGGAAATCAAGGGGATGCCCATCAATTGGGAATGGCTGACCAAGCTGTGGTATATGATTGTGATGGAATACTATTGTGCTATGAGAAATGACAAGCAAGATGATGACAGAAAAATTGATGCCAAGTGAAGTGAGCAGAAGCAGGAGACTTTTGTACACAATGTTGCAATAGCAATATTATACATTAAAGAACAATGAATGACTTAGCTATTCTCTACAATACAGTGATCCAATGCAATCCCAAAGAATGCATGATAAAATATGCTATCCACCTCCAGAGAAAGATTTGGCATTGGCTGACTATAGACTGAAGCATACTATCTTTTTTTCTTCTATTCTTTTTTTATTCTGGTCTTCCTGTACAAAATAATTAATATGGAAATGTTGAATATGATTGTCCTTGTATAACCTGTCTCAGGGAGGAGGAAGGGAGGGAGAGAGTTTGGAATTCAAAACTGAAAAAAAAACAAGAACAGGAACAAACGTTAAAAAAAATTGTTTTTAACATGTTATTGGGGGGGAATTAAATATTATTTTAAAAAGAAACAGCAAATACAACAGAATCTAATAAATGAACGGATGAATGAAGTCCAGACAGACTTTATATTTGACACTATAGGTGACAGGGAGTAACTAGTTTATTGAGTGTGGAAGGGGTTTTCCATGATTAGCCCTGTGCCTTAGAAACATCCCTCTGGCAGCTCTGTCATGGCTGTTGGAACTGGGCAAGACAGTGCAAGGAGCTCAGAGAAGAGGTTGTTGTGGTAGTCTATGCCAGAGATAATGGGCCTGAACTAGTGGTTATGGTGGGAGTGGAGAGGAGGGGTTAGGGAAAGTGTAGAGACAGAAATGACGAGATTTGGCAGCAGATTGGATATATGGGATGAGCGAGAGTGAGGAGTCAAGGATGATGCCAAGGTTCTGGACGGAGGTGATTGGAAGGATGGTGGTGCCTTTGGTAATAATAAGAAAGTTTATATAAGAGGGGAGGGTTTGGGGAAGAAATGAGTTCTGTTCTGAGCCTGTTGCATTTGAGATGTCTGTGTTCAAAATGTTCAGTAGGCAGTTGGTGATGAAAGATTGGAGAAAGTAAGAGGGCTTAGGATAATGTGAACAAGGTTTGTGGGTGTGACATGTTTGAAAATCCAGCAAAAAATAACCACCACAGCAACAAAATTGATGGACAGTCAGACAAGTGGGAGGAGAACCAGGAGAGAGCATTGAGAAGGAGGGAGCAATCAACAGTGTCAAGGGAGGTCAAGAAGGATTTATATTGAGATGAGGTCATTGGATTTGGCAAATAAATCAAATAGTTATTCTTACTCATTTAGAGGGCTCTTGTGAAAGTCAGTTGAGATGATTAAAGTGAGAATGCTTTAGAAAAATTCTAAGTCCCAGAAATTAGAAGAGGCAACTGTGATATAAGGGCAAGAGTGTTGTCTGACTGTGTGACTTTTCCTCTCTCTGAGCCTGCTTCCTCATCTGTTAAATGGGGTCAACAATCTTATGTCACAGGATTACTAAGAAGAAAATGCTCTATTAAATGGGCTTATTAAAAAGTCTTATTTATGTAAAACCTGTCACTCTAGGTTCACATGACCTAGGTTCAGTCTTGGAGGCTTCTCAGTAATTTTCTTGGATATACACAGTTGTTCAGTTGTGTCCAAAACTTCATGACCACATTTGGGATTTTCTTAGCTAAGATACTGGAGTGGTTTACGATTTCCTTCTCTAGCTTATTTTAAGATAAGGAAACCGAGACAAACTGGGTTAAATGACTTGCCCACACAGCTAGTAAGTATATAAAGCCAGATTTGAATTCACAAAGAGGGATCTTTCTGACTCCAGGCCAAGTGGTCTACACCACCTAACTGGAGCATCAGAATTTAGTTCATGCCTAGGGCTCACTTTAAAAAAAAAAAGGAAAAGAGAAAAAGAACCTTCAGTTCTCATGCAAGCAGCCAAACTAACAAAGCATTGAATATGGGACAGGTTATATTTAACCTGATAAGAAATTCAGAGGACTCATACTCAAGTCCATAAATAGGCAAAAACGATCATTTTCCTTTAAAAGTTCCACCTTCCCCAGGTGTCGATACCATCCCCTTAACTTATGCTGTCAGCAAATAGAAAGGTTGAAGTTGATCCTTCTTCAGGCCTCAGCACCCTTTCTCCTTTGGGGTCAATGGTGATAGATTAGAGATAAATGTATCGTTGTCGTGATAATCATCGTTATTTTTATTGTTACTTCACCGTTGTTGTTTCCCAAAGTACCTTTTTCCAGAAGTTTTGCCTGCAGGGTTTAGGACATCTGTGTCTCTGTTGATCGTGGAGGACCCAGTACAAAATTCCTCAGTCCGGAGTCGTTCTCACGTCTCTTGTTTGTTCTGGTGGCACCCAAAAAAGGAACAGAAGAATGCAGTCGAGCGGGATCTGTGTCACGCGTACAGGGGACGAAACGCTGGGGGCGGCGGTGGCGGCAGGAAGTGCTTTTCAGAAGTGGCCGTTTTTGCTGGAGTCTGAGCGCAGGCAGAAGCAGACTTCTTTTCCCTTCTTTGTTTTTCTCTCTTTTTTGGTCTGTTTTCTTTTGCAACATGCTGTTATTTTCAGTTATGTTTGATTCTTTGTAACCCTGTTTAGGGGTCTCTTGGCCGAAGATACAGGATATGGTTTTGCCATTTCCTTCTCTGGCTCATTTGATGGAGGAGGAAACTGAGGCAAACAGGGTTAAGTGACTTTCCCAAGTCACACAGCTAGTAAGTGTCTGATGCTGGATTTGAACTCGGGTCTTCCAGATGCCAGGCCTGGCACTATCCACTATGCCCCTAGCTGCAATATGGCTAATACAGAAATACATTTTGTGACTTCACACATATGACCTATGTCAAATTGTTTGCCTTCTCAAGATGGGGAGAGTAAAGACGGAGCAAGAGAATTTGGAACTCATAATTTTAAAAAACAAATGTTTAAAAAAATGCATACATGGAATTGAGAAAAACAAAAGAAAAAAATTTTTAATTACAGTTTTTAATGTACTTCCATGATTTTTTTCTTCTTCTTCTTCAGATCTGGATTGGCAGCAAAGGACTATCCCAGGGAAAATACAAGGGAAAAATCTATGTAATTGATGCTGATAAGAAAATTGTGGAGAAGGAGCTAGTGGCCCATGCTGACATGGTGAAGGCTTTGTGTTCAGCAGAAGACCGATATGTGCTGAGTGGTTCAGGAAAAGAGGAAGGAAAGATTGCTATTTGGAAAGTTGAATAATTTTTAGAACTTTAAAATGTATTTCCCACAGACCATCACTATGATGTCCAGAAAATAGGACCACTGGGGGTGATATTAAATAAATGTATATCTTTGCTGTTATCATACATTCATCACTTTCTTTTTAAGTGGAAGGAACCTTAGAAGTCCTTCTGTCCAACTCATTCAACTTATCTCATCAACTCAACTCATCGAAGCATTTTATCAAAGCCCGGAAAAGGGAAGTTACTTATTTAAGGGCCTAGAACTGTTACTAAACTCCACTATGATGTTTTATATTCATGTTGTCAAGACAATCACAGCCTTTGCCAGGCTAAGTTATGCTCTAATCCTTTATCTGGAATAGAAAGTGGGCTAAGACTTAACTATGACTATGAAGGAATGTCAGCATTAAGCAACCAAATCTTGCATACCTAGAATCCCCACACTTAAAACCATTAACTCCAAGATTATCCATGCAGTGAATTCTTGGCTATGCTTGAAAAACCCCAGTAACAATGATACTCTTACTTGTGAAAGCAAATTGGAAAACTTTCTCACCAAATCCAATGACCAAAGAGATTCTTGGGTGTTTTGTGTGGCACCATTTGCCTTGTCTGACCATTGGACATGTTCATGGGTCCATTTGCATAGCCACAGGTTTGTGATAAAATGTTCTATATTTATATTTTGTTTTTCAGGTGGGTTTCATGAGCACTCTTATTTTCATCATTAAAACCTCCATCCTGACACTGTATGTGATCAGGCTCATGACTCTCCTGTATTGACAGCAGATTAATGACTGATCTGACCAGAGGCTATTTGTGTCGTACTGCCTGCGACCAATGCCTGGATTTCTTTCTTAATGACCTCATAACTCATGTCATGAAGAAACTTTCATAAATATTTTTAAGTATCTCTAGCTATTACTTGAATAACGAGATGCTTATGTAAGGGTAGCACTTTAAAAAGTACACACCACAAAACATACTTTTAAAGTATTATATATCCATCTGGTTGGTTGTTAACCTCACTTCAGAGAAACTGCCCGCCAAATACACAGAGACAACTTTCTGTGCTTACTTACATATGTAAATGGTGCTGCATTATTTAAATTAGGGAGAAGAAAGTTCTAGGAAGTTTAATATCAATATTAAAAATGTTCATATTTCAGTAATTCAGTTGTCTGTGTTTTCATCAGTGTAAGTACCCTCTTTATTTATACAAACTGAAATTCTTCTGTTCTTTAGTAGATAGTTTGATAAGTTCCTATAAAATCCCCCCCCCCTCAAAAAAAAATCACCTGGATGCCAACTTTCTAGTGATGAAAGTTGTTTTTGGCTGGGCTAGTCCTCACTCTGCAAACACCGTGATCCACCAAAGAGTCCATACTCGCAGCCTTTCAAGATTGGTGTGGAACTTTTTAGAGCTTGCCTTTTTCTGATGTGAACGTCAACCCCCTCTACCTCCCGGCTCACCCCTGTATCATGAGGAGGCGTTGCAGGAGGACTTTCATGGAGTTGAAAACAATTTAAAATAATTCTTTTGTTGAGACTGCATTCTCTTATTGCAAAAAAAAAAAGTCCAGGACAGTGTCAATACAATATGTACAAATGTTTTTATCAGTCCGTTGGAAGGATTTATTCTTTGGACATGTCCTATGTGCAGCATTGGTGAGAACGCGGCACATACACTAAGCATGTATATCTGTGAGTTTCCATCTTGGGTACCATGTACTTTCCTAGACCTTTCATTCGAACACTAATAAGGCACCCCTTATTCCAGGGGTCCTTAATGAAATTTCTCCAATACATGGAAACAAGGCTTTCTTTTCACAAGCTATTTGGGGCTTTCTCTCCATTATGTTAGACATAATGGATGATAACTGAAATCTTGAGTCTAAAGGCCATGTGTCCAGTTGCCATGGTCCAGATGTTTAAACAAAGTCAATAATTGACCCATTTCTTTCTCCTGTTGCCTCCCCCGCCAATCCCCACTGAATCCAAAATTTTGAGTTTTCAAAGATGTGACCTTCATGTACAGGGCTACCCAGCCTGATATCAGTAATTGACTCCTCAAAGATAGGACATTATATAATAAAAGTGGGTGGAGTTCTGGATTTGGAGTCAAGAAGACATGAGTTCAAATCCTGCCTTAGACACTTCCTAACTATGACCCTGGGCAAGTCACGACCCCTTTAAACTTCAATTTCTTCATCTATAAAATGAAGGTAATAATAACACCTACTTCCCAGGGTTATTGTGAAGATCAAACGAGATAACATGTCAAGCACTTTGAAATCCTTGAAGTGTTGTATAAATGCTGTTATTATCATCGTCATGTAGTAATATTGCTGTAGGGTCATTGTGAGGATGGAGTGAGATAATGGATGTAAAGGGCTTTGCAACTTAGCAGGCTGTATAATTGTGAACTCTTGTTCTGGTCTTACAGGAACTCAGCTCCACAGAAGCAGTGTTAGGAATGGACACATCAATGCATCAATCAGTTAACATTTATTAATGTGCCAGGCACTATGATAAGTCCTAGGGATACAAAAAGAGGCAGAATACCTACCCTCAAGGTGCTTACAATCTAACGAGCATTACCTAATAACCTTCTGGTGAGATTGTGATGAAATCTGGTTGTAACTGTCAGTGGTATTGCTGCAGGATGATTTTGATCACTGCATCTTTATAGGGGCTATGCTTGCAAATGTGTCTGAAGGTTAAGGTTACCATAACATGATAGCCAGTAATCTAAATGTGTTTCTGGGAATGCTATTGCACTGAAAGTGTAGATTCCCTGTTTTAAATCATGGATTCTATGCACACATAGCTGAATTACTAGCATTTTTACGTGGTGTTGGAGACTTCCCTCCTTACGGATGATTCTACTTGATCTTCAGATGAAGGAAAATAAATGTGTTGTGTCTAAGGTTGTAAATAAGTTTGTTTTTTTTAAACATAGATGACTGCTCTTGTAAACAATTATAACAAACAAAATCTGAAGTTTAAACTATTTAATATCACGCTATGTATAGTTATATACTAAGCCTATTTCTAATAAAGAATGTTTTTATTTTATGAGTATTCATCATTGGTTTCTTTATTTTCTCCAATTTTTGTTTCACAAGTAGGTCTTTAAATTGTATAGTATCATTTTCTGTAGCGGTAAGAACCATGGCCTTGCAGTCACTCAGAACACCTGGTTTGAAGTCCTTAGCTCTGACTCAGTTTCCTCATCTGTAAAATGAAGATTATGATACCTAACTTCTTCACCAGGCTGTCATGGTAATCAAATGAGACAGCGTACCGAAATGTAACTTGTACGAGAGAGAGAAAGAGAGAAAGAGGGAAGGAGAGAGTAGTGTATGCATATATACATATATGTGTACACACACATATATGTTATTCATTATTGTTGATACTACTGACAAAATGCATTTTCGTACCAGTGACACCAGCTGCCTACCATATCAGGAGGCCTGGCACTTGCGTCCCCGTTTTGTACATAAGACCTTTCCTCTTCCACCCAACTGACAGCATCTCCCCACTCAACTCCCTTGTATGTATTTTGTACAGAATATACCTAGAACGTAAGCTCCCTTGAGGGTGGGAAGCGTTTCATTTTTGTCACCACAGGACCCAGCACATAATAGACATTTAATAAGTAAATGATTGTTGATGGATTAATTGGAAAGCAGCAAGCCAGCATGGGATGTCCAGTGTCTAACAAGCACACCTAGAGAATGAAAGAGAAGGAATTCTGTCGGTCTCCAGAAATCTAAAGGATCAAATTTCAGGTTCCTGAATGATCAGCCCTGAAACTATTAATCACTTAGAGCAAAGAGGAGGAGAAGGGGTAGGGAGGAAGAGGAATTGGTATTTGCTGGATTGATTTTCTAAATGACAATTAATTTGAATATATTCAAATTGGGAGGCAGCTAGGTTATACAATGGATGAGAATACTGGACTTGGAGTCAGGGAGGCATCAGTTCAAATCCATTCTCAGATGCTAGCTATATGACTCTGGACAAGTCACTTACCCTCTCAGCTTTAGTTTCCTCATGTGTAAGATGTAGATAAGCGCCTATCTCAGAGTTGTGAGGATCAAATGAGATAACATCTAGAACTTGGCAAACCTTCGAGTGCTATAAATGTGAGCTATTATTTTACTATAGCTGTTATTATATAGCAGAAGTCTGTTATGCTTTGCAATTTGCAAAGCACTTTTATGGTTTACAAAGTGCTTTCAGATACATCCTGAGCAGCAACCCTTTTTGAATTAGGCAGCATAAAGATTATATGGACTTTGCACATGGAGAAACTGAGTCTCAGATAAGAAACAACATGTCCAAAATCACATAACTAGGGATGGAATGGAAACTTGAACCCTGACCCTGATTCCTGGGCTCTTTTCATCCCTCTAGGCTAAAGCTTGTCACTGATTTATTACCCTCAAGTTCCAAGCAACTTCTTTACTTCCTACGTTTGGTCATGATCCTCGATGTCTTATTTCACAGGGATTATATTTGAAACAGATGACTCAGGAAGAGGAGAGGCTTTTAGGAAAGCCATCAGTTATACCAAAAAAAAAAATCTCAAGATTTTTGTATGAGGGACTGAATGTTTGAGTTGAAAAGACCAAAACTGGCAGGTTCTGTATTTATTCAAACACGATCCTTTGAGCTGCTTTGTTTTAACAGGGCCCCTTTTGTCCCTGTGGCTTTCTCTCTTTCTACACTTTGGAACAATTACATTATGAATTGCTTTGTCATGGAATGGATTGAGATGAGTTTGAATTTATTAAGGGGCCTTTCAAGGTCACAGCTATCAAAAAACCTGGACTCAATCAGGGTGAATATGTTTATTTTAAAGTAGAGCAGAACATATTTGAATATCAGGAATCTAGTTTTAGCCCCAAAATGGGTAGTGAGAGGAAAAAGCTTGCATTTCAAAGCAGGAGGTTGTTTGGTGGCCTTGGTGAGAAGTTTGTGCTCAATTTTATTTAAGTGGTGCAGAAGTTGGAAGGATGATTGTATAGTAATAGCTTTATGACCAGACCCAGAAAATGTGCCTGGCTTGGCTTTTATCTCATTTAAGGCATTTGGGTGGATGCTGTCATATTGCAGCTAAAAATTCAGGAGTTATGGTTACATTTGAATTACCCATGAAATGCCTTCCAGGTTGCTGGCATAACAGCACATTGGAAATATTTTGCTGAGTTTCCAGCTACACCTTTCAGACCTGTCTGTTTCTTATAGATGTTTAAGGAGGTATATGAGGCAGGCAGCCAATGGAATATAGTCTGAACAATGCAGATCTTTCAATACTGTACTCTCACCTGCTTTGCATTGTGGGCCCCTCTCATTCTTGACTCCTTTTCCTCCCTTGATCACTATATTCAATTAGTTGCCAAGACTTTGTTGGTTCTCCCTTTATATCATCATTCCTATTCATATCCTCTCTATCTCCACGGCCATCCACCTTGCCCAGACAAATCCAATCTTGACTGGACTATTATTGTCACAGCCTCCTAATCTCTCCCCTCTCCATTCTACCCACCACACCCCTGTCAAAATATCCAATCTAAGGCTCAGGTCTGACCATGTCACATCCCTAGTCAAAAGCTTCCAGTCTAACACCACCTCTGGAATAAATTGCAATCTGCCTAGCCTGGCCCTTAGGGTCAGGCTCCAAGCTACCACTCCAGTTTTATTCCCATATTACTTTCTTACATTTACTCTGTGGTCTAGTCACATTGGACCCCTGATCTGTGAATTCAACATTACCTCTCCTGTCTCCATTCAGATAAAACTCTCCTCCATTCCTGGAATGCACATCTTCCTCTTTGCCAGTCTGAATGCTTGTCTTTCTTTAAGGCTCAGCACAGGGATCTCAGCCTATGAGAAGCCTTCCCTAAGCCTCCTGGGTATTCGTTAGTGCCTTCTCCCTCCTCAAATTAACTTCTGATTTACTTCTATTTTATGTGTTTGCTTTCCCCATAGGATTTAAGCTGCTAGAGTTATGTGTCCGTAGGGCCTAACACAGCACCGCGTAATAAATAGGCTTTCATCAAATGTTTATCTGTTGGGTCGATTCTCTCATAGCATTTAAAACTTCCTAACTTGAGTAAGTCATTTATGAAATTTTATCTCATTCCTTCTAGACTGTCACCTTAATCTGTCTCTTTTATAGGAACAAGCACATAGTTGGTACTCAGGAAATATTTAGAAATATGTTTTGAGCTAGCTTTTTTTAAATTTTCTTTTTTATCATGAACTTAATCATCAACAAACGTGAACATTTCAACATTTGGTATTTGAAAAGCAAAAAAAGAGGATTGTATATAAATTGTCATCTCATATGGCATTTTAAAAAATATGTATTAAATTTAGTATGGTAGCCATAAAATTACCCTGTTTGTATCCTGTTCTCAATTTTGCTTGTTCGCTTTCTCTTGGTAATTTTGCTTTATTGATGTTCTTTCCTTTAAAAAACAAAAGAATGACTGTAATTGTTATCTACTAATTCAGCCCTCCAAACAAAAGCACATATGCACAGTCAAGCAATGGAAATTAATTGGTGGTGGTCGAAAATGTACACACCATTCTGTGCCTGTAGTCCACCACTTTTCTGCCAACAGGAGGGCGCCGATTAGTCTTCTGAAGTGTTTAAGTGGTCATTGCCTCAATTAGAATCTTATAGTCTTTACAAGTTTGTAAAGGAGAGGACAAAATTTGGTGGAGAGAACACGTATGTAGGCAGAGGGGCATTTCATGGGGAGGAGGCAAACATAGTCTACTCCATTTGTACCAGGCCTTGTCCAGAGGATTGGGTCATAGGCAAAGATGGGGGAACAGCTGTAGTACAGCTGAGAAAGACTTGGGAAGGAGCTCCTCTCCCCAATGCCCCATTTTATGTGAATGATACCACCATCTTCTCAGTTTCCCATGCTCTGATTTGTCCACAGCCACATATGTAGCAAGTACCAGAGCAGAGATTTGATCTGATATCTTTTAAAAGTCTACTTTTGTTTTTGTGGGAGAAAGACTTAAACTGAAGAAAGAGAAGGAATTGTGATGGTGATTTGAAGGGCTTTGGAATTGTGAAGAAGAGCAGAGATTGAATTTGGAGAGAGAAAATTGGGGATGATTTAAGGATTCAAGTGGAAGGTACAAAAGAAATTAAGCTGAAAAAAGAAGTATGGCACATGCCCTGGAACTATTTTCTTAGCTCCCAACTTGTTCCAGCAGGCCAAGCCCACAGGGCTCAAGTAACTACTTATCCCTTTAGGAAGAACCCTAAGAGATGGGAGCATGTATTTTCTATTACTAAAGCTCATGAGCCCACAACACTGCAGTCGCTTACAATTATCAGTTGATATAAATTAGCCAGATTCAACTTGCTTTGTTAAAATTAACTTTTGTTATTTTTAGTTTACATCATTGATTTCCCCAAGATTGTGAGTTACAAATTTTCTCCCCATCTTTCCCCTACCCACCCCCCCAAAACAGCCATCCCACTGTATAACCCCTCCCCCATCACCCCTCTGACTTTCTGGTGGGGCGAGATGGATCTCCCCACCCCAGTGCCTGTATATCTTAATTCCCAGTTGCATGTAGTTAGTAATAATAATTATTATATCT
>CM053580.1:517022669-517066651 GCA_028627135.1 Pseudochirops cupreus
TTTCGGTTTGCAGTGCTGATATGGTTCCTCGTAGCCGAGCTGACTTTAGTGGGAAGTATCTTTGTGTGCGTTTTGGAGTTCCAGGATTGGTTTAAAGTCCTATTTTATGGGTATTTTGGGGTGGCTATGTGAGAGCTGCGATATGTTGCTGCTTCTACGCCGCCATCTTGGCTCCCTGTATCTTGTAAACTAAAAGTAAATAGTAAATCAATTTTTTGAAAAACCAAAAAAAAGGAAAAAGAAAGATAATGTTTAGGCTCTTTTTTGGATCATGGCTTTCAGGAAGTCCAATAATTTTAAAATTCTCTCTCCTGGATCTGTTTTCCAGGTCAATGGTTTTTCCAATGAGATATTTCACATTGTCTTCTATTTTTTCATTCTTTTGGATCTGTTTTATAATATCTTGATTTCTCATAAAGACATTAGCTTCCATTTGCTCCATCCTAGTTTTGAAGGAATTATTTTCTTCAGTGAGTTTTTGGACCTCCTTTCCCATTTGGCCAATATTGCTTTTTAAGGCATTCTCCTCACTGGCTTTTTGGACCTCTTTTGACATTTGAGTTATTCTATTTTTTAAGATGGTATTTTCTTCAGTATTTTTTTGTCTCCTTTAGCAAGAGGTTGACTCATTTTTCATGATCTTCTTGCATCACTCACTTCTCTTCCCAATTTTTCCTCTAGTTCTCTTACTTGATTTTCAAAATCCTTTTTGAGTTCTTCCATGACCTGTGAACAATTCATATTTTTCTTGGAGACTTTTGATGCAAGAGTTCTGACTTTGTTGTCTTCTTCCAAGTGTATGTTTTGTTCTTCTTTGTCACCAAAGATTCTATAATCTGATTTCTTCCCCTCTGTTTGCTCATTTTCCCAGCCAATTATTTGACTTTTGAGCTCTTTGCCAAAGTAGGACTCTGCTCCCAGTTTGGGGAGTGCTCTGTCCTATATTTCTGGGGTTTTGTGCAGCTGTTGTTAGAGCTACTTCTAGGCATCTATAAATTTCCAGTCCTTCTAAAGGGATATAATCAAAGGAGAGGTGTTTATTCCTCTCCACTGTGGTCTGGTCTGCAAGTGATCACAAGAACTCTTTTCTGCCTCAGAACTGTGAGGATGGCTCCCTCTCCACAGCCACCATGGGCTCTGCCATGCCAGCGCTCCTCCTCACCCCAGGACCGCCACCCAAGGCTGCAACCCAGATCCAAGCAGGGGAAAGGAAGAGAATCCTGCAACAGCACCAGCACTAGCAAAGAGATCCCTGCAATTGTCCTCTGATCAGTCACTTGATTCCCCCACCATCTGTGGGCCTGGAGCTCCAGAAGCAGCCACTGCTGTTGCTGCTGTCACCACTCCAGGGCTGGGGCCAGACTGTGCTCTTCTCTCATCCAGGTCTGACAGAGTTTCTCCACTGACCTTTTACTTGATCTTTGGCATTTGTGGGTAGAGATGTCTGGAAACCACCACGGCTGCTAGTGATTGAGTATCCCAAGGCCTCCTCTAGCTGGGTCTGTGCTGATGTGGCCCATGCCAGACTGTGCTTCATTCCCAGCCAGGTGAGATAGACCCTTTCTCTGGGCCTGCCAGGCTTCCTTCAGCTGGCCATGTGTTTCACTGTCATTTTGTGGGTTCTATGGCTGTAAAATTTGTTTAGTCACTTTTCACAGATATTTGGAGATGATTGAGGGAAGAGATCAATTAAGTTCCTGCTTTTACTGCACCATCTTGAGACACCCTCCATCCATAATATTTGTCAGTATTCTTTTTACTCCTAGCTTTATTTCCTGAATTGGAACTTTGTGTCAGGTCCAGCATGTGTGCACTTCTGGAAAGGTGGCGTGACTTTGCTCCTGATCTGTATCATCTTGGGTCCTGGCACTGTTTTTTCTAGGCGTTGAGTGCTGTGTTCTTTAGGGCTTCAGAAACCTAGGCAACAGTCTAATCTATGGTATGGCCTAATATCTTCCAGTCTGAGTATTATAGGATCCCAACCTCAATCCAGGGTTAAAGTGAGACAGCACTAAGCCTCTGGTGTCCTTGACTCATCTCTGGTCTAGGATGCAGTCTTCCTGCCCCCAAAGACACAGCTACAGGCACCAATTATCCCTGGATCTCCCCTGATCCATACTCCTGACATTCTACTTTCAAGCTACATAGCTTCAATTGTCCATGATTGGGCGGAATGCTTTCATGTGCTGCACTCCCAGTCCAGGCTTTTCTGGCTGGACCCTGTCCTTATTGCTTACAGGCTTGTAACAATCTCTTTGTGGAGAACTGGGATAGAAAGACTAATTTGTTGTAGTTTCTCACTGGATTTCTGATACTCTTTATTTTGCTGGAGGAACTGAGCTCTGGGGGCAGTGAGGTGGTGCCATGGGTAGAGTGCTGGATCTATGGTCAGGAAGACTCCTCTTCACGAGTTCAAATCTAACTTCAGACACTTACTAGCTGTGGGACCCTGGATGAGTCACTTAACCCTGTTTGCCTGAGTTTCCTCATCTGTAACATGAGCGAGAGAAAGAAATGGCAAACCGGTCCACTACCTTTGCCAAGAAAACCCCCAATGTGGTCACAAAGAGTAGGACAAGACTAAAACACAACTGAGCAACAACAAACAATTGAGCTCTGCTCAGTTAATTCCTCCACCTTAGCTCGACTTAACTTAGACTCTGGAGACCTCCTTCTAAGTTGATATCAGACAATGAATGGCAAGTTCTTAAACTTGATCATTCAACCAATTCCAAATCCATGTAATTTTGTGGAGTCTCTATTTCTAACTTTTCAAAAATAACAGCTAACATTGTGGTGTCTGTGGCACAACGGATAAAACACTGGGCCTGGAGTCAGGACCCGAGTTCAAATCTGCCCTCAGACACTAGTTAGCTGTGGGACCTTGGACAAGTTGCTTAACCCTGTTCACCTCAGTTTCCTCATCTGTAAAATGAGCTGGAGAAAATGGAAAATCACTCCCGTATCTTTGCCAAGAAAACATGATCACAGAGTTGAAAACCAACTGAAAATGACATGCCAGACACTATTAAGTGCTTTACAAGTATCTCGTTTGAGCCTCATCCAGGAAGACAGGAGCTATCAATAATTCCCATTTTACAGTTAAGAAAACTGAGGCAAATAGTACAGTAACTTGGCCAAGGCCACAAAACTAGTAAATGGCTGAAGCTGGATTTGAATTTGGGTCTTCCCAACTCCAGGCTAAGGCTCTCCCCGTCTGCCATCCAACTGTCTATTTCCTTAAGAATATCTTGAGATATTTTAGCAAATGCTTTGCTCAACTCTAGATACACTCTACTGATTAGATCGGGAGAATGTTATTGATTTGGTTTAACTAGATTTGACAGGTCTCGTCAACCTGTCAATAAAAGGAAATACAGACAGCCTGGTATGATGTTTTATGATGGGTTTGACAATAACCATTTCCTTAACTAGTCAGGAAGATGTGGGTTAGAATACTGTCTCTGACACAAGCAGTATGACCAAGGACAAGTCACTTCACCTAACAAATGGAATACTCACAGAACCTACCTCAGAAGGTGGGTATAATGAACAAGAAGCTAATCAATTTCAGTATAGCTCTTTGCAATACTTAATAGGGGTGGGTAGGTAGTACAATGAATAGTATCAGGCCTAGATACTTGGTCAGGAAGACCCGAGTTCAAATCCTTCCTCATATATTTGCCACCTGTATGACCTTAAGCAAGTCACTTAATTTGTCTGCCTCAGTTTCCTCATCTGTAAAATTGGGATAACAGAACACCTATCTCCCAGGGTTCTCATAAAGATCAAATAACTGTAAAGCCCCTAACACAGAAGCATAAGAAATGCTATGTAACTTAGCTATTACTATGTTATCATATAATGTGAGCTTTTACGATTATTGGCAAAAGGGGTTATTTTGTTTTGTTTGGTCCCAGGAACTCATGAAAATTATGGTACGGAGGGTTTGAGATTTTTATCCAGAAGGAATTTCACACTAATAAAATCACTGATCCACTGAAGTATTGAAAAAGGTTTAGTGCCCCATCCTCAGACCTGGAGGAAGCAAATCTGAGCAAGACCTTTGTTCTCACACAGCTTAAGGCATGAGTCTTGATTGGGGAGGAACTTTTCTCCTAGTTTAATGGGAATCCCCTAGAAACAGACATCTAGCTTTTGTTTCCAAGGCCTCCAGTGAAAGGCAGAAAGTCTTTCATGGTGTTGGCTTGACCACACTCTTTCAAATGTATTACCTGCAAAATTTAATTAAGTACATTCTCTATGCCTTTGTCCAAGTCACTAACAAAAAGGTTTAATAGCTCAGAGTTTAAAAGATGTTTCAGTATTTTTTGCTAGGAACTTGTCGAGTTTTTTGGCCTATAGCTTTCAAAAACCACACAGTAGCTCTCTTTTCTTCCCTTATTTTCCAAAGGTTGCTAGCAGCAATTCAGTACCTTTATTGGACATTAGTCTGGTTGTATAGAAGGGTTATAACCAATGGAATGAACAATGGGAAAGAGGAAACAAAACCAAACATGGAAAAGAGAGCATGTAGTTTGCTTCAGTCTCCATTTAAACTCTGTTCTTTCTAGATCTTTCTCTGAATTAGACATCTCCTTCCATCCTGAGTCTTTTAGAGCAAAATATATCTTTTTTTAAAAAGAAGTTCCCAGATCCTAGATGAAGGGGAAGTGATTGGAATTTAGGTCTTTTAAAAGAGGTATTTATACAAACTTAGCCTAGTTGACAACAAAATGCTTTGAGGATCCAGAGAGCAAACCCTTCTGGTTTAGATGGGAAGGGTATGTTTTAGTCGGGAAAGCCTTCTAGGAGTACTTAGCACCTGAGCTGAATTTTGAAGTTTGGGTACCATGTCAGGGAATAACAGGAACAGGGCAGGCTAGGGGGTAGGCTAGGTGTCAGGGAAGGGAGATAGGGAAGAAGGCTAAAAGGGATGAGGAAGTATTTCCCCCTAAAAACATACCACCCAACTTTCCTTGTTTCACTTGTGAAGTTGGAAAGGATACACACTCAGTTCATAAACTTACTGAAATGTTTATTAAGATTCAACTGTAGAATAACGGACTGGGACACGTGGAGTGTATGTCTAAATCCACTCCCCCTTCTATTCATAAATGAAATTAGATTATATAAACAGAAAGTGCAGAACAGTAAAAACAGTCGGTCATGCAACAAATCTTTTACCTCAAAAAATAAATCCCCCAAAAGCTCAACAGCATAGAAATAAATGCAACATTGTGCCATTGATGCACTCCAAAAAAAATCCGTCATCTGTGACATAACTTTGCTTTTTAATCCCTTTTTCCTCATAAAACTTAACAACATTATGTGTTTAACACACACATATAACATTGCTAAACTCAGCAAGAGCTAGTATAGTGCCCCAACTTAATAAGTTGATAAAAAGTAGTTGTCATTACCACCAGTTCACAACGGAACTAAATATTTCTGTTATGAGATGCCTATATGCAGCTTTTCCATTGACATGAGGCATTTAAACAAGCTCCCAGAACACCCATTTCCATGTTACATAAGGAAAAACTATTCTATCTGAAAACATTAGTGGGACCAGAGAGCTCCTTGAGAAGGGTGATGGGCCCCGTGCTCTAGAGAGGACAAAACAAACAAAAAAATCGGTCATCAGTTGAAGAAGCTTCCCAAATGTCATTTGGGAACATTTGCTGGCATAAAGAAAGTGGGGATGATAGTCTTTGACTTGGTTAGTAGGCCGCCTCTGGCCATGTGAATGAGTCTTTAACTTTGGGTGCTTGAATGTGCCAGGATGATATAGCATTAACAACCCTATTCATCAGCCATAAATGAAGAATTCAATTCAGACTCTTAGGACAAAAGCCAAAAACAGTGAGGATGGCTTCTTACTGGCTGTTTCTGTGAAGCATTGGAAAATTTGACTTTTGCACAGAGTCAAACATCAGAGGTAAAGAAAATTCAGGTAATAAGAAAGGATGTTTTTAAAGTATGATTTTGGATTATCTCATTTGGGGGTAGCAGGGATCACCGCTGGTGCCCTCACACTAAATGAAGAAAAAAAAAGACTGTTTTTGAGGAAAGCTTCCCCAACATTCTACCTCACCCAATGCTAAAATACTATACTTCATCAGAAGGAAGCACTATTATCCCAATGTAACATGGAAATCCCACATGCTCTGACCAGTACACTTTCAGGGGAGGATCCCTTCATAGATATAATTTACAAACTTACAGTTTGGTGGGTCAAATACAGACACAAAATAGACAGAAGCAAAGTGTCTTCCAAAAGTTAGTAATTTGGTATTTTTTTCCCACAAATATATACACACACATACACGCGTGCACACACACACATACTGTTCCAGGGATCGGTCTCATGCAACATTTGGTGCTCTTTTCACTTGTTTGGTAGTGGGACTGGCTAGCAAGAGACCTGTCCTTAACAGACTTTCCAAGCTAAAGATGCCATGAACATTTTGAACTCAGCATTCACTTTTGTACCTAAGGAGACTAGTCTACTCTGCCTAGGGGAAAAATACTGGAAAACAGCATGGTCTTTTTTTTTTTTAACATATTACTGAATGTGATATGGAGAGACCTATTGGGAATACATGGTCCTAACAACAGCTAACCCTTTATTTTTTTTTAAAAGAGGACTGCTATAAACAGTCATGCCTCAAAGCAAGAGAAATAGGTATAAGAGGGGAAATGTCCTCATCAAATCGTACACCCTCTCTCAAATGAAGCGGGACAACTGGAGTGATCTAAAATGAATTCACAAGAGTGCCACCTGCCACCTTCTCCTCCTGGGCCCTTGAGTGCTACTACAGAGGGTTAACTAAGCCTAATGGCAGGAGTGATTCAGACCAAGATGGAAACCCCTCTTTATGCATCATTCCTTTGTTCTGTGACACCAGCAGGCTGACATTAGGTGTCCTTCTGTTAGCAGAACTAGTCATAAAATTGCACTTGAAAAGGCTAACATAAAAAAAGACGATTTTTTTTCCTGCTTCAGCTAAGATACCACAGGTTAACAGAATTCCCAGTTCATCAGACTCAGGTGGTCAAACTTTGAAAATGATCCTGTGGAACAGGAATAATAATGCAAAAGGGGGGACAAGCAAGGTCAAGGGCTTAAGACTTCAAATTCATGACTCTAAGGGATACTCCAAACCCCTTTTCTTCTTATCTCTTTCCATTACAGGATGATAAGTTTTTTAGAACAAATTTTTAAAAAAATTCTTATTTGGGTGCTCATCTATATGGGGGGTGAGGGAGCAGAGAGAGAGAAAAAGGCCTTAAGCCCTAAATCTGACAAATGCTAATGTATTTTGGAAATGAATATTTCTAATGCATAGGTGTCAAGCAATTGAAAGAAACAGGTCAGAGAAATTTCCATTCTGTTCGCTAAAATAATCTTTTTTCTGGGTGCCCTGCTTAATTCTCAACATGTTCTTCAGTCACCAGAGTCTTCAGCCCTGAGGTGAGTCAACCTTGAAATTTTTGTATTTATAAAACACTAGGCCAGATGCTGGCTAAACCAAGCGTTTTACCCCAGTGCACGGTACAGAGGGCTTATGTTAAGCTACTTGAACCTTTCAAAAAGTATAGTAATGGTCAAGTCAGATTTACTGATATAGAAATAAAATCTCTTCTTCTAAGTTAATAGTATACAGAGACATTTTTAAGGGAAGGAAAATCACCCCTACCATTAACCACTAATGCTCAAATCTGCTACAGTACATATTTTATCTGAAGTGTAATTTTAGGATACATATAAAACAGAGAATATTCCCATTCAGACAGTTACAAATCTGCTGTGGAAAAAATGCTAACCTCCTTTTCTCCCATCACTTCTTAAGACACAAGGTGATTATACTCTATTAAATTCAACAGTACAATCTTTTAAGTGATTTGACTGCCAAAGGGGCTGAGACAAAAAGGATTCCCCAACATCCTTAGAAGTGAGAGGACACTTATCCCCCCATATCCCAGGCATGGAGAAGGGGGAAGAAGAGAAGGGGAACCAAGGAAATGTTGGTTAATGTGTCTGTCTCCCTGAAAGCTAAGCTGCAGAGCTTCAACAGCTACCATAATCTTTTTAAGCTCAAGCTGCAAGGCATTTCCCCCTAGTTTCTGATGTAGAAACCAGTTAGCCTACATAGTACTAAATACTTTGGTTGCAAAAACATATGAAAAAGTTATAGCTTAAAAGTTCTACCAAAGTGTGCAGCAATTTCCTTCTGCCCATGTTACAAAAAAAAAAAAAGAAAAAGAAAAACTGAACGTACTGACAGTGACTAAGTGCCACAAGGCACATTTAGAAAACTTTCCGTGAATATTCTTCTGTAAAAAGATGTTAATCAAAGTGCAAGTTACTTTTACAAGACCTTAAAATCTGATCATGCCAGTTTTTTTGCCTTTATTCTATTTAAAGGACCATGGTCTGGGTGAAGGCTTGACTGTCAAAGGTCAAGACATAGATCTAAGGTGGTCACCATCCTTTTAGGTTACGACTCTGTGGACACTACGCTACCTTGGTGGCAAGAAACAAAACTGAAACCTAGGATTTTTGTACCCAGTGTTTTTCCCTGTCTATGTACCTGCCACAAATATTGTATGTGCAACCAGCAAAATGGTATAATCTACAGGTACCAGGGTTCTGGAAAGCAAAGGTCCATCAAATTCACTTAAAAAACTGAAGATGCATTAAAAATATAAACATACTGCTTGTGTTCTCATTCTAATCTCTCCTTCATCCATTTTCTGAATTTTTAAAAGGGTAGCACCTGTAAGTGGATCAGGCCTTTAGCCACCTGACCATGATCCTCCAAAACAAGAGTCCAAAGTCCTGATAAACAGTATTTTACAGTTGTAAAGTGATATGAAGTGAGTCATGTATTACAACTTGCCTACAGCATCAAGCCTAGTGAGAAACCCCCATGGCCTCCCTGTCTGCAGCAGCACCTGTTCCAGTGAATGAAAGGTGATAGAAAACACCTGCTTCCCGAAGGGTAGCTAGGGTACTTCAAACAAAACGCATGGTTTTGAGCAAGGTTGTAAATGCCTTCAGTAGTATTGTTGGTTTTTTGTCTGAGCAAAAAATTCACATACACATATAGCTCTGAATTAAAAAAAAAAACAGTTTAGAAAACAGTCAAGCAACATTTGAGACTCGGAAAAAGTCCTGTGCAATTTGGTGTCCTTGTGAGCTGGGAAATTCCAGCAACTTCACGCAGTACATTTGTTTCTGATGGGAGTCTAACTTAAATGAACATACACTGAGAAAGCTATTAGGAACAAAACAAATGAAAGAAACGTATTCCCATCAGCAACTTGTACAGACACTGGCAAGAATGTACATCAGATCAGTACATTAAAACATATTCATTCTCTTATATACACTGAAAATTCAAGTAATTTATTTTAAAAACTTCTGAGTTTATCTTGAAATATATATTTGCTTTTGAATGCTCATATTGCAGCATGATTCACATGCATCTTAAAGTACTTTATTTTAAAAACAACCACTTTGAGGCAGCAGTACTACAATCGTCTCAATTGATCAGTTTAACCTGCAGCAGGCTCCCCGGCTCTCTTCCCTGAAATCCAGACGCTTGCTCATGGTGGCCATTGCTAACAAGAAAGAGCAGGAGCTTCTTGGTTGACAGAGAAAACTGTGGTTGGAGAGAAGTTTCCAAATAGCAGCTGCATTTTCTACTTTACCCCCATTCTGAGTTTTACTTGTATATGAAAACTGGAAATACTAAAGGTTTCTCAAATGTAGAAAACAGCAGTCTTTCCTTTTGTTCTGGAGGAAAAAAACCCCAAACCCATTAAGTTGCCTAAGAGAGTCGCACTTCCAGGATTCCTTGGCTGAAGAGGTCAGCAGAGGCCCCAAGAGTTGCAGCAGGTGCAACTGCCCACCCACCCAGCAGCAGGCAAGGCACACGTGCTCACCAATCTCCATTTCTTTTTTTTGTAAAGGCCCAAGGCCACCTTAGACATGGATTCTGTTATTTGAGACAATTCCACCCAAATCAGAGGTGGGCCTTCACGCTCTTGTAGTGGCGCCAGGCCTTCAATTCAGCTCGCATGATTTCCCCAACAAAAGGTTCAAGATGATAAAAAGTGCAATTAAAAAATAAAAATCCCCGCTCTCCCTTCCCCAGAGGGCTGCACCCACTCTGTGAAGCTGGCTTATAACAGGAGCACACCCTCTGCCCTTCATAGTTGCTTCAGAGACGATCAGCATCAGGCATCGAGAAAACAACAAACCCCTCACAAAAAACACGAGCCCATACACCCAGACAGACACGTGATGCAGCACATTCACCAGTTCAAATAAGGGTTCTTCTCTTAATGTCATATCACAGCGTGTTCCGATGATGCATTAAAAAAACTGTCCTTGTCAGGTGGGCATTTCAAACACAAGATCACCTTCTGGGCTGCTCCTCCCACCTTTGGTATGTTCCCAAACCTATCTCCCACCCTGACCCCCAACCCCTCGGCCTAGATCAGTCAGTCTTGAGGAAAATGTCCAATGCATTTTTCTTAAAAAGAAAATTACACTTTTGTGTTGTCTTTTTTCTAAAGTGATTGCAAAGAAAAATATTCAATAACAGTTGCACCAAAAACAAAAAAAAACCCAACAAAACACACACACACACACACACACACACATAAAAATAAATGGTAAAATTTGACCAAATAACTCTAGCTGTCAGACTGATAGCTGTCTGTAGAAAAAATTTGTGATAAAAGTGTCTATTCAAGTTAAACTAGCATTATCTGAGGGATTCAGATGACATCTCATAAAAGTTGTCAAAATAGCTTTCTGTTTGAAATTACAATCTAAAAAAGGCAAAATATTTCTTAATTTTTCTAAATTGCTTATTGTCTATACAGCAACATGTTAAAAACATGCAGAACGATATACCTGCAGATTCTGAGTAGTAGTTGGAATCAAAAGATCTTATTCTTAATTTAAAAAGAAAAAAAAGTGTTTGTCAGTGATGTGGGGTTTTTCTGGGTTTTTCCCTCCCTATTCTTTAAAGTGGATAAAGTAATCAGTTTGCCTACTGGTTCAAACTTAACCTAAAACTAATGAATTTTGAGTACATTTTTGCACAAAATCTTATTTATGCCATAATGAAGGCAACAGCAATTACAGAACGTTCAGTAACTTCTCCCCCCTCCTCCCCACTTTAAAGTCATCTCCACACTCAGCCCCAGCTCCTGCTTTGGAATGTGTGTAAATCAGAACGGCGGATTCAGATGACTGACTCATTCCCTACTGAGACTTGGGACTCCTCTTTCTGAAAGAGCTTCACAGCACTGGGTTTCTCCTCAGTATTGCCACTCCCAGCCGTGTGGCGAGAAGACAGTCCCTTATGCTCTTCCTTGGAATCTTCACAGACATCGGGGTAAATCACCAGGAATGTTGCTGACAAGAAGCCCAAGAATGATCCCACAGAGGCCACCATTGGAATAACCCGGACAGTACCTACTGCTTCTACAACTCCACCAAGCGCAGAGGCTACGAGGATTTGGGAAATATAAACCTGACAGGAGAGGATCGCACAGTCAATGCCAAATCCACGCCTTGAATTTCCAGGGCTGTGCTGCACATACTGCAAGAAAAAAAAATGCATGAGATCTGGAAAGACTTTTATCCATTAAGCAAATTATTTATCATGCAAAGCTCAGTGCTCGGAATAGAGCAGGTATGACACCGAACCTGCCATAATGAAGCTTACACATGCCATTAAGGGCAGATGACCATGCTACAATGATGAATGAAATGACAGAGAAGGAGAGACCCAAGCCAAACTGTTATGAGAAATATGAGTATCAAGAGATCCCTTTCATTCTGAAGGATGACAAGGACACAGAATTGGCCCTAGGGGGCAGAACTGAGGAGCAACAGTCATAAGGAAAAATGCAAATTCAGTCCTGATTGAACAAAGAACTGCCTCACAACTGGACGTAGCCAAAAAGTAAGAGGCAATATCAGGACGTGGCAAATTCCCTCTTTAAAAGTGCTTGCCTGAAAACTTGCAGCTCTATGCTGGGTCTCAGTTAGAATAGACAGCCTCTGAAATTGTGGGCTAGAACGTTGTTTAAAAAGAGGAACGGTCTAAGCCAGACTCTGCAAAGCTTAATCAAGGAATCAAGAATTTACATTTAATTTGGTAAGCAATGACTTTTTGAGTAGCAAAGTAATGTGTCCAGAGAAGTGTCTTAGAAATATTACTCAGGTAATCATGTAATGGATAGAAGAGACTAGCAGAGGTAGGGAAATCAGTGACATTATTAAAATGCCTCCAGAAATTCACGCACTGGAAGGGGAAGCATGGTAAGGAGCATTTGGATAAATACCAATGGAAGGAGAAGCAAAAATGATTTTATGACTAGAGTACACAAACCACAGGAACAAAGAATAAACAGATAGGAAACAGGTCACAAATCTGGAAAAAAAAGGCAAGCGGTTTTGGAGGTGACTTCAATTATGGAGATATCAGAGGAAGCTCTCTTCTCTGGAAAGCAGAACATGTAATAACCTGACTTGTCTTGATAAATTCATCATCTAAAAGGTAGAAGAACCAACAGGGAAGTTTTATTTTTGGATTCAAATTTCATTAATATAAGAAAGAACTGAGTGCCAGGGAGGAAATGATGGAAACCTTGAGGGGAGAAGTCCTGACTACTTCTCAGAATTTGCGACTGAGTAAAAGAAAGTCAGGCATCATTTAACTTGCCCTCCTAGGTTTTAGGAGAACAGATTTCAAAGAAATAAAAGGTAGAATCTCACAGGCTACACTGTATAGGGAGAGTCATCCCAGGAGAGAGAGAAAATTCTCTGGAATTAATTTTTGAACACACAGAAGGAAACTTCCAAAGAGGATGAAAATTGAGAGTTGTCGGATGTCATCAATAAATTATATCTTAAAAATACACGTACAGAAAATAGAAGCAAGAGAGGTTCAGAATGAATACACAAACATGGATGGTCTTCTAAGAATAATATCAGGTCAATGATCAAAAGGAGCTAGCTGGAGCAAAAAAAATAAAAAAAAAGAAAAAGAAAAAGAAAAGAAAAAAAATGGGAGAAGCAGGGGATGACAAGAGAGAAAGGGTTTTTGCTTTAGGTAGCCTGGAAGACCAATAAAGAGAAGCAGAAGGCACAACTCCTCAATTTTTTTTGTTTAACCCTAAACAAGATTTTTTTTTAAACCCTAAACAAGATGAATGACCTCTGGCTAAAGGGGAGTTGATATTTAAGATAAAGCACAGTAACAGAAACCTTTACAATTTTTAAAAAAACTCAAGTTATCTGGCCCCACTACATCTTCAGGTACTAAAATAATAGTCAAACGATATATGAAAGACCTTGGAGAATGGAGAGGGGCATCATAGGACTAAAAGAAAATGTTTTGTAGGACTAATGTACACAGGGGCTCTTGGATTCAATTCACAAGTACAAAATGGGGAAAACTGATTAGACATCAATCTGTCTGAAAAGGGGGCTGGATAACTTGTCAGGTCATAGTAAGGATTTGTTTGGGGGGAGGGGTTGAACTAGATGATCACTGAGATCTCTTCCAACTCTAAAACTGTCATGTCCACAGAAATAGAGAATTTAAGGGAGATTAGCAAGTTCTGAGATGATATATTGTTCGAGTTGTTCATGTGATATCATAGCTAAAGATACTTAGTGAGAGGTCTGAAATCCAGGACTGGAACTATAAGGAAAATCTGAGGGTAGAAATATAGATTTGGGATTTATCAGCACTGGGATAACTGAAGCACTGGGAATTGTTAAGATCACCAAGATAGAAGATGCAGCAAGAAGAGCGCTAAGGACAGAACCTTGTGTAAGGGACAGAGGAAAGATACGAAGTCCGCAGAAGATAAAGAAGGAGAGAGATGTGGGAGGAGACCCAGGAGAGGACAGTGTCGTGGAGGATGAGCGAGGTCATCAATAAAAACAAGGTTCTGTGCTCACGGGGGATAGTGGTGAATACTAACAAGAGTTATGCCCAGCATCACCACTACTAGATCTGAAGCCCAAAGAGACGGAAGAACAAGGAAAAGGACTTCTATGTACAAACATATTTATAGCAGTTCTTTCTCTAGTGGCAAAGAAACAGAAACTGAAGGGATGCCTATCAAGTTGGGAATGGCTGAACAAACTGTGATGGATGACTGCATTATAAAAAATGATGAACAAGATGGTTTCAGAAAACCTGGGAAGGCTTATATGAACTGAGCACAACCAGAAGAACACTGTCTACAGTTAACAGCAATTTTGTAATGACAATCAACTGGGAAAGACTTCTATTCAAATCAATAAAATGATCCAAGACAATTCCAAAGGACTCATGACAAAAAATGCTATCTGCACCCAGTGGGAGAAATGATGAACTCTTGGGAGTAGACTGAAACATACTTTTTTCACTTTATTTCTTCTTCTGTGTTTTGGTAACATGGTAACATGGAAATGTTTTACACGACTAAACGTGCATAAGTGGTATCATATTGCTTTCCCTCTTGATGGGTGGGGGAGGGGGAAAAGGGAGGGAGAGAATGTGGAACTCCAAGTTTTAAAAATGAATGTTAAAGTGTAATTATAAAAGTGTAATTAGGAATTTTTTCTTTTGGAGGGGCAGTCGGGATTAAGTGACTTGTCCAAGGTCACAGGGCTAGTAAGTATTAAGTGTCTGAGGTTGGATTTGAACTCAGGTCCTCCTGACTCCAGGGCTGGTGTTCTATTCACTGCACCACCTAGCCGCCCCTGGAAATATTTAACAAAATAAAAACCTGACACAAAAATAAATAGTGCTTGGTGACTGGCAAGAAAAAAAAAGAGAACATCAAGGAAGATGAGATCCCTCAAAATGCCATTAGTTTGTAGTTTAAAGTAGTAAAGACAGAAACTGAATTGCAAAAGCTTGAGAAATGCATAGTAAGGAAGTAGAGAGAATGAATGGACAATATGAGACCTACGGAAATTATAAAGTGAGACTAAAGTTTAGAAGTCAAAGGAAAGTTTGGAAAGACACAGAGTGATGGTTTGAGGAAATGGCTGAATCAACACATGGTTTTTATGTATGTTTGTTTTGGGATAAGGGAAACCTAAGCATGTTTATAGGGGATGAAGAAGAAGCTAAGAGAAGGAGATAATGAAGATATATGAGAAAGAAAATGATTGATGGAGCATGTACAGAAAAGGAAACAAGAGAAGCATGCAAAAGGGACTAATTCTGATGGCTGGTTCAAGTCCTTGCTGTGGTATAACTACTGGCATATCCTTGGGCAAGTCACCAACCCTCTTTCCTCATGTGTAAAAGTAAAAAGACTGAAAAACCAAATGATTCCTTTTCAGCTCCAACATTAGAATTCTAAGCTTATTTTAGAACTAAGACCAATGGAAACAATCTGTTTTCAGTTCAAAAAATCCTGGTAGTTATGGAAATCTATCTAGAATATACAGTTCAAAGAGGTGACGTTATCAGTGATATGTATTCCCCATTGTAATATAGACGAGTACTATTTAATAACCTAAGGAATGAGTAGGCTTTGCACGCACCTCTTTAATTTCATGATACTGTCCTAAGAGCACATAGGGGCAGTAGGATATGCTCATGGAGACGATGCCCATGGTGCTGATCATTATCATGGCAATGTAGATGTTGGAGAAGATGGCCATGACTGCA
The DNA here is from genome assembly GCA_028627135.1 of Pseudochirops cupreus. NCBI lineage: Eukaryota > Metazoa > Chordata > Mammalia > Diprotodontia > Pseudocheiridae > Pseudochirops > Pseudochirops cupreus. The sequence continues at coordinate 517,038,383 of CM053580.1, forward strand.
GTACCGATCGAAAAACCCAGGGTTCCCAGGATGTAAATCACCCTTATGCTAAGGTCATAGTTGTCCAAATACTTCTGTAACAGGGCTGAAAAGAATACAAAAATCTATGTTCAAAAGTCAACAATACCATATACAACATTTAATCACTGATCTTTTGGTCCCTCTTCTCTCAAGGAGCTCCTAATTTACCCGGGGAAACAATACTGATGAAAAGTTTTACAATGAGGTTACTTTTCAACGAAAAGTTCAGTTTTACCAAATATGTTTGTGACAAAAAATAATTTTACTACACTCTTTCTATCAGAAAACTTTCACTCCCAAATCTTTAGCTGTCACCTCTGTAATGATGTCATCTCTCAGCACGAGGCAGATGAGGACACACTAAAACACACATAGTTCTTTCTGGAAGATGCCTAGTTGACATTCACAATGCTATCTCCTACTGTCAGCTCAAGCTCACAAGCCTTAAAAATGAATCCACACTCTCTATAGAGCCAGCTTCCCTTCCTGACTAAACTATTTCAGTTAGTGGCACCGTTTCCAATCAGGCTTTAAATCCTGAAATTATCTTGGACGACTCTCTCACTCATCTATTGTGATATCTACCTATCTGGCCCTTTCCTTCCCTTCCCAATGTCATCATCTGATTATAAGGCCTTATCACCTAGATTATTTTAGCAGCCTAACTGGTTTCTCTGCTTCCATTTATTCCTCTTCCATATGATAACAATGGATTAATATTGCTGATATATCAAGTTGTTTCTCTTGTCAAAAATTCTCAGTAGCTCAAATATCTGCAGAAAAAAATATAAACTTTATCTTAGCTAAACCCATCCCCAAGCTTTTCAAACCTCATCTCCTCCTACTTCCCTATAAAAGTCTTCTGCTCCAGGCACACCAGATAATTCACTGGTCCCAAATATAACTTTTGCTTCCTATCTGCCTACAGATATACAGCTTACTGCCAACCACAATAAGTTACACTCTGCAGGCCCTTAGCTCTTCTATCCAAAGTTGATTAGCTTCCCTTCAAGGTCTAACCCTGGGCCTGCCTCTTCCTTGAGGATCTCTCTGATCTCCTCCTGTCTGCATTACTCTCTGGCACATAATAATTACATACTGACTTAGGGAAATTCTTGCTTTTTCTTTTAACTTTTCAGTTTTATCTCTCCAAGTACTCCTATTGCAAACTCCTAGAAGAGAGAGACAAAGTCATTCTTTGTCTCTTCTGTAGCATCCAGGACAACATAGGTGCTCAACAAATAAATGCTATTTCTTACAATTCAATACTTGGTGAGGTGTTTTTTGCTTTCCTGTTTCCAATTACCTGGGTGTTGAGTCAGTCTGATTTATAAACATTTTTTACTACACTTCCACACATGACTCACTGGTTCCCTTTAAAAGCAGATTCACATACCTGAGCAAATAGCAGCAGTGGAGGCATAGATGACTAATCCCCAACAGCCCATCTTCACACCTGCATTATATGCTTGCCAAGCAGTAGAATTTGAAGGTGCCTATTGCAAGCAAAGATTTGGAGTTAAATTGGATGGGACTCCAGTATTATATTGCTAAAAGGTAAAATCCTTTTAACATTACACTTCAACATTAAACACTACATTTGAAAAGAAACTGTGATAACTATAGTGATAATGTAATCCACTAGTTTATAAAGCTAACAAGGACTCTCTACTTTTCAAAGCATTTTAATAAGCCCTATCTCATTTCATTTACAGAATTTTCTTATGAAGTAGGTAAAATAAGATTATTCTTCCCATTACACAGATGAAAAAATGGGCCAGACAGGTTAAGTGTTCTGCCTAAAATGGAAAGACAGGCCAGTGATCCTAAGATTCAAATGTCCACATCTGAATGCTACATCTGCTGCTCAAGCACTCCTTGAGCCTAATATTTTTATCATTACAAATTATAGAAGCTTAATAATTGGAAAGAACTCTAGAGATCATGTAGTTCAACTCTCTTACTTTACTCTTGAGGAAACTGAGACCCAGAGATTCAAATCATGCAGCTGCATCCCCAAGTTATTTATCTCCCAGTCTAATGCTCCATGGTCCTCCCCAACCCCCACAACAATCATGTCCAGAAACTTCCACCCAGAATAAAACTCAAAGACAATCTCCAAAATTAAAAAGAAAAATAAAACCTTTTGCAAACAGAAAAGGTACTGACATTCTTCCTCCTATAAATTTACTGTACTATGATTTTGGTCAGCAGGAAATGCTAGAATTTTGTCAAGCCTAGAATCTCCCTTCTAGACTACCAAGGAAGTCTGCTGGAAAGATCTTGTCAGGTCCCCTATTATTAAAACATCAGGACCATCAACCTTGGATCTACAGGTACCATCTTAAAAGGTTTTACCCTCTAGAAGTATTAAAAATATAAAGGCTGAATGGGATAAAAACAAATATAGAATCCCTATAAGTTCAGAAATCTTGCTTATATTGATTTTTAGTGAATTCCTAGTACTTCATTGTAAAGTTTTGCAACGGTCATTGAGGTTTGCTTTGAAATGAATTATGAAAGCATGAAATACATGCGGGACTGTGTATTGTTAATGGAATGGGAAGACCTTTCTTGCCCATTAATAAGTCTATGTGAACTGTTTTGAGTCTGAGTCATATGGAAGCCTGAATTACATGAGCCTGAGCCATATGGAGCCTGTGGTGGGAGGAGCTTCCCAAATGGGTGGAACAGGAAGTGGGAAAGTAAGGTGGAGCAGAGGCGGAGAGAGAAAGAAAGAGAGAGAAAGAAAGAGAGAGAGAGAGAGAGATGGAGAAGGCAGAGAAGCTATCATGGGTGAGAGTGGAGCATTTTGCCTAAGGGAGCTTGTTTTTATGGAGGCCTGATGGAGGGAAGGCTTGAGGATGGTAGTGCTCCCTTCATTGGTAATGTGTACTAACTTCTTTATTACTAAAATAATTTTTTGTGGATTTGGCTTTCTGGTATATGAATAAATATCTTGGTTTTGTTTTCAAAGAAAAGAGTCTGTTATATCTTGTGATTCAAACCTGGAAATACGCCTGCATGGCATATGGGTATGGCTGCTGTGGGTATGGTACTGGTGATATAGACTGAGGAAGGTCACTGGAAGCAGGGAGCTCTTAGAGTTGGGTACATAAGAGATATTAAAAAGGGATATTTCCTCTTCAGTCAAAACTGTAAACTTGCTGGTAATTATGTTAACTATAAAGATAACTGCTTCCTACCCTAGTAGCAGCTAGGCAGCACAGTGCCACTAATGCATAATATTGGCCCCACAGTCAGAAGACCTGAGTTTAAATTTGGCTTCAGACAATTACTAGTTGAGTGACTTTGGGAAAGTTAATTAACCTCTATCTCAGTTTCCTCATCTGTGAAATGGAGAGAATGGTAGTACCTGCATCCCAGGATATTCTGAAGATGATATAAGATATGTATAAAGTGCTCTATAAATGTGAGCTCTTATTGTAAACAGTAAAACCTTCTGTGTGAGACAGAACCTTTGGGGACTTTAGATTGATTAGAACAGATCATCTCACTGTGATCTATGTGTCAACACTGGGCAATCAGTAATCCATCACTTACGGGGAAATGTTAGTTACTAGGTCCAAGCTGGAGAACTGATATGAGAAAGACCATGGGGCCTAGATACCTCCTTGAGTAATGTGAAGTTATAAACTGGCTCTTCCATAATTGTTTTTGATCCAATAAAACCAACTGTCAATACCCACTCTAGTTTGACCCCAAATCCAGGACCTCACTGCTGTGGGTTCTTCCTCCCTTTGACATAATATCCTCAGTTTTCTGATGAGCCCTTCTAAACTTTGTTAAATTGGACCTTGAATGACAGAGCCAAAGACTGCTGGATTCATACATAAATCCTTTTTTGCTTAGATGATCTGCCAGACTTTATGTTCCTAGTAGCTTTTGAGAACCTGGGGCATCAATGGAAGAAAAGACTGAAGTCTGTACTATACCACTACATGTTTTGTTTTGTTTTTTAAATATGGGGTGCTCCAAAAGTCTTACTTACTTAACTTACTCAAGCAATTTTGGCATCCATTTATTAGAGGAGGATTATACACATGCTATGTTGGCCTAGAGGTACTTAACCAGGGGTCTGGGAATTTTAAAATAAACAAATAAATACTTCGGTAACGCTTTTGGTATAATTTGTTTCCCTTTAAAAAATCTAATGAATCTTATTTTAATGCATTTAAAAAATATCATTCTGAGAAGGAATTCATAAGGTTCACTAGACTGCTAAAAGGGGACCATCACACAAAAAAAGCTTAAGAACTGTTATATTAGGCTTAATTGTTTGAAAAGTGCCTCAGACCAAAATATGTAATGGATTCTGTTAGCTCACCTTAGGGTCACCTTCAAAGATGACTTGGCCCATAAAATCTGTATAAAACACTGCTTCAGCAATGATTGAAAACCAGGTCACAAGGTGACACAGGCAAAGCCTCTTTAGCTCCTTGGGCATCTTCAACATGGACAGCCATAGCAGTTTGACCGTGGTCTCAGTTTCCCCTTCTTCACTCTCTGAGTCACCACTGGAATTGGTTGCACCACTCTGGTTCCTTTGTCTGCACCTCTGACGGTGCTTCTTCTGTATATCATAGATATCATTCATGCTTCGAGATGACTTAATCAGCACAATGGCATTAGCTCGTCGGAAACGGTAACGGTGAGACCCTACTTTGCCATAGTACGAAAAGGTGCAAGATGTCTGGCGGTAGAACATATGCCTTCTCCTCCTAATGGAGCCTGAAGTGTTTGATGTCTTCAAGGCCATTTTAGAGTTTCCATTGATGAGATCTTTTGGTGGAGAGCCACTGCCATTTGGGACTTTGGCTTCATTCAAGTGATTATCAAGCAACATATCATCTTCTTTTTCATTTTCCCTGAGGAGAGTGGACAAACGGCTCCGTTTGCATTTCATAAGCTCCTGGCTGGTGCTTCGGGGAGTGTTAGGGTTTGAAGAGTCCTGAAAAATAGAGGGTTCAATGTCATGAAGGAAAAGTAGCTCTGGCTCAATTTCCAATGTTGCATCAGGCATGTGAAGTACAGAGTCACTTTTACTTCTCACAATGTCCACATCAAGATAATCCAGACTGAGCTCATGCTCAGACTGTACTTCATCGGCAAACATAGAAACCCCATATGGCTCTCCCTCATTAATTACATTCAAGCGGCTGAGTGGGGGCAGGCTGCTGCTGAATTTGCCACTGGAGAGGGTGTCTGCTTCTTCAATTCGCTCTTGCTGAGGGCAATATTGCTCTTCTTCGATGCTAAAAAGGTGAAGGACTACAGACACTGTGAAAATGACAGCTGCAAAGAAGAAGAGGACTTGATACTGGGTTTTAAACCAGACACCTAAGAAGGTCTGTGTCCAATCCAATCCTCCCAGCACATAGCCAGTTGCTCCTCCAAGACCTGAGAAAAATAAAAAGAATGAAATCTTGTTTGAGATCTCCATGAGCCTGAGAAAGAGTGGAGAATTCATGTGCAAGTCTGCAGAAATGGGAGGGTAGAGATGTGAGGGAAACTCATGGGCCTGGGGCAGGAACAACTAAGCAAGAATCCCAAATATGTCGAAAAGAGAGCCTGCAGGATTTTTGTTTTCAAATATGGTGAAACTTCCAATAGAGGCAACATAGTATAGTAGCAGAAAGAACAGCGGACAAAGAGTGAAGAAGACTGGATTTGTGTTCTTGATCTAATACTTACTAGCTTTTTGACTGTGGGCAAATCATTTCACCTGTCTAAGCTTAAGCTACATACAATATATAAAACAGGGATAATATCTACACTATCTAGACTCATAGGGTTGTGGCTAAGAAAATGCTATGTAAACTACAAAGAGAAGAGAGCTGGTGTAATAATATTCCAGTGATAATTAGACTAAAAAAAAAGTCCTCACACCTCCAAACAAATTTTAAAGACAAATGATCTTAGATGGGAGGGGAAATAAACTTTTAATTTAGGTAAAAGAAATTTCAACTTCAGGAAATACCTTATCTACTAAACATTAAACTATGGGCCAATTGTCATCACTTTTCTGAATCAATTTAGGCCCCAGAACTATTTTTAAATACGAGTGATACTTAGAGCATAGTTAGAAACTAGTTAACTGAATATTTTCAAATTTAAGTAATATTTATTCTTCTCAGCACTAAATAATGTGGTGATTTTTTAATCAAATATCTTGTCTGGAAGTCTTTAAGGTTACAATTGAGAAAAGTTAAGTTTTCATATGTGTTTAACTTAGAATTAAGCACATAGTCCTATTGGAGAAAACCAAACATTAAAAAGGAAACAAACAGCCTACTCACTGTAGAGATAAAGGCATTTCCCCCTTCTTTGTAAAAGGTAAAAGTTTATTATTATCTAACTGGGTTTAGTTTTGGAAATACACATAAGTATGACAGCAACATGAGACATTCATACTAGCTGCCATATCAACAAACACATTTCAGGATGTTGTGAATGCCTTAAATTTATTGGAGGTGATTTTTTTATGAATATGCAGAAGAAATCGTTTAATAGCTTATCATTTAAGTTACATTCTCACTTTAATAAAGTCAGTTATATGACACTTTAGAATCCCAGGCTATTATAGTAGAAGGAACCTTCAAGATCCTCTTTTTCAATCTACTACATAAATTTTTATAATTGCCATATATTAGTCCAATGTACTCAATGACCTTTTCACTACACTAAATACTTTATCTATGAAAATGGACCAAGAAACAACTTTCAGTTTTGATGTATAATAATTCATATTATAAGGAAGGAAAATGACACTATAGTTTGCTTCCACTTTTCACCACCTTGTAATGACTGCACCTTATGGTTCTGCTCATCTGTTGCTACCTAACAGAAACTCTATCCTTCATTTGGACACTGGGGGAGTGGGAATGAGCAGACCTGGGCCTGAGTTTCAGGTTCTGTCATCCACTAATCATGTGCCCTTAGAAAAGTCACATTACCTCTTGGTGTCTCAATTTCCTGATTTTTAAAATGCTACCTGAATTCCTTTCAAGTTGTAACGATCTGTGACTTCATGATTCTATATTGTTTTCTGACATGATTTGTTCATTTTGGGAGTTTCTACCAGTGCTGGAACAGACAAAGCAGCAGTCAACGCAGAGTCAGGATTCTACTAAGTGGCTCTCAAAGACAACCTGTATAGGAATGATTTATATTTCTTTATGGTCTGCAAGCATCTTACATTATTTTATCTTGTTGGACCCTCACAAGATTGCTGAATGGTTTTAATACTATAGAACTAATATTCTGTAATATTAACTGAATTTCATAGTTGAGCAAAAAAGACTAGAGAGTAAAAGGTCATGTGGCTAGTAAGTGGCAGAATCAGGAATGAAATTCAGATCTTCTGAATCCAAGTCCAAGGCTCTTTTAACTACCCTGGGCTGCTAACACTGCCTAAAAGTGAAGAACACTGGTGTCTTTAGGCTTTAAAGGCTATGACTATTGAATACCCATTGAACATTCATGAAGGTTATTATCTAGTCGTTTCTCTCATTCTTCATTTAAAAAAAATGAAGCCAGGAAGTTGAGTCTCTCTTGACTATGACTCAGGAGAATACAAGCTACCCTGCTTCTTGGTCCCTTGTCTATCTCTTAACATTAACAACTTTCTCTTACAAAATTTGGAATAATGAGAAAAGAGCTTTCTACCGGCTGAAAAGGCATGGATGTTAAGCGCCATGTCTTGTTCTTCACTGTCCACGACATCCAACAAGTAGGCACGAATTGGCCCTTCTGTTGCATCTGCAGTGAAATCCAAAACCACAACACCAAGCACTGTAAGGACGATCCCAATTGGATGTTTATTCTGAACATCACCAAGGGCCAGACCTGGGCAAACAAAATATAAAAAGGAATCAAAACAATCTTCAAGGCTTTGTTAACTCAAGGAATAAGGTGCTTAAAAGTTAATCTCTAGGAGGAAAAGAGCCAAGAGAACACTTACTGGGATTATAATCTTTAACACAGAACAAGGGTAACTGCATTCTTTGGCATAGTTTCTTGGGAGAGTGGAGAGTAGCCAGGACTGGATTTTCTTCTGGTAGCAAGGCTATGTTTACCCCCAGTAGGCTCACTCCTCTCCTGCAAAAAATGTTCACTGTCCCTCAAAAATATTACAGATGTTCTTCCATCAAAAGACAGAGGAAATTCTAACTATTCCAACCATCATGGTATCAGTTGTGTAGCTGTGCAGAAATACATCAAGGAGGGAGAGTTTAGCACCAATTTTTTAAGGGTGACAAAAATAGCATTTCATTCTTTGTTGGCTTTCTGAAGAGTCTCTGCTCTTTGGTACATTATTTACAAACTACGACTTAATGGCATTAGAACTGGGTCTCCAGAAGAGCCCAAGCTCAGGACTTTTCCCACAGAGGCAGAGAGTAGAGGATAAAAGCAGATTCATTAAAAACATATCTGGACTCAGCACCAAACAGGAAGGTTACAGGGACTTTTTGGTTGTAATATGGAAAAGGAAGATCAAAGACACGTTTATAAAAATAAAAGCTACTCAGGGGCTAGATGGATATGATTAAGAACACAGGATCACAATCTAGAGCTGGAAGGGACCTTAAGAAGCCATCTAGGTCAACCCTCTCTCTCTTCTTACAGAAAAAGACTCAAGAGTTCCAGGGGAGGTTAATGATTTGTCCACATAATAAGCACCTGGGAACAATTTGAACTCAAACCTACTGAACAGACAGTGTTCTTTCCACTGTACCATGCTTTCATTTTAATCCAACAAGCTTTTATCGAATACCTACTTTGTGCAAGGTACTGTACAAAGAACAAGGGATACAAAGACAAAGAAAATGATCCCTGTCTTCAAGAAGCTAACATTCTTCTGGGGCTGGTCAGAGTCATGAGAGAGATAACATACAAATAAGAAAATTCAAGTATATACAAAATAATTTGGAAGAGGGGTGGAGGACACTAATAATTAGGGAAAAAAGAAGTGGCATTTGGACTAATAAGCCTCAAGATTATGAGAGGCAGAGGTGGAAGTGGAAGCATTCCATGAATGGGGGTCAGACTCCCTGTGCAAAAGGAAAGAAGAAGTCCTGTTACTATTATAAATTAGGAACACCAAGTAGAACCATTTGATGGAACACAAGGCATGTGAAAGGTCTTAATTTGAAATAAGACTAGAAAAACAGCGTGGATGCAGATGATGTAAGTATACAATACAAACAACTTCTGTACTTTACCTTAAAACAAAAAAGGTATCTATCCCTGGAGCTTTTTGACAGCAGAAACACAACATAATTCATATATTTCAGGAAGACCATGACAGCAGCTGTGTGGAAGATGGTTTGAAAAGGGGAGACACTGAAGGCAAAGAGATCAATCGCAAGAGATATGATCAGAGGTGACACGGATCTGTACTAAGGTGCTAGCCACGTGAATAGAGAGGAGAAAGATATGAAAAATACACTGGCAGCTTGGCGTCCCTTTCAGGAGAAGACGTGGGAACTGAATGGACATGGAAGATGAAACCAGAAGAGTCACAGACGACAGTGAGGTGACAAATGTGAAAAATTGGAAGGATGACAATGCTCTTGGTAGAAACAGAGAATTCACAAGAAGGACAAAGTTTTTGGCAAAGACAGTAAGTTCCATTTTCAACTGGTTGAGTTTGAGATGTCTGTGCAATGCTCAAGTGCAGATACCCAGCAGCTAGTTGGTGATGCACGACTGGCACTTAGGAGAGGGCTGAATCTGAGCCATCTGCTGAAGAGCTAATCAGATTACCAAGAACAATTAGAGATGGAGAAGCATTTCTAGGACAAAGACCTGGGGCACAGTCTGAGATGCTGAGAAGGAATGGACAGTCAGGTGGGAGACAGGGAAGACAGGAGCACATGGTTGAGAGAGGGCACAAAGACAAGGAACTGAGTGCTTCTGCTAAGAAAAGCAATATTTGGGCTAAAAAAGGGAGAACACAAAAATAGCTAAGAGTGGTTGGTACTCCAGCTAAGTAAGAAAATAAATGGATCCTTTTAGAATTTGTACCATCTACCTCATAAGGTTGTTTTTAGCTCCCAGTTACTGCTACTGAACTCAATCTGCCAAATGAGGACTATCTGTAACTGAATTTCTAATTAGGACACTAAGAAAATGTTTACTGCTTACTCCTAAATAAAGCTGACACATTAGTTAAGGAAAATTTAAAGCTCTGTATTTTAGGAGAATCTCACTGAGTATAAAGTGTTTTAAAAGATCATGCTAGTAAAAGGTGTTGCCTCAATGAGGCTTTTATTTTTAAATAACTCTCTTTGATAAGGGTTCCCAAAGCAAGAATCATCTTCCCAGAAACTGTTACTTTAGATAAAAAAAAATATTAAGCTGGGTTCTGGAATTTTTCAATATGAAACATAAGAAAAGGAGAAGGAAAAAAAAGATAGTTTTGAAATAACGCTGGAAACAGGATGTGTTGTTAGATATGCGTTAAAAAGAAAATGGATCACAACAGGAAACATTTCCCTGTGAACAGGTTCCTACGGTTTTCCCATGTGAGGGCCTGGCTGAATGTATTGCAAACCATGCAAATATTATGCTAGTAACCATTGTATTAATAATAGCTAAGAAGTGGCCATGTGAAGAATTCTATAACACAGAATAAAACCTGCTTTCTGAATGAAAAGAAAATAAGTCATTGAAAGAATGAGGACTTTCACACACACACACCCTGTTTAGACTGAATCATTTTATACTAAGAATAACACCACTAGCTCAAAATAATATAGGAGCTTTGGCAGTTTACAAAGTCCTTTCTTCACATAATCATGTGAGGTTATACTAAAAAAAATTTTTTTATAGATGGTGAAAATGAAAGTTGATGATGACTTGACCAAGGTCACACAGGGAAGTGACGTTCCTAGTACCTAGACTTCTAGCTCAAGAAAAAGTTCAAGCCTTTGAAAGACACTATCATAAGCAAAGTACTAAAGCTCAGTAACTTTTTCATGAATAACCGCATCTTTTAACAAAGAGAAAATTCACGTAATATTTACCTAAGGCAGGACCATTGAGGAAAAGTGCAACTCCGAAAAGAACACCAATGCAGAGAGCGAGAATGAAAGGTCGCCGGCGGCCCCAGCTAAGTGTGCATCGATCACTAGCAGAGCCGATCAGGGGAGTGCAGATGAGACCCAGGATGGGGCTAAGGAACCAAGTGAGGCTGTAGTACTGTTCCGGAAGACCTGGAAGGAAAACACAACTCATAAGAAAATCTCAGTGCACTGTGCTTCTTACTCTCATGCAGGAGGTTTACAGTGCTAAAAATGATTAAATCCAAAAGCAAAAACCAAGCACTCACTGTCTGTGATGCCGTTGGCTAAACTGTGAGAAGTCATAGGATCTCAGAGGTCATTTGGTCTAATCCCTTCAGAATAAAACAAGTGGGATATAGTCATATGGCAGTTTTACAGTTTAGATAAATCATCTCATTTGATTCTCAAAACAACCTCGGTTTGTCATACCCTATTATCATTTTATAAATGGTCAAAGGCAGCTGCTTGAGGAATAGAAGTGCTTATGTGGAAATTGCACAACTATTGTCATGGATGTAATACTCCTGTTACATTCCTGTTGAGGTCCAAGTTCATTCTACCTCTGATTATATGGATTAGAAGATCTATAATTTGCCCAAAGCCACTGAGGTAGAGGACTTAAATTTAGAAATTCCAACTCTACAAGGTCAGTGCTTTTCCCACTATACCAAACTCTCAAGTCACCCCACTTGCCCTCTACCCTTTACTTAATAAATGGAAAAGGCTTAATTAAATTAAGTGTTTAGTATGTGCAAGGCACATAGCTAAAGCACAGTGCTAGGAATGCAAACAGAAAAGATAGTCACTACTCTCAAGGAACTCACATTCTAATAGGAGAGATAACACATTGAGATATTACTAAAGAACTCACTATTTCCCTAGGCAAACTATTTTATCTTGGGAAAGATCTAATTGTTAGGAACTGCTTACTTATTCTCCCTTTTACTGAACCAAAAAAGAATAGCTGTCCCCACTGGAGTCTTGCATATTAATTATTAGCTCCTGTAGAGGGGAATGACTTGCTATTATAACAAATGTTTTCAGAGTTGGAAGGGGCCTGAGATACCAGAAGTCCAACCAGTGCCTCAACAGCATCATTCACAAATAGTCACTGATGATTAGAGATTCTACCTCCCAAGGTCACCCATTCCAGTTTTACAGGCTATGAAAATTATCCCCCATAACAACACACAGAACCTAGAAGCACAAAAGAACTGCTGCGCTGTGTTCTCTGTTCTTTTATTTGGCTAACTTTCTACAAAGCCCAAGAGCAGAGAAGATTTTTGTTCAAACAGCAATGTAATAATAACTTGCTATCCTACAGAAAAAACCACATACACCAGTCTATTTTCACTTGCTTATCTGAAAAGAGAAAGTGATATTCTGAAATTTTAATAAAACATTTAATTTCAATTTTATTATTTCTCAAAATGTGACCTGTCCTACATGTAGTAGGTACTGCATAGATGTTCATTACAACTACGAAGAAATCATACCTATCTACAAACCCCAATTCCTGAGAGAGAGAAACAACTACAGTGTTGGTATCTTTTGAATGCAAATTTAAGTGCTGATGTACAGATGTGGGATTTTACCTAGTTAGTTAAGTTTTAAATGAAATGGTCTACTTTGTGAGGCAAGGCAGTTCCAATACCCTACTGGGCTTAAGTAGAGCCAGGTGGACAATTTGTAGAGGAGATACATGTATTTAAATAGGGATAAGTCTTCTCTGAACTCTGTCCCTAGGACCTCATACTCATTTTACAAAACAACAGGTACTCACATCTTGGATTCTAAGAGTCAACCTACAATAATTTTTAGTGCATCTGACCAAGCCCTTGACACACTGTTCAGAAAATGTAGTCTGATTTTGCCTCCTACTTCTTTTATTCTAGTTATTTTTCCACGTTTGTGGAATCTGAACTCCAAGTCCATTAGTACTCATTTCTCATACTGAAATACAGTATCTAAAATCATCCTTCAACAAAAGCATTAGAAACTTAAAAGAATGAAAAGGTTATAGTTAACATTCCATCAAAAATAACATAAAAACACAAGCAGGGATTACTTAGGGCTGTTCTGGCTTTAAATGTGTGGCCAGTTTTGTAACATTTACACTGTGATCAGAGCATTCACACTACACTAGGTATGGGTCATGGAATTCTACCAGTTACTCCATAGGCCAGGAGTCAAGCTAGAACACAAATGATCTAAGTTAGCTCTCACTTGCAAGTAAAGAATTCTTCTTCATGACTGGCACATGGTAGGTGCTTAATAAATGCCTATTGATGAATACTGCAGAATTAAAACCAAGATTAAATGTAGAGGTAGTCAGGATTCTTGGAATGTAAGAGGGGAGTGTAAGTGGCAAGACTCAGGAGTGAGGTTAAGAGACTTGTTATGTGTTTAAAAAAAATTCTCCACTACCACAATCTCATAAAGAATCCTCAAATGATACCAAGGTAAAAACAAGGGATTAGGTCCCTGTTATGGGAATCTGAAGATCTTCCCTGCCCCTAGGCCCTTTGCTAAAGCGGCTACCTGGCCCTGAGGACCCTCGGATATTTGAAAGTATGCTCTGCTCCCTCATAGGCTGAATGTGGTCACATGGCAGGCTTGTTTTCCAGGAATGCCCGTGCCTTGTAGCTTTGTGATTGGGCAGTGGGTCTAGAGGGCTGTGACATTCTCCAAGCCAGGAGAAGGCTATATATACGCCCTGATGTGAGGTTTTGGTTTGGGGCTCACTTTGAGAAGAGTTGTATGATTTGGCCAGACGAGACTCTGGGCAGCCGCTGAGCCCCCCGGCTGTGAAAAGCCCAGATGTTGGTGCTTCCCTCTCTGGTAACTGAATAGGTAACTGATGTAACGGTCAGACGCTGGAAGCCATCTGCTGATCTGTTTTTCTGTTTGTTGGTAACTTCTGTTTGTATTCTCTGAAGTTCAGGGTGCCGACTTTCCCCCCTGAACTAGGTAAATGATATTTGATCGATTAAAGTAAGATTGTTAACCCATTTTGAGTTCCTTTAGAAAAGCAGATCTAAGAACCTGTGCTAGCAGCCGCCCTAGGTATGCTTAGGGTGCTTGCTGATACAGTCACTTCCACACATTCCTCTTAGAGGCTGCAAGTAGTTCTTCCCTGTCTCTCATTTCCTTAAAGGTGCTTTGGATGCTGACAGTAACTTAACTTGACCTAAGATGCCTCAACATGAAGTGGAACATCTATCACTGAGCACCCAATCCTCTGATTGCTTTAAGGTGGCCCGGGCAGTTCAGTCTCTTCTCAGACTAATATAATTAGATCCCTATCTTATTATTGCTATGAGTTCTCCATAGACTGTACTCTTCTAAGAGTTCTGGTAGTTTCTTCCAATATGAGAAAGTTTTTATCATGGATGTAGTGGTAGTGTACACAGGATGACAGAGGGCATCTGGTCAACAGTGTAAAAAGATCTAGGAGGCAGAGCACCGGGCTTAAAGTCAGGAAGACTTGAGTTCAAATTTAACTTCAGATGCAATCTAACAGTGTGACCCTGGGCAAGTTATTTCACCTGTTTGCTTCAGTCTCCTCATCTATAAAATGGGGATAAAAATAGCACCTACCTCCCAAGGTTGTTCAGGATAAGGTAACTATAAAGCACTTAGCACAGTGACTGGCACAGAGTAAGCACTATCTGTTATCATTATTATTGTTATTATTACTAAAATAAGGCAGCTAATGTATCCTCAAGCTAGTTAAGAGTCAGTGTCATTAACATAAGAAATGACAGTTCCACGATACTCTGTCATGGTCAGGTGACCCATTTTGAGAGAGAAATGTAGAAAATGTCCAAAAAAGCATAACTGAGACGGTGAGGGGATTGGAGAAATGTTTTATTTAATTCAGTATTACTTTAATAAATGTTTATTAAGCACCTACTATGAGATAGGCCTGGAAATAAAAAAGGCCCTGACCTCAAGGAGCTGACCTTTTCATCTGTGTGAGAAGCAAGTACCCATAAGAAAAAACAAAACACACAGACAATTTTGGGGGACTGGAGAAATGATCTGGGTATGCTTTGTGTAGGAGATGGCATGAGCTCAGGATTCCAAGAAGGAGATGTGAGGAGGAAGATCATCCTAGGCACAGGAGACAGAATGTCATGTACAGAGAAGAGCAAGTAGCCCAGGTTAGCCTGAAGGGTAGAATATATGAAGGGGAACAATGATGACAGCAACAACAGCAGGTAGCATTTATTTAATGTAATGCTTTAAGGTTCGCAAAGCACTACAGCATCCTAACAAATCCAGGGAAACATGTGCTATAATAGTATTCTCATTTTACAGACAAGGAAATTAAGGCAGAGAAAAGTTAATATTGCCAGCCACAGGTCACATAACCAGTGAAGGACCCCATAGCTAGGATGTGTCTGAGGCTGGATTTGAAGTCAAGTCTTCCTGACTCCAGGCGCAGTGCTCTATCCACTGTGCCATCTAGCTGCCGAGGGCCATGACAGCTCTTTTCAACTATCTGAAGGGTTGTCATATAAAAGAGGGATTCAGACATTCTGTTCAGTCCTAAGAAGCAAAAGTAGGAACAATGAATGAATAGAAAAGGTGCAGAGGGAACAAATTCCTAACAATACAAGCTCTGTAAAACTGGAATGGGTGATCTTGAGAGGTAGAGACCCTAATCGCCAGTGACTATTTGTGGATGCTGCTGCTGAGGCACTGGTTGGACTTACAGCGTCTCAGGCAAGGGAACAATAATATCCCCTATAACATCACACAGAACCTAGAAGTACAAGAGAACAAACTGCTGCGCTGTGTTCTCTGTCCTTTCATTTGGCTAACTTCCTACAAAGCCCCAAGGGCAGAGAAGACTTGTTCAAACAGCTAGAAAACCCATAGTCTTATAGATGAGGAGGAAATCATTTATAAAGTAAAAAAGAGAAATGCCTTTTGAAATGATAGTTAATGTGGTAAAGTATTTACAACCAACATAAGTTTATCCTTTCTGTTTCATCTCAGAATTTAGGATGCTAGGTTTCAATACAAGTTGATTCTAATTCTTAGCCAGAATGTCACATTCAACAGTTGTGGAAAGTTTCATGTCACTGCTATTTAAAGCATCACTACTGGGTCAGAGTATACAGACCTGTGTCTTGAAATGTGAGAAGACAAAATGTTTTTGAGTGGTATGATACATAGACTGGATTCCAGTTGTTCACTATAAGGAAAAGTGACTTTGAGAAGAAAAAGTAATCTCAAAATTGTTATTCCTTAACCAAATAAAAGTGTGTATGAGTATTTGGGGGCAAACTAGGTGGTAGGGCAGTGGGCTTAGAGTCAGGAAGATTCACCTTCCTTTAAAAAAAAAAGATTCTTCTTCCTAAGAACAAACATGACCTCAGATACTGACTAGTTATGTGTGACCCTGGGCAAGTCACTTAACCCTGTTTGCCTCAGTTTCTCATTGGGAAAATGAGATGGAGGAGGGAATGGCAAACCACTCCAGTATCTTTACCAGCAAAACCCCAAATAGGATCACAAAAAGGCCAACGTAGCTGAAATGACTCAACAACAACAAATGTGAATATTTTATATAGAGATCTATCTGTATATCTACTTACCTCCCCATCTATTCTTCTCCAGACACAACAGTGATGGTCAAATCGCTTTTTAAAAATCTAAGCCCACATGCTAATCTCATAACCCAAAACATAATTTTAGAATGAAAGTACCTTGAAGTAATTCAGTCGAGTCCTAAGAAGTAGCATGGCATGGTAGAGCAAGAGCACTGGCTGAGGACTTGGAGGATCTAGATTCAAAGTCTGCCTCTCAGAGTATCACTGTGGCTTTCCCTTGGCGAGTCACTTGATCTCCCTCAGCCAAAGATCCCTCATCTATAAAATTAGGAAAGGCAGACTACATAGCATTCGGATCTTTCCTATAATCCCTGTATCATCTCTTTAGATTGCCTCCCACCCACATTTTCCAATTCATCAAGTTCTCTTTGTCAGAAAGTTCCTGAAACCTTAATAAAGCCTTGCAACTGGATAAAATGATCTGCCTTTCTGAAGAATTACCTCTTTTTAGACATACCACCCTGATACTTGTACTTGCCTTTGATAATATGAATATGCTTAAAACTGTAGAGCAAGAAAAGATCTTAGGGAGGGGGTGAAAGTTCATAGATTCAGAGGGAAGCAAGACTGCATAATTCAATGCTTTCATTTTACATGAGGAAATTGAAAAACAGAGGCTACAAGGTACTTTTGAACGTCCTGTGTTCTAAGGACAGGTCCATTTCAAGCATTCAACTTTCTAACATATAT
This sequence comes from Pseudochirops cupreus, assembly GCA_028627135.1. NCBI lineage: Eukaryota > Metazoa > Chordata > Mammalia > Diprotodontia > Pseudocheiridae > Pseudochirops > Pseudochirops cupreus. The sequence continues at coordinate 517,055,808 of CM053580.1, forward strand.
CCAAGTTGGAAATGACCTCAGTAATCACCTCCTTATGAATCCTGAATTTGTTCAACACTTGTACAATTCTGTGTACACATTTTTAAAATATGTAATTATGTCAGTGTTACTAAACATTATACATTCTGAGAATGCAAAAATGTTGATTTGACTGCTTGGTTCAGTGTAATCCAACATCTAGTGGTTCAGGGAAAATGTTTTCAGTGATGATTAATAGGGTAGTTTCTGTATTAATAAAGCAGTGCAGACTTTTTATTAGATTTGTCATTAGCTAAACTAGTATTCTGAGTTGACGGCTTGTATTGCACCATTCCCACACACCTACCTAAGGCTCAGGTAGGATGGTTGACAGAAGTTAGGACTCAATCCAAAAACAATTAACAAATGTCTCAATCTACCCTCTGGATACACATAGACATGGCAATATGGTGTAGTGCTGTAATTCCAAGGATAATGCATTAAGAATCAAGAGATTTAGGTGCTAGTCTCAGCTCCACCAATAACTAACAAGCTATGTGACCTAAAACAAGGTCATTTCCCTTCTCTGGACCTTAATTATCTGTTACAAATGAGGGTACTGGGACTAAATTCTGCATAAGGCACACTTGATTTGGAGTCAGAAGATTAATTTTAATCCAACTTGGCTCTTATTATTCAAATGACCTTGAGCAAAAACATCTCTGGTCCTTAACTTCCCTTTCCTGTTTTTAAAGAGTGTTAGAGGGCAGCTAGGTAGCACAGTGAATAGAGCACTGGGTCTGGAGTCAGGAGGACCTTGGTTCAAATGCGCCCTCAGACACTTGATACACTTACTGTGTAACCTTGGGAAAGTCACTTAACTCCAATTGCCTTGCCTTCTCCCCACCAAAAAAAAAAGTGTTAAGGTCAGATGGGTTCAAAAGGTCCCTGCTAGCTCTAAAAATTCTCTGATTCTAGACCACTAACTGTTTCAAAGTATGATAAATCATATCATACCATACATTCAGTTACAACTAGCTTTTTCAATTGAGACAAACTGTTTCAGCAAAACAAAAACTCTACTCTTCTCTCATTATTATTATTATTATTGTTTTGCTTTTTGGAGGAAGGAAGGTAGGGCAATTGAGGTTAAGTGACTTGCCCAAGGTCACATGGCTAGTAAGTGTTAAGCACCCAGTAAGTGTTAAGTGTCCAACGCTGGATTTGAACTCAAGTCCTCCTGCCTCCAGGACTGGTGCTCTATTCACTGTGCCACCTAGCCGCCCCTTCTCTCATTACTTAACATAGTTACCATTGCTCCTCCAAAGCTAAGGAGGGAAAACAATTCAATTAAAATATTTTATTAGGCACCTACTCAGTAGGTAAGTAAGACACTTAGCTAGATCATAACCTAGCTGGAAGAGGTTACTTGATCCCAATTCTTCAGTATACAAAAACAGGATCAATACTGTGTGGTATAGTGGAATGAGCGTGAGCCTAAGAGTTAGGCTAGACCTGGTTCCAAAACCACCTGATACTAGCTGACCATGAGCAAATCTCCTACTTTTCTGAGCTTAATTGTCTGATCTATAAAATGGGTAAAGTATCGCCAGGGTCATTTTTAAAGGATGAGGAATTATACAAAGTGTTTTGTAATCCTTAAGAGCTAGCTACAAGATATGTCCATTATTATTATTACTTATTAGAGTGCATAAGCAGTTACAGATTAAGTCTTTAAATGGGAGAGTATAGAACTCAGTTAAGTGTGAGCTCTACTCTTTAACAGATCTCTTTAATGGCTCAACTAGCCCTACCGTTTAGCTTTGGGGAACCACAGAATCACCAGCAAACTGCTGTTAAAAAGGTGAGCTGGCCTTTGCTTCAAGAACAATGCTTGAGTCATACTCTGTCTCAGCTTGTAGTTCTTGGTTTGCTATACAGTGTGCCATTCCCAAGGCAGCCCTCAGAGACATGCATAATAACTAACCAAAAGAAATATTAACACTTAGGGTGCAGGGAAAATAAAAACCTCTGAGGTCAATTGGTCCAAATGCCCTTACAGAGAGAGAAATATAGAATTCTTCTTCAAAAAAAAATGTTTTTATCTGTAAAATGCGAGAATGAGACTAAATAGCCTCTAAAGTCTCTTCTAACTCCAAATCTATGATCCTATAAACGACAGACCAAGGGAAAAATATGCTGCTAAATAATGACATTTATATATTAAGTCTGACCATTTATAAAATAAATTGTTGTTCAGTAATAAGTCTGAATAAAAATATAAAAATAAATCTGAACCAAGTGTTAAACATGACATGAAATACACCTGACACTGAGCTTAGGGGGCTGTTTGCATTTTATAGAGAAACATTTTTGCTTTTCCTTTGTATTCTCAGCACTCACTTACTCAGTACAATGCCTTTGTATACTGTAAGTACTAACTGAATGTTTGCTGTATAGACACAAAAAAGAAGTAGATTCTAAAGGCATGATGAAAAGGGAAAAGAAACGTATGTCTGTATTATATTACACCAGGTAAATAAAAAGGTTAATAAACAGCATCGAGGTGACAAACTCTGGCAGATTGTACCAAGATGACAAAGCTTTTGTGAGCGCAGCCATGTGTCTGTGTCATCTAAGGGCCTGCTTGGGTAAGCGTAGAGAAGCTCACGGAATAGCTACCAGGTGATGGCCAGAAACTCAAGAAGTAAAACTGCTAAGGCGCGGAGGAAACGACTGCCCTCAAAGAACGAACAGATCTTCTGAAGAACTGAAGTAAAGATAAATTCAGACTAAAACAGCATTACTTCTGCTCTTACTGAAAGCTTCTACTAGCATCTAGCTGGGTACTGTGAGTATTTTAGAAAAACACTCTAACTAGTTCACATTTTATTTACGACTTCAAAGTTTACGAAGAACTGTAACTCAATCACCAGGTTGGCTGGTGGTACATGGACCATTCCTTCTTCACAGAGGAAGAAACTGAGGTTCTGCGGTCAAAGCCCTGTGCCAAGTCTTACCGTCAGGTGGCAGGGACGGGGACTGAACTCAGGTTTGTGGCTCCAAGTCCAGTGTTCTTTTCCAGGCTATATCTTCAACATTTACTGGCTTTGAAGATCAGCTCAAGAAATGCTTTCTTCTTTAAACATTTATTCATTCAACAATATATCTATCAATAAGGATTTAAAAACCATGTTTCACTGGTACTTTCTTTTCATCTCTTTATTCATCAGTACTACTATTTACCCAATTCAGGGGCAGGGAGAACTGTAGCATCAAAGCCACATGCGGTCTTCTAGGTCCTTGGGTACGGCCGTCATACTGAGTCCAAGTTCACATCCTTTTATTAAGGGGATTTGTTCCGTGAAGTTTGGATTCAGTCAAAAGACCGCACTTGAGGTCCTGGAGGGGTACGTGTGGCCTCGAGGCCCCAGGTCCCCTATCCCTGACTCAATCCATAGTCACAACTCTCCTTTCTCTCCCAAATAAAAGTCCTCCTTTGTAACAAATAAGCACAGCAAATGAAAACAAATGCACACATTAGTCTTGTCTCAAAAGGTGCATCTCTTTCTTCCCCTCACCTTCTTGTCAAGAGGTGGAATGCCAGCTTCACCAGTCTTCTGGAACTGGGATTTGGTCATTGCTTCTGCCTCTTTTTCTGCCATTCTACCACTGTCACTACCAAAATGGGAAGATAGCCAGATAGGACTGAGGAGTACTTTGTATTTTTTCTTCTGTTTAGGGGGCTGGCATGGTCAAAACATTCACGAAATTCCACCTTCCACTCTCATGCCTTTGCTGTCCCCTTGGACTCTTCCATTCAAAATTCTCCTCACTTGCCACATTGTGGTGCCTTTCTCAATCCTTCCCTTCAGGTGTCACTGCTACAGAAGACTTCATATTAGTGTGACATTTCAAAACACAGCAGAATCAGGGTGTTGGGTTCTAAAAAGATCACCCTGCCAAGGGACAGAGAATGGTACAGTGGAAAGAGTACTGGCTCTGGGGTCAGAGGGTGTGAGATCAAGACCTGCTTCTACACCAAGTCAATGGAAACCTCCCTGGACTCATTTCTTTATATATAAAATAAACAAGTTAGACTAGACAAGTTCTGAAGTGCTTTCTCTAGATGATCTATGACATAATCCACTTCATAATTCTCTGGAAGAGGAAACGATGCTCAGATCAATAGGAAGGTTACAAAGGTAATACAAGGAGCAGAGCCAAGATCTGAACTCAAGTCTAAGGCCAGTTTGTGGCCTGGTGTAAAGCCAGGCAACTTAGGTTCAAGTCTAGGTTGTACCAGCAATGATGTGACCAAGGACAAACTGCTTAATCTCTCTGGGTCTATTTCTTGACTTACAAAATGAACAGGTTGGACCAGGTAACTCAAGGAGGCAGCTGGGTAGGACAGTTAATAAAAGGGCTGGGCATGGGGTCAGGGAGATCTGAGTTCAAATTCTGACCTCATGTACTCATTAAAAGTATGACCCCTAGGGCAAGTAACTAATTTCCTCATCTGTAAAAATAGGTTGGACTTGATGACCTCTAAGCTAGATTAAAAATCTATGCTCTCATGATCCTCTGGTGCCAAATACAATGGGTACTCATTCCACTATAACACTGATTTGAGAAAAGCCATGAAGAATAGATAGGATTTACAGGTAGACATTGGAAGAAGGGAAGTATGAAGGAATATTCATGAGTAGGGGAAAGATGTAATGAAAGCATATGTATAGATCTATGTCAGTAAATATTATTTTTATTTTATGGAATGTTTTTAATCTGTGCTTTTATTAGAAATGCTACCCAAAACAAAATGAAAAGTGGAGTAAGATACTAAGAGGACTACAAAAAAAAATAATCACATTTCAGATTGCCCAAGTTTAAACCAGCATTTGTAGCCAACAATATTCTGAATTTATTCTCCATACTCACATTTGCCTAAGGATATTTTGTAAAAGTATTTTATCAAAGTCTACTGACTGCACCTTCCCTCCTTCTCCCTTTTAACAATGCCAGTGCTCTGGTACAGACTTAATTCACCTAGTCCCATCTTAATTAAGCTGCCAAAGTGAATTTTCTAAAGCACAGGTCTGATCACGAAATCCCCAGAGTCAATAAATTCTGGTGGCTCCCTTATCACTCCTAGAATCAGATATGAAATCTTCTGTCGGGCATTTAAAGCCCATGATAACTCAGCCTTCCTGGTCTTGTTATACTTTACATCCCTTTCCCTACCTCCATCCCTTATATTCTTAGATCTAATAACATGGGCTTCCTTGCTGTTCTTCTATCAAGTCGTTCCATCTGGGAATGGGAATTTTCAAATGACTGTCCTCTCTGCCCCCTTAACATGGAATGCTTTTCCTCCTCCTCATGTCTCTTGAGTATCCCTGGCTTCCAAAATGTTCCAGTTAAAATTCTACCTTGTATAGAAAGCCTTTCCCAATCTCTTTTAAGTCTACTTTCTTTTTCAGTTTTCCAATTCATCTGTATATATGTCTTGATCGTGCACATTTATTTGCATATTGTCCAGAAGACTACATACATGAGATTGTAAGGCCAGGGGCTATCTTTTTGTCTTTCTTTGTATACCTAATACTTAGCAGAGTACTTGGTAATTAGTAGGTTCGTTTTTCAGTTGTGTCCAATTCTTCACGACTCCATTTGGGGTTTTCTTGGCAGAAATACTGGAGTGTTTGACCATTTCCTTTTCCAGCTCATCTGACAGATAAGGAAACTGAGTCAAACAGGGCTAAATTACTTGCCCAGCGTCACACAGCTAGTAAATATATGAGGCCAGACTTAAATTCTTTGTGACCACAGGCGTGGGAACTTCATCCAATGTACCACCTGGCTACCCATGTACTATAAACTTCTCTCATTATGCAGAAATGCTTCAGCTTAAGCAGTGGAAGCCTATTTCTTGGTTTATTCTAACAGCTTTAAGTACTGAAGACCCTGGGAAAGACACTGATCAAAGAATGAAATAGTCCTTACCTCAAGAAACTTATCTAATAAAGGGACTAAGACAAAGAAGCAAATGGGAAATAGTATTAAATAAGGAGTCAAAAGACTTAAGATTTAAATTGCAGTTCAGTAAAAATCAATCAGTTAAAACCAGTCACTTAATATCTTTGGGCTAGACTAAATTATTTCCCTGTCTTTCAAATCCTCTGATTCTAATAAAATTTCTAACATGAGTACACAGGAGTATAAAATGTTATGAGTTCAGATGAGAGAAAGATCATGTCTCACTGAAAGGATCAAACAGGATTCATGGAAGTGATTTCAGGATTTCAACATTCTTGTTATGTTAACAAAAAAGATGTGGGAAAAGAGGTTGTGAGTAAGTATCCCAGAATCAAATTAACAGTATGAACCCAAGTATGAAGGCAAGAAAATGTGTATATATATATAGAGAGAGAGAGGGCCAGTGATTGATAGCATGGTCAATTAGGGTATACTGTATACAAGATAGGACAAGAGAGAAGGGTAAGGGAGTCAGTTGGGTTATAAATTGTAGAGGACCTTGAATTAAGACTCAATCCAATGGGAAGTCAAGCTAAAGTTTTTGAGCAGTGAACCTAGCTATAAATTAATTAATTTGGCATCTCACGTGTTAACCAGGGTACTAGCCCTCTGCTACTGGAACAAAATTCACTATTCAACAAAAACTGTTTGTAAAATTGAAAAGCAGTCTGGCAGAAACTAGGCTTAGAGCAACATCTCACACTTTATTCCAAGACAAACTCAAGATGAATACATGGTTTAGACATTGATATGACATCATAAGCAAATTAGTGGATCACAGAAGAAATTACCTATTAGATCTCTGACTAGAGCAGTGGTTCTCAACCTTCCTAATGCCATGACCCTTTAATACAGTTCCTCATGTTGTGGTGACCCCCAACCACAAAATTATTTTCGTTGCTACTTCATAACTGTAATTTTGCTGCTATTATGAATGGTAATGTAAATATCCGATCTGCAGGATGTATTTTCATTGTTACAAATCGAACATAACCCATAGGCTGAGAACCGCTGGCCTAGAGGAAGACTACTAGATTTAGAGAATATCATTAAAATCAATGTAGAGATGATTTAATTCAACCTCACATTTTACAGAGGAGAAAACTGTGACTGAGAAAAAGTAAACGTTTTGTTTGTGGTAGAACTTACACCTGAACCCAGATCCTAATGCAAGGAAATGTCTTTATATTACACCACATGCCTCCCCTTCCGTAACTGTTGTTGGCCTCACTGTCCCAACAGGCCAGAGCAAGCCACAATCTCTCTGAGCCACTCAGTTTCTTCACCTAGATTCAACATGTAGAGTGAATAATCGTTCCATTACCATCTTGTCTCAGAGGTTTGTTGTGAATCAAGAGCTTTTAAAATACAAAGTAGTATATAAAATGTGGCTATACTTATTTCACTATTTTAAGGATTTGTGATTTTTATAAGAGTACTATCTTTACTACATACTGTGATCTCTTTATGCCTTAATTTTAAAGTAATTATACTGAGTACCTAAGACTGAAAAATTTCAAACCCTAGTGGCCAACCCTAATAAGTTTAACTCCTGAATTAATTAGGCTGGTCTTCAAAGTTATACATACTTAAAAGTCTATTATGCTTGGTAGGGCCTGTTTGTTCTCTCATGGCAAAGTCTTCAAGGATCCAAGCAGAGTTATCTTGGCATCAATGATATATTACAAAAGCACAACAGTGGAGGAAACCATCTCTTACTCATTAAATCACCCACCCTTTGTAATTGTTAAAGCTTGGTATCACCCAGCACCAAAGAATTAACAACTACATACTTATTTTCTCTTCAATCCACCCTTCTCAGCAGTTTAGGTTGTAAAGGACTCAATATGGAAACAATGAATTTAAGAGTTAAAGCTGAGGTTAGAAAGTATTACATAAACTATCACAAGATGAAAGTTCCTTGCTAGCTTCAGCAAGACTCTAGGTTTCTTTCTGACAACTCAACTTTAATTATAGAGTTAACATTTCTGCAGACGCATTCAAAGTATTCTTAAAAGGCCAATACTTGCAGAAACATATATAATGTTATATATGATGTTATAATGTTATATATAGTGATATAACGGAAGGAACAATGAATTTAGAATGAAAAGATATGGGAAAGTAGCCTCATTTTTGGCACTTGTTAGCTTTATGACCTGGGGCAAATGACTTAATTGAAGCATAAAATGATCACATCATATTAGATCTAGGGCTGGAAAAGAGGTAGGTCAAAGGACATCTAGTCTCAACATCCCTACCATTTTTCAGATAAGGAAACTGAGGCACAGATGAGTAAGTGACAAATGTCAGTCAGTGCCTGAGACAGGATACGAACCCAGGTTATGATTCTCTATCTAGTATTCTTTCCACCATACTATACTTACTTGTCAGGTCATAGTGCTGAATGGGATCTAAACACATTATATTTAGTTCAACTCATTTCATAGAACATGACGACAAAACAAGAAAGGACTTTGCCAGTTAGTGGCAGAGTTGGGGAAGAGAACCCAGGTCCCTTAAGTCTTAGTCCTGTGCTCTATGTCACACAGTTCTTAATACTTTGGGTACTTTGATATAGCTACTTATTCTCTATTTTAAAAAAATCTATGATCACGAATGCTGTTTTAAAAAGACAAGGCTAGAAGAAGATACTGCTCATTTTACTTCAGTTACAAATAGAGTACAGGGCTGAGGAGGACTAAATAACTACCCATCTTTTTACAGTTTGGTTGGTCAGTTGTTATCCTTTCTCAAACAGGACCAAAATGACATCACTATGTTAGAGTCAAAGTAGACTATGTCCAACTGTGGCTAATCAGACCAAAATGAGCTCAGAAGGCTGATCACACTAATACGAGCTCGGAAGGCACAAATAGTCCATATGAACATTTGGAGTGGAGACATCTCTAAAGTTGGACATCTATTCTGTTTACAGTACCCAATAAGGAAGAGTAGAGTGTATTAGGTATGTTTTACAAAAGAGGAACTGAAGCTCATATAAATATAGCAAGCAGTTACTCCAGACAGAATAGGCACACAAACTCATGCCCACTGAATTCATATTCCTTGTTTTTATCCAACAAAAACAAGACATCAGGAAGACTTAGAAACAGGGAGGAAATGATTGTTGCCTTCAATACTGACAGGGCTATCACCTGTTAGAAGGATTAGGCTTGTTCCACTTGGTCCCAAAAGGCAGAACAAGGCATAATGGAGGCTATGTAGAAAGGCAGATTTTCAGAGGGAAAAACTTTCTAATAACCAAGTTATCCTAAATGTGAAAGGGCTGCCTAGGCAACTCTTTCTGTTCTTTACCGGAAATTTAAGGGACTTTGCATCAAATTAGGTCCCTTCTAACTTTAAGACTGTATGGACTATTTAGCCAAGACTAATAACAAGGAAAAAAACCTTATATGATACTTAAGAATGCTTTCACAGCTAGTTTTATCTTCACAAAAGCCTTGTGAGGGAAACAAGGAAGGTCTCATTCAACATTTTGAAGACAAGGGCAGTGAGGCACAGAAAAATATTAAGTGACTTGGTTTAATAGAGCCAAGGTCTTTTGAATCCAACACCTTTGCTCCTTCTACCACACCGTGGCACCACTTTTCCCCTAGAAGGAAAGGAAACCATGGAAAAGCACGTGGTACACAATGCCCCCTCCAAATCAATTCAGCAAGACAGGGTGCGAGTAACTAACATCCGGTCTCCAACACAATCCACTAGAAAACAATCTTTCTTTTACTAGCAAGTTGCTGCCACTGGGACTCTTGGGACATGGCATTTCCCAGCAAAGTTATAAACAAACAGGACACTGGCTTATAGTAAATAATTTTTGTTTTTTTTCCAGGCAAAAGTTGAACAACAATAGTGGGACCAGCCAGACTTGCGGTTCACAGGAAATACTGACTGTGTCACCACTAGTCAGAGGGCTGTATGAGGTCACAAACTACTGGAGAGAAAAGCTTAAGTCATGTGCCATAATTTCTATTCACAACATCTTTTTTGATAACCTTGTACTTTTTGCGGGGTGGGAAAGCGCGGGAAAGTTTCCTACCAATATTTAACAAAAGATCTGAAATAGGAATAGGAACTTACATTTTTTTCTTTCAATTGACAAAGCTTTCTATATCAAGATATGTTTGTATACTCAGACAAAAATCAAGTTCACAATAAAATTAAATACATGAGAAATTGTGTTTGGGGTGAAAAGAGAGAAATATTTAAGTCACTTCTGATGAAAAATAATTGAATACAAATTGGATGAGGACAGTTTTTATTAATTCTTCATAAGACCTAATTTTAAGAAGGTATACTAAGTATAAGATTATTCAAGAAAAAGCAATATGAACATCCTTCAAATACTTTATTTAACTTGGAAAGTATTTTGATGACTAGTGTCTAGGGCCATCAGAAAGATTGTTGTACTGAGTCTTAAGCTGACACTTTTTGTATATCCTAGATCTGACAATAATAGAATCTTAAAAGTGAAAGGTGCCTCAGAGATGTCCTAATCCAACTATCCCCACAGGCATCACACTCCTCTACAAAGTTTCTGACAAGTGATCCATTTTCAGCTACACTCCCAGTGTAGGAAGAAGCACTCTACCTTCGGAGATAGGTCATCCCATTATTAAGAGAACCTATAATAGGTACATCCTAAAATGTTTGTTAAGTTGAAGTACCTTCTGATATTGAACATGCGTCCCCCCCGCCCCCAATCTCTCTTTGCCTAGGCTTCCTCATTCATAAAAAAACACACCTTTCTCTAGCTGGAAAGTCATATTAAGAAAATACTCTGAGATGGACAAAGATACCTGGTGGAAGGTGAGGGAAAAGTGTAAGCT
>CM053580.1:517067151-517115026 GCA_028627135.1 Pseudochirops cupreus
TTTGCCCTTGGGAGATAGCTTCTTAACCTTTTGGTCTCATGTACCCCTTTTGGCCATCTGATGAAGGCCTATGGACTCCAACTCAGAAAATATCTTTGAGATAAGTGAAAATAAAGATTTAATTTTTTTTCTTCTTCCAAATTACAGACCCCTTTGGACACTGCAAATCACAAGTTCAAGAACTCTTGCCTTAGAATAAAACAGAAACACTTCTGCTTTGCACTTAAAAGCTTCACAATCTGGCTGTAACCTCTTTTTAATGCACATTATTCCACTTTACCCATTTTACGCACTATTCAATATTGGTCTACTTACTTTCCCTTCTCCATACCCAACACTGCATTATCTAGTGTCCATACCTTGTTGCCAGTGCCTAAAATGCTTTCCTTTCTCCCTTTTTGCACCCTGGAACTCCTTAGCACCCTTCAAGACTCAGCTTAATGCCATCAGGCAGCAGCTAGGTGACATAATAGAAAGAACACTGGACATGGAGTCAGTAAGTACTCAGTTCATACCCTACTTGAGACACTTCTTAGCTGTGTGACCCTGGGAATCTGTCGGCCTCAATTTCTTCAATTGCATAAAGTGGGGATAATAACAGCACCTACCTTCCCGGGTTGTTGTGAGGATCAAATGAGATATCTGTAAAGTACTTAGCACAGTGTCTGGAACACAGTAGACACCTAATAAAGGTTTATTCCCTTCTCCTTTCTTCCTTAAAAGGACTTCCCTTATCTGCCCAGTGGTTACTGCTACCCTATCTTGCAATTACTGGATATTTATCTTGTAGGCTGTGCATGTAATTTCTGTCGACATATTTTATCTCTCCAATAAAATACAAGTTCCTTGAGAATAAGGACTATCTCTTCTATTTGTGTCTATAGCATACCCAGCAAGTGCATTTGGGACCTAAAAAACATTTAATAAAATGCTTACGGCTTGATTTACTATATACCATGGGATGCAAGCATGTCACCTCCTTTTAAAAGTAGAGTCAAAGATGTATAGCAGAAAAAGACTTTAGAGTCACCTATTCGAACTTTTTCTAAATGAGAAAACCTAGGTTGAGACTAAGTAACTTGCCCAAGGTCATATGAGGAGGAAATAAAAAGGGATAAACAAGGACATTCTATTATGCTAAAAGGGACCACAGACAACAAATCAAGAACATTAATAAACTTATACACTCCAAATAGCTTAGCATCCAAATTCATACAGGAAACATTATCTGAGCTTCAAGAAGACAATAACACAAGTGAGAGGAGACTTCAATATCCCTCTATCCCCTTCAGATAAGTCTAACCAAAAGATAAACAAAAGGGACTACAGGGAACTAAGCAAACTTCTGGAGAAATCTGGCATCTTCAACGGTCAGTTTTTGAAGACCTGCACTCAAGCTTGTTTTTGAGGCCTCTAATTCTTTGCTGGTAAACATATGCTCCCATGTTCCAAAGTGAGAAGAGAGAAGGTAGATGCATCGCCTTGGGTCTGAGTGGTCAGGTATAGGTATGGAAGGAATCTTCTCTCCTTCCCGTTTAAAGTTCTTTCCATTTAAATTCTACTTTAAAAATTTGCTCTATTAAAAACAAATTTAGACCCAGGGGAAAAAAATAAAAAGAATGCCAGGTTCTGACTTGGAATATAGTACTCTTTCATCTGTCCCTTACTGCCACTCTAGTGAATACTATTTTACTACCTATATCATAGAGTTAAAGTGAGGATCAAATTAATAATGTGCCATTAAGTATATGAATGTCAGATGCTGTTATGATATACCTGTCATAGCAGAACGGATTCATGCTTCACGCCAAACATGCTTCAAGTTTAACAAGACTGCCTCTAAAGTCCCTTCTGAATTTGACATTTTATTAATTTTATTACTCTTTTCCTAATTCTTTCAAGGTGAAAATACACAAAAACTTCACAAGCTTTCACAAACATTTAATTTTTTTTTCTTCCAAATTACAGACTTAATGTACATTTATAGACTTAATGTATATATTTTTTAACAGTTGATCATCTAGCCCCCAATAAGTTTCCAATGAATCTTGGAAAACACATAAGAGAAACTTCTACAGCAGTGATTCTCAACCTTCCTAATGCTGCGATCCTTTAACATAGTTCCTCATGTTGTGGTGACCCCCAATCATAAAATTATTTTCATTGCTACTTCATAACTGTAATTTTGCTACTGTTATGAATCATAATGTAAATATCTGATATGCAGGATGGATTTTCATTGTTACAAATTGAACATAACCCACAGGTTGAGAACCGCTGCTCTAGAGGATTGTCATTTCCTAAGAAGGATTTTACAGCTTCGGGGCATGAAAAACTCTAGTTTGTAATACTTCTTTTTCACTACAAAGATGCAGCAAACCCTTCGAGGTGCTTCACTAAAGCCACAAAAAGATAGGAAACTAGTCTGTTTCCATTTTTAGCTGTATACTTGCCGTTGCCAATGGATACATTCATTTAAAACTGGCCAAGTGGCACAGACACTGAACCTGAAATCAGAGGCTTGAGGTTCGATACTGTCACAGATGGTGAATGACTTCATTTGTTTGAACCTCAGTTTACTTTATCTATGTACCCACTTAAACAGGATCACCCTGCGAAACAACTGACTGGAGTTAAAATGCTTTGTAATTCTTAAGCCACTACGTATAGGTGCCAAATAGTACTTTACTTACAAGACACTATTCTGACAGAATCCTCACCTGGATTTTGTTTGGGGTACCCTATCTGACATTAAAAGCATGACTTGGTGGATATGGTGGTAGATTTGGAATCAGAAAAGCATGAGTTCAAATCTGACCACTGATATTATATGACCATGGTTAAATCACTTAATCCCCTGAGCTTCAATCTACAGAGGGTTTGGGACATTTTGCTACTGTCTCTTAATTAATATTTTATTTAAAATTGTTGTATCAATTTTCATTAGGGATATCGGCCTGTTTTTTCTCTCTTAACTCTCCTTGGCATCAAGCCCATATTTCAAAGACAGAAAGAGTTAGGATCTTTCTTTTGCTATTTTTAGTCTATATAAGATTGGAATTGTTCTTTGAATATTTGATAATACTGGCTCATAATCCATATGCTCCTGGGGTATTTTCCTTTGAGAGTTCACTCAATTTATTCAATTTAATCTTCTAAGATGTTTTAAAATTTTTCTCTATCTTTTTCTGTTTATCTGGGTGTTACATGTTTTTGTAAATATTCATTTGATTTAAGATTTATTGGCATTTAACTAGGGAAAATAGTTTCTGATAATCTCCTTTATATCCTCACTTTTCTGTCAAACTACCTTTTTTCATTTTTGATAATGGTAATTTGGGGGACAATGGGTGGGACACATGCACTGTCAAAGCTCAAAGGTGAGGTTTTTTTTTCCTCTTTGTTCTAAAGGATTGCTTTCTACTGAGGAGAATATATTTGGTACAACTACTATTATTTATATCAGTCAATTAGTATTTACTAAGCATAATCTTTTTTAAAGCTATGGAAGCAGCTCCATTCTTCACTCTCCAGCCTTGAGAGTTTCCTCACTTTGGAAATTCACTCTGCCCCTTCTAATACAGGAAGTAACATTTCACCCTATAGCCCCTTCCTCTGACTGGCAGATTCCTCCCAGAGCCTACATTTTAAGATATGTGTCTATGCCATATCCACCATATCCACCAAGTCAGATAGGGTACCCCAAACAAAATCCAGGTGAAGGATCCAACAGAATTGTCAGAATAGTGTCTTATAAGTAAAGTACTATTTGGCACCTATACATAGTGCCTTAAGAATTACAAAGCATTTTAACTCCAGTCAGTTGTTTCTCAGGGTGATCCTGTTTAAGTGGGTATGTAGATAAAGTAAACTGAGGTTCAAACAAATGAAGTCATTCACCATCTGTGACAGCATCACAGTGTCTAAGATATGTGTCTAAGAATTAAGAAGTCTTAATTCTTCTCCAAGCTCCGCTTCTGAGTCTTCTGACTTTCTCCACCATCTCCCCAGGCCTCCATCAGTCAGTCCAGTCAACAAGCATTTATTAAGCATCCACTGTATGACAGGCACTGTGGTAAGTGCTGAGGTAACAAAAAAAGTCGCTCCCCCCGACCACAAAGTCTCTGTCATGAAGGAATTTGGAGTCTAAAGGCTGGAGATAATCAACAGAGGGAAAGCACTAGCACGAAGGGGCTCAGGAAAGCTTCTAGAGAAGGTGAGATTTTAGTTTGAAGGAAGCCAGTGAGGTCAAGGAGACAGATGAAAAGGGAAACATTTCAGGCATGAGGAACAGCCAGTGAAAATGACTAGAGCAGGGAAATGAAGTGTCTTGTTTGAGGAACAGCAAGCAAGCCACTGTCACTGGATCAAAGAGCAGCAGCAGACAGTGTTGGAGGAAGGTTGTTGGTAAAGTATAGGAAGACTAGAAAGACAGGAAAGGTGCACGGTTATGAAAGGCTTTGAAAAAGAAACAGATTTAAAATTTCATTGTGGAGTTTTATTGTGACATGATCATATCTGCATTTGAGAAAGATCAACATGATAGTTGAGTCAAATTAACGAACTAGAGTAAGGGGAGAGAGCCTCAATCAAGGCTTGAGGGGATCAAGGACCTATACTAGAGAGGTGGCAGTATCAGAGGAAAGAAGGAGGCCTATTCAAGAGATATTGTAAAGAAATCAACAGGACTGGGTAACAGATTGCATTTGAGGGTGAGCAGTCCTCCCCCAAAGTAGTTCTTTGCTACTAAATGCAACTCATTTTTCTAATGCATTAAAGAATTATAAAATGATTTCTTCACAACTACCCTGTGAGGAATGAGAATTATTTCCACTTTAAAAATAAGGAAACAAAAAACTAAACTAAGTCAACAGAAGTTACTTGTCCAATGTTATATTGTCAATAGACAAGTGAGATTCAAACAAGGTCTTCTGAAACTAAGTGCAAAGCATCTACCATGATACCACTTTCCTACACAGAGACTGAGAGGGTTAGAAGATCTCAGCTAGGATTTTTTACATTTTCTTTTTAAAGATTTATGCCCAAAAGCAATGAGGTGTCTGGGAGAGGAGACATGGGAACATGCCTTGA
Source organism: Pseudochirops cupreus (assembly GCA_028627135.1). Taxonomy (NCBI): domain Eukaryota; kingdom Metazoa; phylum Chordata; class Mammalia; order Diprotodontia; family Pseudocheiridae; genus Pseudochirops; species Pseudochirops cupreus. The sequence goes on from CM053580.1 coordinate 517,072,243, forward strand.
TTGTGTCACTTTTTAGCCTTCTGACCCAGACAAATCCCTTCTCTCAGAGGGTGACTGGGATCAAAAAATAAAATATTAAGAACCTTTCAATTCATCGAGTGTTTTTTTTTCCATTAGGGTAACAGTAAAAGAAAAATGGCTGGAGGGGTCAGAAGATACGGATTCTAATGTTAGTTCTGTTATAAAAATTTTATATGACTCTTGGGCAAGTCATTTCTCCTCTCTAAGGCACCCCCCCCCAACTCTTCATATGATTGAGATGTTCCCTGAGGTCTCTCGTTTTATTATTATTCATCTATTATTCTAATTAGCTTCAGCTATTTGCTGTAATTAAGTGATATCATGGGACTAGGGTGAACAGGCATGTCTGTTACAAATCCAACTTGCCAGAAGATATCTTTGGCTTAGGTACTGGATCTGGTTTTCCAAATCAGGAAACAAACCAAATTAACTGTCTAAGCCCATTTGTAAGAAGCACCTTAGAACACTGCTGGCCTTCTGATGAATCAGAAATAGATCTTCACAGCCCCTCAAATTAAAGTCTCATATTAGACAATAATACAACATTCTTAGAGACGGGTATGAAATACCAACATACAGGTTGTGTTTGACTTAAACACGGGCTATAAATTTGTCTTGATAATAGAAACATACTGTTTGGGTACAATGCGAATTTCTGAGCTAATGGACTTTTAGTATAGCAAAGTGGTTTTTAATAAAAGTGTTTTTATAATCTTCACGGGAAGTTGAAAATTAAATACTTCTACAAAGAAGCAGTCCTGTCATTGCATAACACAGCAATTTCTTAGGAGAAAATACTCCAGGGTTACTCATGAGTGATGAATACTTGGCATTAAAGACTGGAAAGAGTAATAGGCTCAAGACTTTCACTTGAACACTGTATGAATATATATTTCTCAATCAGACTCAAAGAGTTTTAAAATTTTATTTGGCCCTAAGGGCATTTCCAAACAATAATAATTCTTGTAAATGAGAAAGAGTGGAGAGAGTATTCGCTAATCATAGACAATAGTAACAATAATTGGCATTTACACCTTACCTGGCACTATGTGGAGCTTGATCCTCACAATGACCCTTACGTAAGCAGGTAACAGCCTCCTTACCAGGAGGAAAACCATAGCCAAGATGGCTGTCACAAACCAGGAATACAAGGGGCACAATTCAAATTCATGTTTCTTGACTCTAGGTAAAGTGATTTTACTTCTCTGGGTTTCATTTTAATAAGATCAAAGGATATGAAATGAAAAGAAAGCTGAAAGATCATGTAGTACAGCTCCATCACTGTTCAAATGAAGAAAGGTTGGGGCAAGAAGGGATCAAGACTATAGATTCCCTCAGGTCCCTTCCAATTCAAATTCCATCACAAAACACATCTGGGAACTCAGACCTCTAGACTCCAAGTCAACAAGAATGAATAAAAAAGCGTCTGTTAATTAGATGCTAACCTTGTTCCAGAGCTCTGGGGACACAATCACACAAGAGAGAGAGCAGATTGGCTGAGACCACAAACATATATGAAGGGTGGTGGTCAGAGAAGGGTGAAATTACAGGATGGTGAATGGAGCCCCAGGACTTGTAGAAAAAGAACAGGAAACTTAAAAATCCAAATACCTGGGTTTTAATTTAGAGCTCCTGAGATGGGCTTAATCTGTGTCCTACCTAATTCACAGCTTTGCTGACAATGCTACCAAATATGAAAGGGTTTTTGTGACAATAAAATGTCATCTCAGTGAAAATTATTATAATGAATAAACTCACAAATACTACATCTTCCCTCAGCATCTGGTGCCTTTTCTTTTTACTCTGGAACATGCTCCCACTATGCTTGCCCCCTTCTCCTATTGGTGAGTTGCTTCCAGGGCCACTTTTTGAGGATATACCCAGGCTGATCATTTTTCATTCACTTCCTGGGTGTGCTTGACTGTCAACTTCAACACTATATCCTAGCCCAGCTAGCTCCCCCACCTCTTGTTAGCTGCTTTTTATGTACTTCCTCTACCATTAGAATGCAAGCTCCCTTGTCTTTTTATTTGTACAGTCATCCCTCAACATTTGAAATTTATTATTCACAGGTTGGCCATTGATAATTAAGTGGGTGTTTTTTGGAGATTTGTGGCATAGAGCAGGAAAATAGCAGATGATAGTAGTTTCCCAAAGGCTGTGTTCTTACACATTTTGGGGAGGAGGAAAAAAAGATTAATATGAATTACATCAAAATATACCAAAGTTTTCTTTAAAGCAGGTTTTTAAAGGCAAACCAGGCCTATTCCACTAAAAGATTTTCATACTTGCAAATAAAACGAACCATAACCTGAGAATCTTATTCATATAGTTAAGTCCATATAATTTTTTAAAAACTGTGGAAAATTCCACTTTCTCACATGTATAAACCAAGAGAGATGGGCTCTATACCCTGAGAGTGTAGGGGTTGTATTACCTAACTTTTAACATTAAATGTTTGAAAAGTCTCTTCCAGCTCTGACATTCCAAGATTCTATGAAAAATAAATATAAGCCATAATCAATTGAATGGGTCATACTCAAGTAATGTTCATCATGGAAAGAAAGAACATTCTACTGACCTATTTTTAAGAAGACTAAGGACCAAATTCCAGGCGCCTATTATTTGTTTTCACAAAATGAACATGGACAGATATTAGGAGGTAAGTTCCCTACTTGTATTTTACTGACTGGGTGATTACTTCTCTGACCTTTGCATCACCTATAATATGGAGATAATAATACCTATCTCACAGCCAGAGGAGAAAGCATTCTATAAACTGTATAGTACTATAGAAATGTGTGCAAAGACTATTGTTTTGAATCATGGCAGAAAACATAATACATGCTGTGTGCGCCTATGCATGCAAGCACTGTCTTTGGTATGCAAATATGATATACTATTCTACATTAATTTTTTTCACATTTTCGGGGAAACCAAGACCTGACAATCTAATTCATTATACTCATTTCAGAACTATTATTTTTTTTCCCTTTTATATAATTTTCTTTCCCTGCTGACTCCCTCGTAACACTAACTTTCCCTCCTCCAACACAAACACACACAATTTCCTGAGTCCAAAATGAGAACAATAAAATGGGGGAAAAACTTCCCCCTTCCCAAGGGAAAAATATTATCTGGAAAAAATCCCAGAAGGATTTACAAATCTGAGAATGGCTGTTCCAATTCATGTTGGATATGACTCACAGAAACTGAGTTTACTTACTGTTTCTATTCAAAGAGGAGTATTCTTAATCAGCCAGTGTTCCTTAGCACTTTTCCCGAAAACTTCTGAAGTTTTACCTATGTTCTAGTCCAACTGATTATACATTTGAGACTATTCGTTGAATGAATAAACACGTTCCACAAAAGTGGCAAGAACAAGAAGTCAGGTTCTCTTTTAGGAATTCTACAAAGATTACATTCAATTTACATTAAACAAATACTGGGTGGTATCTACACCATACGAGGTCCTGAGGCTGGACCTTGGAGAGGAGGCAGAGAGGACCAAGTCCCAATAGGGGATCCTGATCCCAGAGGATCAAGCTCAATATACTCTGGGACAAGGAAGGCATATACAGAAAATAACTAAAAGAAATTACTTTACAGGTTAAACCATACAGGCTTTATATCAAAACAATAACATTTCTCTGCAACATCACATACAGGTATACTATTGATAAGAAAAAAGCGACTATTATTTTTTCATCCTGACCTGTGGTTTCATTAGTACAAGGAACTCTTAGTGTAGAAACCTCATCTACTAATGCAGATCTGAAACCTGTCCATAATTTAATGGTCTTAGAACAGCGGTTCTCACCCTGTGGGTCGCAACCCCATTTGGGGGTCAAATGACCCGTTCACAAGGGTCACCTAGGACCATCGGAAAACACACATTTCCAATGGTCTTAGGAACCAAGACACCGCTCCTCTATCGCTCTCCAGGCAGGTCCACCCACATGCAGCTATGCCCACATACGAGTATTAAAGGGTTGCGGCATTAGGAGGGTTGAGAACCACTGTCTTAGAAGGATGCCTAGAGCTAAGACATTAACTGATCTGATCACGCTTAAAGATGCAGTAAGACTTTTGGCTCAATATCTGTGACTAATAAAATATAAAGTCATTTAAGAATATTATTGAATTCATTGTAGCCCTTTGCTAAATATCACACAAAGAATTGGAAAGGATTTAAAAGACTCCACAATCCAATTTGTATCCGAAGAAGAATCCCCTCTACAACATATGATGACAGGTGATGCCATGATCAACTAATCTTGAAAACTTACACTGAGAGAGATCCTTGGAAGTATGCACATTCCACTTTGTAACAGCTCTAATGAAAAGGAAGTGCTTTCTTTCACTAAAATTAAATTTACCTTTGTGCAACTTTTTGCTCCTAATTCTCTTAGGAGGGTGGGACAAAACAGAAGAAGCACAGGCCTCCTTCTACATACTTGAAGACCACTATCAGTCACCTGTCTGAATAGTCTCTTCTCTAGGCTAAACAAGTCCAGGTTGCTTTAGTTAGTACTCATAGGAGACAATCTCTAATCTGACCTAACATCCAATCTAACATGATCCTGGCTGCCATCCTCTTTATTTTCTCAAGCAATAGATACACATAGTTCAACTATTATCAGTTATGAGGGTCTGAAATCTGATGTTAAAAGGGGGTTTTCAAGGATAGAAAAACTTGGGAATCATCATTCTATATGACAGGTATGTCATAATTAGGTAGCTTAATTAGAACTCTTACTCATCTATCTTATCTCCAAATGTCTCTCCTTTTGATATTCCTATGTCTGTTATTAAGGCCACTATCTAAGCCACATAGCCAAAAAGCACCAATATTCAACACACCAATTTTTAACCCTGCCTGTTATTCCCTATATCTAATCACCAAATTCTATCCATCATGTCTCAGCAATCTCTTTCCTATTTTCCCTCTTTCTTGCACTTCCATTTTATCCCTCCTTTTCCAGGACCTCATTAATGTTTTCCCAAAATGTTATAAGAGCCTTCTTCAAGGAGACTCTTCACAGCACTATGGGATTCATCTTCCTAAAGCCCAACTCTGATTATATTACTCCCTTGCTGAAAAAGTATACGAATAAGGGTCAAGTAGTCTGCCATTCAAAGGATGTAAAAAAGTTCCATAGAGAACTATTTGTCTTTTAATCAAAAAAAAGGTGAGATTACATGTTGGATAATGCTGTAGGGAAGATTCCCTTTGGGGGTTGGATTGTAGACCTATTAGATTTAAAGGTGAGACTTTTAAAAATTATAGAATAGCTGGGTCATGTGACGAACAAGACGGAGAACCAAATCTTTTCTTTGATCCTCACAACCCCTCAAAACCTTCCAATACAAAAACTATGCCTCAAAGATAAAACAACTTCTGTTGTATCTGTGATGTAGGACACTAGGAGCTCCAGAGATAGTAAAAAAAAATTTTTTTTTAAAACAAACAACTCCATGAACTAACACCTACCTAAAGCTCATTCAGTACCATGCTACCAGCACTGAGGCTGCACTAGTCAACTTAATCCAGGAGTTTACAACAAAAAGATAACTTCACTTCTCAGTTCCCACCCCTCTTTCTAGTACCATGGAGATTCACACTCCAAACTGCAGTCAGCCAGCACCACAATAGCATTCTTTTGTTTCAAAAGGTCTCTGCAAGAGAGCAGAGGAACAGAGGGAAAGTGGCAGGATACGTGTCTAGAGAAATCTTCTCAAAATGCAGTATTACCAATGCAGGAGCACTCTGAACTGCAATGCCAGGGAACTGAAGTAATAAGAGTAAATGAGAAAGGATAGTTTCTCTATGAGGGCTGCACAAGACTCCACCAACTCTGAGGGAAAGAGCCCTGCATTCAGCTAGGGCCAAATCTGTTCCTCCAAAAGTCACCTGAGGCATAGAGCAAAGACCGTAACCATGACTCGGCCATCGGCCAGAAGGAGGCTGAGACGCTTTGAGATCCAGCCCTTAGGGAAACCACCAGAGGGGAAAAGTCAGAAAATGAATAATAGGGAGAAATAAAGGGAGAAAAAAAGGCAAACTACAAAAGATCACAAGAGAAGAAAATGCAAAGACCTTGAGAATAATATGCAGGGAAAATATTAACAGCAGAAGGAAATATGGCCTTTAGACCCAGCAAATCACGTCAGGCCTTTGAGAATAAATACTGTGAAACAAAGGAAAATGGCTCAACACTTGATGAGACAGAGGGCTCTAGAACATGAAAACACGGGACCATAACATGCTGTTCCTGAGTGGTTTAAAAGAGAAATGAAAATTATGAGAGCAAGATGTGTACCCTACAGAGTAGAACTGTCAGAACAGAAAAACTAATCTGTGAGGGCAAGTCTCACCAAAGAAACAAAAAAGAGAACAACTAATTACAACTATACTAGATGCAACTACAAAGAAGTGAAGGACAATCTAAAAGAAGAAAGTAAAAAGCATTAGTGCTACTATTCTCTATACAAGCAGACAAGAGGCAGAGACAGCCTGAGGATGATGTCTCCTAGAAAAAAAGTCAGAAACAGAACACCACAATGCAAGACACAATAGAAGAAAAATGCCCAGAACTGAAGAACTCAGATAATGAAATAACAAGTAAAAGGTTACATGGATTACCTCTAAAAAAAGGTTATGTAGCCCAACAATTTCATTTCAGAGGAAAGCAGGGAGGAACAACTAAGCTGGGTGGAGCAGCAGATATTACCCAGCCCTGGAACCACAAAGACTTCCTAGCTGTATGACCCTGGGGCAAGTCACTTAGCCAGTGGGCCTAAATTTTCTCAACTGTTAAATGGGGATAACAAAATAGCACCTACTTTGCAAGGCTGTTACGGAGATAAAATGGAATCATAATTCTAAGGCACACAGCACAGTGTCTGACACATTTCTGGTGTTGTTTAGTCATTTCAGTCATGTCCAATTCTTCGTGACCCCATTTGGGGTTTTCTAGACAAAGATACTGGAATGGTTTGCCATTTTCTTCTCCAGCTCATTTTACAGATGAGGAAACTGAGGCAAAAAAAAAAAGAGTTAAGTGACTTGCCCAGGGTCACACAACTGGTAAGAGCCCTGATTTAATCTCAGGAAGACAAGTCTTTCTGACTCGAGGCCCACACTTTATCCACTGCGCCATCTAGCTGTCCACATAGTCTGGCACAAATTAAATGCTATATAAACGTTACTGTATTATTAGCAGCAACTCCGAGGCAAGTAGTATAAATGTCATCCTCATTTTCCAGAAGAAAACACTAAAGCTTCACATCTAAGTGACTTGGGATTGTTAGTTGTTGATCTTCTTTCTCAGAGATGATCAAAATTACATCACTATGTTGGGGGGGGGGGGTGTCTCGAGGTACAGTGTTACAGTGTATCCAATCCCAGGTGGTTAGACTAATACAAATTCGGAAAGCTCTACCACAAATTGGGCACAAACAGCCCACGCCAACATTCGGAATGGAGATGTCTCTAAATGTGCGCATCTCACATATCTTTTGAGCTACTGAAATTCTGCTTCACCGTAGAGTGTAGCTCCTTCTTCAGTAAAGGCATGCTGTGCTGGGCAATCCTTTGCCAGAGTCTCCCATATCATTCAATGGATTACAAAGCTCTTCACAGAGACCTTGTGCTTGCCTTGCCTGAGTTCTCTGTAAAATAGCCTTTTAGGCAAACCTATGTTTGGCATTCAAAAAACATGGCGAGCCCAACAGAGTTGTGATTTCTGCACGTGAGTTTGAATGTGTGGAAGTTCTGCTCTTGACCTGCTCAGACTTCTGTGTCTGGTACCTTATCTTGCCGAGCTATCTTCAGAATCTTCCTAAGACAATTCAAATTCAAGTGATTCAGTTTCCTGCCCAGGTTTCACAGGTGTACAACGATGGGATCTGCACAACGGCTCTTCAGTTGGTAGGCAGCCTAATACCTCTTCTCTGCCACACTTTGCTTTGGAGCCTCCCAAACACTGAGCTAGCTCTGGCAATGCTTGCATCACCCTCATCATCTACATGGAGATCCCTGGAAAGTATACTGCCAAAGCATTCAAAATTTTTGTTTGTTGTAACTAATTGTTCCAAGTATGGATGGTGTAGTGCTGGCTGGTGGAGAAACTCCGTTCTCTCTGTCAGGCCAAAATTAGGACAAGAAGCAGTCAATCCATACTTTGTTGCATCTCGGCCTCAGAGGCAGTACTAAGTGCACAAACATCTGCAAACAAAAAATCACATACCAACCCTCCTTCCACTTTATTCTTGGCTTACAGTCAGCCTTTTCAAGTTAAATAATTTACCATCAGTGCAGTAACCGACCTTGAAGCCTTTTCCCCCTCACTAAGGCATCTAACAACATTGGGGAAAACTTTATGCAAGTGACTTGTAAAAGAGCCTGTAGCTGCACAGGGACCCTGGAGGGGCCCATAATCCAGTTTTTTCTGATTTTGTGTGGTCAAGTCATGACACAGTAATACCCATACAAAGCAGTTATTTCTTTTTATGAATGCTCTGAATGTTAGATATCGCTCCAGGCATGTGGTCAGAAAATACCTTTTTGTATCTCCAGGGGTGGTCAGCTGAGATAATGTCTAAAACCCCGATCTGGACTTCAAAAATAAGGTATCATTAAAAAAAAAAAGAGTGGAGAGGGTGGCTAGGTGATGCAGTGAATAGAGCACCAGCCTTGGAGTCTGGAGGACTTGAGTTCAAATTTGGCCTCAGACACTTAACACTTACTAGCCACATGACCTTGGGCAAGTCACTTAACCCCAATTGCCCTGCCTTCCCCTACTCCGAAAAAGCCAAAAAAAAAAAAGAGTGGAGTTTGTGCACTATAATTACTCAAAAGAGAACACAAACACTGCAGTATAGTGTTGCACAGAGAGCAACACTTGGGTCTGAGCTGCAAGCCACTTACCCTAAGTAAAACTTGACCTCGCTTCCCTCAGCCTCAGCCTAGGATGATCCCTAGGTCCCCTATCTTCTAGATCCTATGATTTTAAGGACAAAGCCCCGTTTTAAAATGATGAAACAACAATCAAAAAGCAAAGTCAGAATTAGAAAAGCAATAACAAATGGGAAGTGAAAAAGCAAGATCATTTAAAATTTTCAGTGAAGTTAAGCTTGTAAGAGAACTGGAAAACCAGTTTTCAGACCCAGTGTGACAATCTGTAAGAATAAAATTACTATTAACATTTATTTTAAGAGGTAAGGTTTCAGTTCAGCACCCAAAATGTGTGAATGGCAAACATCCAAATTTTGAGCCTTTCCTGATCCCTCTTAGTAGTTCAAATCTGGCCTCAGAAACTTACAAGCAGTGTGACCCTAGGCAAATTATTTAACCTACGTCTACTTCAGCTTGCTCATCTGTATTATGGAGAAAATACATAGAACTTAACTTGCAGGGTGGTTGTGAGGAGCTGGGGATGCAGTCAGATAATATTTATACAGCACTTACAAATCTTAAATAAATGGTAGGGAAGGGGGGAGGAAAAAGAAAGGAATGGACCCCTAGAAATTCCTATTATGTAGTATCAAGTAGGCCCTTACTGTAGTAAGGAAAACACTCTCTTCCTCCCTGATATGATATCCTGCTTTCCGCAGTTTTTACAGACCTCCTCTCCCTTCCCCCCTTCCATATCAGCTGAGGACCTTGCCTCATATTTTACCTTAAAAATTGGGATCATCCCCAAGTAACTTACCTTTCATTATTCTGACATCTTTCCTCTCTATCTTGCCTTCATTTACCTTAGATGAATAGGTGGTGTGGTCAGTTGATAAACAAGTACTTACTACGGGTAAGGAACTGTGCTAAGTGCTCGGGACATTAAAAGGCAAAAACAATTCTTGCTACCAAAGAGCTTATATTCTACTATGGAATCTATGTATACCCAAGATCCATAACAGGGTAAATGGGAGGAAATCTTGGAATGTAGGATTTAAGTTGAGTCTGGAAGGAATTCAGGGAGGTCACAAAGCAGAGGTCAGGAGGAAGAGAAGTTGAGGCATAGAAACTGGCAGTGAAAAGGCATAAAGTTTAAAGCACAGTGTTTGAAGAAGAAAAATGCCATTGTTGCCAGACTGCAGATTACATGGAGGTGGGAAGGGGCCAAGTTGTGATGGGCTGTAAAAGCCAAAAGAGATGTAAGTTAAAAGGAGCTATTGGGGGGTGAAGGGGAGAGGGGGGGGTTGGACCAAAGAGTCTTCCAGACTGTCTGAAACCTCTTCTTTTCCCTGTTATAATCTTACTTGGTGACCTAAGCAGCTCCTGTGTGTTTAATTATTATCTCTATGCAGATAAACCCCAGGTTCATATTTCCAGTCTTTTCTCTCTCCTGAACTTTAGTCCCGTATCACCACTGAGCATCTGGAACTGGATGGCCTCGAATTGTTACCTCAAACTCAACATTTTCAAAATGGAACCCTAAACCCTCTCTTCTCACTGCCACACTCCAGGGCAACAAGATCCTTCTAGTCCAAGGTTCCTTAGCATAGACATCAAATCTCCTTTCTCACTCACCCTACATATTCAAAATCTTGAATCACCAAATCATGCTGTTTTTATCTCCGCAGCTTCTCTTGAATACATCTATTTCTCTCTACTTACTCTCTAGTCACAAACTCACTTCAACTCTTCATCACCTATCAACTGGACTGGGGCAGTAGCCTTTTAACTGACACCTGGCCTCAAGTCCCTCCCCACTCCAATCCATTCTCCATTCAGATGCTAAGGTGATTTTCTCAAGTGTTGTTCTGACCATGTCAGCCACACACCTGGCCCAACAAACTCCAGGAGTTCTGTATTACTTCAGGATAAAATGCAAAATGACTTAGAATCAGGAAGAATTGAATTCAAATACCATCTCACACTCACTGTGTAACACCAAGCAAGCTACTTACCCTATTTGTTTCAATTTCTTCAACTGTAAATTGGGGACATTAATAGTATCTCTCTCTCCCAGTGCTGCTGTGAGGATCAAATCACATAATATTTGTAAAGTGATTTGCACAGTGACCAGTACATAGGAGTTTAGTAAATTCTTGTTTCCCTCCTTCTTTGCTGTTTGGAACTAAAAGCTCTTCATAATTTGCCTCTCTCTTGTTTGCTTATGCTTTACTCTCCTCCACACAATCTACGTACAATCAAGCTTAGCTGCAGTGAGTTAACTTGAACATGGTGTCATTGGCTATCTCCTCGATCTCTTGGTTCTTCTGGACTGGTTTAGTCCTTCTTTTGTGTCCTCAGTACTTAGCATAGTGACAGGCACTGTCTCTTCCAGTTATACTTGGACTGATGAAACAACAAAAAAAATTAGTCCAAGAAAAAGCTTATTCAGGTAACAAGTACATTCTGAGGCTAGCCTGAATATAGTACAAGGCAAGGTACAAATTTCTAGGGCATAATTATAACAAAATTTAAAAATTCACACTTGCCTTGTCAGATAAATCAAAGCAGGTAAACAGAAATTTAGAGAATGAGGAGCAAGGAAGGAACAAGGAAGGATTTAAATTACTGTACTAGACAATATGTGATATTTCAATATTTCTAAACAAAAGCATAACTCTTATTAGACAACTTCTAAATGGAATCTCAATGTTATAAATTATAATTCATGGCAACAGAAAGACATTAAAAGTTTACAGAAGAAATTGTTTTACATTATTTTTTACTGATTTAAGAGTCAAACATTTCATTCCAAACTAGTTTGATCTGAATTGGTAAAGCTTTCTATACTTAAAACCTAAATATTTCATGTCCAATAATTTCTTTATGCACTAGAAATTTGTAACTTGCCTTATAACTTGGTTAAGTGTGAATCTAAGTCTGCACTTTTCCTACTTGTCAACAGAACAAAGATAATAGCATTTTAAAAAGTTAAAATTTTTACTTTAGCCAACTAACTTTCCTTGTCTGAGCCTGTTTCCTGGCAAGACTGTTATAAGGATCAAATAAAATCATGCAAAGTAAATCATACAGTAATGAGTAAACATTCATGTGGCACTGATCTCTTTTCTCCCCTCAGACAGCTGCCATCCTATTCCGGGTCCTCATCAGGAGCCTCCTAACTGGGAGCTCTGCCTCAAATCTTTGCCCATCCCAACTGACACCATACATGGCCAAATTAATTTTCTTTCGTTGTTTTGTTACTTCTTTGTCATGGTTCCTTTCATTAGTTCTAGTTCATTACATTATGATTAATGTTAAAATACATTTAATATAAATGTATAAGTAGAGCGTATCAGACTACACACTGTCTTTGGGCGGGGGAGGAGAGAGTAGGGGAGAAAATTTAAAACTCAAAATCGTAGGGAAGTGAATGCTAAAAACTAAAAATAACTATATTTTAAAAATTTTGTTTGTATATATATATCTTCATACTCTTGCATCACCTCCTTCATGCTTTAGAATGCAAGCTTCTTGATAGCAGAGAGAATCTGACAATTGCCTAACTTGGTTGACTGGGAACTCCTTCCATTAGGCAGATTAAAATCCATCTATAACTTAAGGCCTCATAGAACTGGCTGAAGCTCAGAGAGGCCCCATGGTCACTGATTTATAGATAATAAGAGAAGTAGTTATCTGTGGATCGACAAGTATCCCATGTTCCACTAGAGTTAAACAGCAGTATGACATGCCTTAAATAGAACACTATCATTTAAAAGACTAGATCATCACTGTCTTTCTTTTATCCAAATAATTTATGTTTTTCTTAAAGCAACCCACTTTCATAGTTAAGATTTATATAGTGAAATCTTATATAAAAATTGAGGGTGTGATATTTTATTTGAAAAAGCAAAATCTGGAGCAGAGCCAAGATGGCAAACTAAAAGCAGCAACCTGCTTAAGCTCCCACACCAACACCTCCATTACCTGTAAAATATGACTCTAAACAAATTTTAGAGCTACAGAACCCACAAAGTGATGGAGAGAAACAAATCACCCACTGAAGACAGTTTGGCAGGCCTACAGGAAGGGTCTATTGCACCAAGCTGGGAGCCGAGCACAGTCCCACGTGAGCCATGTGGTCCCCGACCAGGGGCACAGATCAGCTGGAGCAGACTTCAGGAGAGTGAATCACCAGCAGCTGTGGAGGTTTCCAGACTCCTCAACCCATAAATGCCAAACTGAAAGTAAAAGGTCAGCAGGGAACTCTGTCCCTGGGACGAGAGGCGGTAGAGGTGCAGGGGCTGCAGCTGCTGCTGTGTGGCTGCCTCCAGAGCTCCTGGAGATCATAGGGGGACCAAGCAACCATTCAGAGGGTAATCACTCTTGCTTTGACCTACCTAAGTCTGGGTCTCAGTCTTGGGTGGTGGTGCTGGGGTGAGAAATGCCAGTGTGCCAGAACTTGTGGTGGCTGTAGAAAAGGCACCCTCCTCAGACCACTGACAACATTTGCAAAAACCCAAGCAACTTGGGACACAGCTCTCTCCACTCCGGAAGCAGAGTTCTACCTTGGCAAAGAGCTCAAAAGTCAAGTAATTAATTGACTGGCAAGATGAGCAAACAGAGGAAGTAAAATCAAACTACAGAATAGTTTTTTGCTGACAATGATGATCAAAACAGAACCAGAAGAAGACAGCAAAGTAAAAAAAAAAAAGCCTCTAAGAAAAATATGAACTAGTTGCAGGCCATGGAGGAGCTCAAGAAGGATTTTGAAAATCAAGTAAGAGAAACATAGGAAAAACTGGGAAGAGAAATGAGAATGATGCAAGAAAATCATGAAAAGTGAGTCAACAACCTAACTGAAGAAAATAACACCTTAAAAATAGACTAACTCAAATGGTAAAAGAGGCCCAAAAAGCCAATGAGGAGAAGAATACCTTAAAAAGCTGAACTGCCCACATAGAAAAGGAATTTCAAAAACTCACTGAAGAGAATAACTCCTTCAAAATTAGATCAGAGCAAATGGAAGCTAATGACTTCATAAGAAATCAAGATACTATAAAACAAATCCAAACAAATGAAAAAATAGAAGGCAATGTGAAATATCTCATTGGAAAAACCACTGACCTGGAAGAGAGATCCAGGAGAGATCATTTAAAAATTATTAGACTACCTGAAAGCCATGATCAAGAAGAGCCTACAAATCATCCTTCAAGAAATTCTCGAGGAAAACTGCCCTGATATTCTAGAACCAGAGGGCAAAATAAAAATCAAAAGAATTCACCCATCGCCTCTTGAAAAAGATCCCCAAAAGAATACTTCTAGGAATATCATAGCCAAATTCCAGAGTTCCCAGGTCAAGGAGAAAATATTACAATCTATCAGGAAGAAACAATTTGAGTATTGTGGAAACACAATCAAGATAAGACAAGATCTAGCAGCTTCTATATTAAGGGACTGAAGGGCTTAAAATATTCCGGAGGTCAAAGGAGCTAGGATTAAACCTAAGAAACACCTACCAAGCAAAACTGAGTATAATGCTTCAGGGAAAAATATGGTTGTTCAATGAAAGAGGACTTTCAAATATTCTTGATGAAAAAACCAGAGCTGAACAGAAAATTTGACTTTCAAATACAAGAAGCAAGAGAACCATGAGAAGGTAAACAGGAAAAAGAAATCATAAGGAACTTATTAAAGTAGAACTATTTATATTCCTACATGGAAAAACAAAAATTGTAACTCATGAGACTCTTCTCAGTATGAGAATAGCTGAAGGGAATATATATGTGTGTATGTATGTATATGTATATATACATATATGTATGTAAAGGAGAGTGTACGTATGTATAAATACATATGTGAATATGCATATATGTGTGTACATGTATACATAGAGGGCACAGGATCAGTTGAATAGGAAGGGATGATATCTAAAAAATAAAATTAAGAGATGAGAGAGGAATATAATAGGAGAAGGAGAAAGGGAAAGAGAGAACAGGGTAAATTATCTCAGATAAAAGAGGCAAGAGAAAACTGTTACAATGGAAGGGAAGAGCAGGAAGGTGAAAGGGAAATTTGGATTAAGGAGGGAATAACATAAACACTCAATTGGGTATCTTACCTTACAGGAAAATAGGGAGGAAGAGGATAAGAGGAGGGATGATAGAAGGGTGGGCTGATTGAGGGAGAGGGTAGTTAGAATCAGACACTTTTGAAAATAGGCAGGGTCAAAGGAGAAAATAGAATAAGTGGGGGCATGGGATAGGTTGGAGGGAAATATAGTTAGTTTTTCACAATATAACTACTATGGAAATGTTTTGCATAACTACACATGTACAACCTATATTGAATTGCTTGTTTTTCCAGTGGGGGTGGATGAGGAGGGAAGAAGTAAAAGAATGTGGAAATCAAAGTTTTAAAAACAAATGTTAAAAAAATTGTTTTTCTACATGCAACTGGGAAATAAAATATATGGGCACGAGGGTATAGAAATCCATCTTGCCCTACTAGAAAGTTGGGAGGGATGGGGGAGGATATAAGAGAGAGCATATTGGGGGAAAGGGTATTCAGTAGGCTCGCTATATTGAGGTGGGGGTAGGAGAAAGAGGGGGAGAAAATTTGTAACTCAAAATCTTGTGGAAATGAATGTTGAAAACTAAAAATAAATAAATAAAAGATGAATTTTAAAAAAATTTTAAAGAAAAAGTAAAAGCTATTAGAAAAAATATGTTGGTATGGTTATGAATATGATAGAACACTGTGAAGTAAGAAATAATGAGGAATTCAGAGAAATGTGCAAAGATTAAAAGGAATTATGAAGAGCAAAATACATAGAACTAAGAAAGCCATATAAAGATAGCAAATGAGAAGAACACCAAAAAGAACCTGAATTCTGAATAAAAAATTTTAAAACCAATCCTAGAGGTCCTAGAAAATGATTTAACATGTTTTCTTCCTTCTTATGGCAAAGTAGGGAGCTACTAAGATACAATATTATATATATTGCCAAATGTGGACTTTGTATTCAATGTTTTTTCTTTTAATTTTCTTTCCCACAAGGAAATGTTTAAGCTGGAAGGGAGTTAGAGGGAGGAAATGACCAATGTAGATAAGCATTGTGGACCCAGCAATACCACTTCTAGGGTTGTATCCCAAAGAGATCATGGAAGTGGGAAGAGGTCCTGTATGTACAAAAATATTTATAGCAGCTCTTTTTGAGGTGGCAAAGAATTGGAAATCAAGGGATACCCATCAATTGGAGAAATGGCTAAACAACTTGTGGTATATGAATATAATGGAATACTGTTGTGTTATAAGAAATGAGGAGCAGATGGACTTCATAATAACCTGGAGAGACTTACACAAACTGATGTTGAGTGAGAAGAGCAGAACCAGGAGAAATTTGTACACAATTATAGACACAACATATGTATGACAACCAACTTTGATAGACTGGGATCTTCTCACAGCAATGCAAGGTTATAAGACAACTCCAAAAGACTCATAATGGAAAGATATGTCCACATCCAGAGTCTGAATGCATACTGAAGCAAACTACTTGCTCTCTTTTTCTTGTTTTGTTTTGTTTCCTCTTTCCCACTGTTCATTCCATACATAGGTTATAATCTTTCTTTACAACCTGACTTATGTTTAATGTGAAGGTATTTGCAGATCCTATATTTGATTGCATGCCACCATGGGTGGGAGGCCTGGGGGGGAGAGTGAGGGGGAGAAAATTTGAAACTCAAGGGGTTGTGGAACTAAATGTTGTAAACTAAAAGTAAACAAATAAATTAATTTAAAAAAATAACCTAAAAAAAGATACACAATAAATATGGCATTTTACCTTAAAAAAAAAAAGATAGTAAGCATTGTGAGAAACATGCTTGTAGGGATCGCAGGATTCCCAGGCAGGGTCACAGAGTGAGCCCTGATGAGTTTCCACTGTGTTCACTGCTTCCCTGGGGGTCCTTAGGAAGATGCATGTGAGATGCCTCTCAACACAGCTGTGGGGATCACAGGACTCCCTAGATAGGGTTAGGGAGTTAACCTAGAAAAGTTTCTACTGTCCACCGCTTCCCTGGAGGTCCTTGGGAAGATCCCCATGATATGCCCCTTAAAATGGTAAACCCCTTCTCACTGAAAGAACTCAGAAACAGAGTGGGCAGAGGAAGGCATTTAGGAACACACCCACCCTGATATAGCAGCAGAAGTGAGGTTAAACCAGTGGTTCTCAACCTTCCTAATGCCATGACCCTTTAATACTCATATGTGGGCGTATCTGCATGTGGGCGGACCAGCCTGGAGACTGATAGAGGAGCAGTGTCATTGGAAACGTGGATGGTCTTAGGTGACCCCTGTGAAAGGGTCGTTTGACCCCCAAAAGGGTCACGACCCACAGGTTGAGAACCACTGGATTATAGTTTGGTCCTTCTTGGTAGAGTTAGAGTTAGCTAAAATTCCTCCAATTCTTCACTTTATTTCCCTAAATTCCCTCTTTATGCAGATTACACAGGTGTGGTAGATATTTGTGGTCTGGAAACCTTTAGGGTCTGAGCTGTTTGTCACACCCCCACCTTTCTAGTTCCCCCTGGGGCCAGGATGGCCATTGTCTCCATAAAATTAGAGAAGCAAGCTTCCCCACAGACACTGATTATCTCCCAATAACTTTTGGGGGAGCAAAACAAGATACCAAAATATCCCCTCTTACAGGCATTAGACTGAAACATTTTTTAAAAGAAAATAAGTACCCAGATTGAAGTTTTAAACTACAACTAGCATTCAACTGACTTTTAGGTTAATAATTAACTCTACAATTTATACTTTTTCCCCCTCTATTTATCATATCACTATAGATTTTGGAATTGTAAAAGACTTAAGAAATTATGTAGTACATTACCATTACTGAAGAAATAAATTAGGAAACTTAAACCCTGGGAACTGAAGAGTGAAATTATTCACTCACTACAGAAAGTGGAATAACAATTCTGAATTCAATAAGTCTTAAAATAAGATGATTTGGTCAGTGTCTCCTACCTATTTTAATTTCGACATTTGGTGACAAATATCTCCCAAGTGAGTTAGTTAACACAGTGTCCACACAAGAGAAGAAGGGGGGAAAGCCCAAGACTTACATATCCAAAAGAAATTTATTAGAGAGCATTCTTTAAAGATGACTGCAGTGTGGTGCTATGGTTCTCCAAATCTGCATCCAGACAGGGACTGGATAGGGGCAGCTTCTTCAAAAATGCCTTCTCACGAAAGCTGAACAATTATGGTATATGAATGTAATGGAATATTATTTTAACATAAGAAATAAAGAGATGATGTCAGAGAATTCTGAGTAGTAAGAACTTACAAAATATAGTGAACTGAAAAAGCAAGAGAACAATTTATACAAGGACAGCACTTTTAAAAATGTAAGAACCCTGGTCAATGCAATAACCAATCATGTCTCCAAAAGACCTATAAAAGACCCCCTGACAGACGTGATGAACAAGGTACAGAGACACACATATTGACTGAAATGCATTTTGGAACTTGGTCCCTCTGGGAATTTCATTTTGCTTGACTATGCTTACTTGTTGTGCAAACCTGTACCTCCCCTCTCCCCACCATTCTTTTTCTATGTTTTTAATTAAAGAGGTGAGCAACAATGCCAAGAAAAAAAGAGAGCCATTTTAACATTTAAATAAACGTAAGAGAACAGAAGCAAAGAGAACACTAGTAAGACAGTTTTGAAAATAACAGGTAGAAATATATATATGTATGTGTGTATGTGTATTTTTTTTTAAAGCAAGTGGTATAAAATGAAGATTGACAGTTTCATATAGAATCCTTTCTGTGCTTTGCTATGTCTATGGAAATGCTTTTTGCATGTTTTAAGTTCAGAATAAAAAAATATTTTAATGGCATCTCAGCTTACATTAGTGAAAATTTCCATTTTCTGACCAAATGTTCAATATGTTCTGTACTTTCGAGGTATTCTGGGTAACAAATTGCAATCTCTACTTTGAGATCTATACATGGGCATCTTTGAGACCTATAACTGGTCAAAGGGCCATGAGAATATGGTAATGAAATATTTCTTCCTTTACTTAAGGCTGGATAACAAAGAAAAATGTGAAATGTCCTATCTATGAGCCATGGCAATATGGAGTTTGTTTGGGTCCCAACGGACATTTATCTATGAATTTGTCTTTGAGTAAACAGAGGAGAACTTTTCTTCCGGTTTCAGAGGCAAAAACAATAAGAAATCTGGCCATACACAAAGTAGCCAATTTTAAACTGCCTAGCAAGAGAAAGGCCTTGAGTGGTTCTCTCAGAGTGAGAAGAAGTGCTTATGGCTAACTCAGATTCTATGAGGGAGCGGAGAATAAGCTTTCAATACATGAAGATTCTAAATAAGGTCTTAATTATTAATATAGCTATATAAAAATTTTCTAGAAATAGTATCACTCCATTTATATTCCCAAGAGGAAAGACAGCACCTACAAATGTGAAATTCTAATAATGTAAACATACCCTACATAAGAAAAGGTTAATAGAAATCTCAAACCAGGCACTAATATGGAATAAGCAGTCATATTTTAAGAAGCTCTACCAACTATGATTTGGCCAAAATCACACAAGCAATTAATGCTCTCGAATTTAAACATAGATCCTTGGACTCCAAATCTGGTATTTTTATGGAGAATACACTTTATTTGCAATAGACTATCTCACTGGCCCATTTAAAAATGCAGAAATTCTACTGTTAAGTACTGAAGTTCCTAGAACTGCAGGGCTTTTTTTCTTCCTACAAAACTCAGAGAGGCACATAAAAGTGATTTGTTGTTCAAGAAACTAATTTCATAGCTCTTTCTCTGGATACGGACATTTTCCATCATGAGTCTTTTGGAACTGTCTTAGATTATTGTATTGTTGAAAAGAGATCATTGAACAATGTTGTTGTTTCTGTGTACAATGTTCTAGCTCTGCTCACTTCACTCAGCATCAGTTCATGTATGTCTTTCCAGGTTTTTCTGAAATTCTCCTGCTCACCTTTTCTTACAGAACAATAGTATTCCATGACATGAACATACCACAACTTGTTCAGCCATTTCCCAACTGATGGGCATCCCTCAAATTCCAACTCTTTGCTACCACAAAAAGAACTGCTGTAAATATTTTTGTACATGAGTCTTTTTCCATTTTTTATGATCTCTTTGGTGTACAGATCTAATAGTGGTGTTGCTGGATCAAAGGGTATATAAACAGTTTTACAGCCCTCTGAGGATACTTCCAAATTGCTCTCCAGAATGGTTGGAAGTTCACAACTCCACTGACAATGCATTAGTGTTCCAATTTTCCCATCTTCTCCAACATTTATCATTTTCCTCTTCTTTCATATTAGCCAATATGATAGGTGTAAGGTGGTACTTCAGAGTTGTTTTAATTTGCATTTGTCTAATCAATAGTGATTTACAGCATTTTTTTCATGACCACAGAAGTTTGAATTTCTTCATCTAAAAACTGCCTCTGACCATTTATCACTTGGGGAAGGACTTGTATAATAAATTTGACTCAATTCTCTATAAATTTTAAAAATTAGGCCTTTATTATAAACACTGGCAGTAAAAATTGTTTCCCAGTTTTCTGCTTCCCTGCTAATCTTGGTTGCATTGGCTTTGTGTGAAACCTTTTTAATTCAATGTTACCAAAATTGATCATTTTGCACTTCATAGCATTCTCTATTTCTTGTTTGGGCACAAATTATTCCCTTCTCTACAGAAAATTAAGGGGGTAAGGAAATAAGGGGAGGGGGAATGATAGAAGAGAAGGCAGATTGAGGGAGGGAGTAGTCAGAGTAGTCACTTTTTTGAAAAGGGACAGGGTCAAAGGAGAAAATAGAATAAGTGGGGGGCAGGATAGGATGGAAGGAAATATAGTTAGTCTTTCACAACATGACTATTACGGAAGTATTTTGCAAAACTACACAAGTATAACCTATATTGAACTGGTTGCCTTCTAAATGGGTGGGGGGAGGGAGAGAATTGGTAATTCAAAGTTTTAATACATACAACTGGGAAATAAGATAATATAGGCAATGGGGCAGAGAAATCTATCCCTACAAGAAAATAAGGGGGAGGGAGGTAGGAGGAGGGGCATGATAGAAGGAAGGGCAGACTGGGGCAAGGGGCAATCAGAATTCATGCCATCTTGGGGGAGGGGAGAGATGGGGAGAAAATTCAGAACTCAAAATCTTGTGGAAATAAATGTTGAAAATTAGAAATATACAAAATTTTTAAAAAATTATTCCCTTCTCCATAGATCTGACAGGTAAACTATTCCTTGCTCTCCTAATCTGCTTATGGTATCACCCTTTATGACTAAACCATGCACCCATTTAGACCTTAGCTTGGTATAGGGTGTGAGAGGTTGTTCTATGCCTAGTTTCTAGCCTACTATTTTCCAGTTTTTGCAGCAGTTTTTGTCAAATAGTGAGTTCTCGTCCCAGAAGGTGGAGTCTCAGAGTTTACCAAGCAGTAGATTATTAAAGTCAATTACTTCTGTGCCTTGTGCACCTAACCTATTCCACAGATACACCATTCTATTATGGAGTCTGAATACAGATTGAAGCACACTATTTTCTCTCTCTTATTTTTGTTTTTTTTCTTCTTATGATTTTTCCCTTTTATTCTGATTCTTCTTTCATAACATGACTAATGTGGAAATATGTTTACTATGATTGTACATATATGACTTGTATCAGATTGCTTGTCATCTTGGGGAGAGGGAAGGAAAGAGAGTGAGGGAGAAAAAAATTTGGAACTCGGAATCTTATCAAAGTGAATGCTGAAAACTATCTTTACATGTAACTGGAAAAAATAAAATACTATTAATTGGAAAAAATTAAGTAGGGGGAGGGGGAAAGGGTAAAAAAAAAAAAGAAGAAGAAGAAGAAACTAACTCCTCAATACCAGCCTTACTTAATAAGGGTGAGTGGAAAATTAAAATAGTAATCGAGTCCTTCTGGAACTTGTCATTCTTTGGCAGTAAAAAAAAAAAATTAGTAAGTGCACTAAATTACACTATATTCTTCAAGCTACTATGCTTTCATATCATAATATTGCTGCTATTTTTCTAGTTCATCAGTTTCCATATGTAAGATTCAGAAAAATGTTTAAACATCTGCCACACCTGCACTTTACAAACATTACAGCTCTATAAAAATGTGACTACTTCATAAGGATGTTACATGGACCAAATGAGTCTGTTTATGTGCAAGTAAGTGCTTTGAAAGCTGATTTAGATTGGGAAAATGTAAAGGTCAGTTTTCCCTGATGAAGCACTCCCATTCACATTGCTAAATCCAACTTAACTATACCATGGTATAAGAAAATTCTGATAGCCTTCTGATGTCAATCACATTTAAATAATCATCCAGTTCTGAAGTCCTATGACTATGGCCTATCACTTCCCATTTTGCCATCGTCAGTTTGTAATGTTCCTGCCTCTGAGTCATACTACAAAATGGGTGCAGAGTGAAGGTCAGGTCCAGTGAGTGACTTGCCCAATGTTTAAAATACAAGGGGATGGGTAAAGAAAGATATTTAACACAGATAAGCCTACACGATACAATGCAAGGACCTTGATTTATGGCATTTTAGCCTTAAAGCCAATGACCATGCCTTTTGCTACTTATTAAACGAGCACAGTAACTTACAAGATTTGTTATTCACCTAGTAAAATCACTATTTAAATTTCATTTATATCATGTTTATAATTATACATACAGGGGACAGACAACACTTACCAATTTGCAACAATATCGGTGTGACCCAAGCCGTTTCCATGGCATAACAGAATTCCCTGCCAAACATTACTGCCCCATGCATCACCCAAAGGCGAACTGGTATGCGGTCTATGGATCCTTCGCTAACTGTCTCATCGTGGTTCTCGCTCTCCTTATTTTCAGATTTCTGGAGGTCTGGGGCTGGTGCAGTGAGCTCTTGGACTTGCATAGACTCCGAGTCGGCATTCTGAGGAGCCATTTTCATTACCACCAAAATATATATCTTTATTCTATCTATATAAATAATACTATCATATATCTTTAATGATAAATTAGGATGTCTTCTCTTTCAGCTTCTGTCACAATCCTCATGAAGGTTAACACACTCCTCTTTGTACAAATGGGTATCTCACAACTTTTCACCTATGTCTGAGATGTGCAGCAAAACAGAATGGTATTTGGTAGGGCTTCAAACATATGGCTTACTGGTTTACTGTGAATTAGAGTTAAAAATCCATAATTGCCATTCAGTTAATACCAGTTTCATCATTATTATTGAAGAGGTGCTGAAATTATTTTTCTTGCTACAGACAGGTGGAAAGGTATCACAAAAAGGCGGTCCACTGTTAATCCCCATCGAGTGACTGATTAATCTGCAAAAAAGGGGAAAAAATAACCAGAACAAGACAGTCAGTGAAAAATGCAATAACTAGAATGGCTTATGTGGCTCTTCAATGGACTCTGCTTTCAGAAAACCTCTCTTTTCCCCAGTTCCTAGTGGGCTAAAATATCCATAGAATTGATCTTTGGGTTCTTAAAAAGCTATCTGGTAAAGATCCTCTGGCCTTCAAGAACTCTATATGTGGAGAATGACAAACATTTACAAGAAGTACATTTTCTTAACACAAAGATAGCATAGCACAGTGGCCAAAAAACCCCACAGGATTTAGCTTTAGGTCCAAATCCTGTCCTGCTATTTTCTAACTATATGACCTGGGCAAGTCACCTCACTTCTCTGGGCCTCAGATTCCTCAAAATATTAAGGTTGGGCTGGATCTCTAGGGTTCTTTTTCCATTTTAAATTCTGAGGTCTTACACTGGAAATAATGAATGAAGGAAAACTGAAAACAAAAAGAAGGATGGGAGAGGAAAAAATAACATGCTGATGGTAAGAGTTCCTTCAATCTCCTTCCCCCAAACAAGTACTATAACATACAAACATATTCATCTAATTTAAGTGGACAACAGATTCTTTTAATGACCATCAATACTGGGGTGAAAAAATGTTCTTTAAGTCTTCCATGGAAGGATGGAATAAATAAAACCAAGTCCTGATGCCTACCCAAGAGGCCAGGAGGTAGGTTCTCTGCTATGCCAATCTCAAAGTTGCATAGTTGCAATTCTTTCTAAAATGAATATACAAAAATGTCACTTTACCAACATGCAACATGGTTCATCATTCTATACTTTGCAGAAGTTTTATTACCAAAAAAAAAATCATCTCATAAGAATTAAACCTTGATTAAGTGAATGGCAACTAAATAGAATTCCTCCCACAACCCTTAGCCCCCAACTTACTCTGCATTTAGGAGCAATATACATTCTCACATATTATATTCTCACAGGTTCCCAGGGTAGCCTATCCCCTCTCCTTCCAAGGTCCCTGGATTTGCAGTCGGAAGACCTGGGTACACATCTCAGGCTGTGCTACTTACTACCTAGGTACCCTTAAACAAGTCACTTACCTTTCTTTCTACAACCCCTTCCAGCTCTGAACCTATGAAAACCCTTTGAGGGTATATACAGCCTGTGGTTAACACACACACACATGTAAACACACATACAATCACACACAATGATAACCATATAGTTATGATAACAACAGTCTTTAGGAATGACAAAACTCTGGCTCAAAGGAAAATCAATTGATTACTACTACAAGGTTAGGAAGAAAAGACTATCAAAAGTTAACTGAGGTTCTACTGTACTAAGTCACAGAAATGGAAGAAATCTCAAGATGTCATACATACCACTGAATTCATAGGGTTTCCATGAAGAACTCTGTAAACACTTAAATATTACGTAAACAAATTTTTTTCAGTCATATCCTCCAACTCAGTTAAAGCTTGATTCAGTTAGGATAAGCATACCACTAAGCTACAATTCCTAGAGAAGGCCAGAAAGTACTTGAAAGTATGATTTCATTACTTTGGTTTAGGAATCACCATACTAAAAGGGTCTTTTACACTAGGATGAAATTTAATTTAAACTTACTTTTTTTATTTGGTTCAACCACTCTCAAAACATTTTTGATCCTATTATGTCTCTAAAATTTTATATAAGTCTATCACTTTCCCTATACTTCAAAATATCTAATAAGTATTTTTTTTTAAGCCAGGCAACTAGGTGGCAAAGTTAAAAGAGTGCTAGAGTCAGGAGGAGCTCTTCCTGAGTTCAAATCTGGCCTCAAATGCCTACTAGCAAGTCAGTTAACCTTGTCTGCTTCAGTTCCTTATCTGCAAAATGAACAGGAGAAGGAAATGGCAAACCACTGCAGTAGCTTTGCTAAGAAAATCCCAAATGGGGTTGCAAAGAGTTGGGCAAGAATTTTAAAAATGACTGAACAGCAACAAATTTTTAAAGCCAGACTTCTATCTATATCTCAAATAAAATTAACATTTCCTACTCTTCTCACATCTATAATTCTTGAATCATTCATATCTTAAAATAAAACTTACAAATTTATCTGTTAATCTCAAGTGAATCCAGTATTAATTTGAAAATCACAAGGATAAAAGAAAATCTGCTCATTATTAGGGAAAAAGCCTGCTATCAATTCATCTTCTAAATAAAATAACCCATTTGCATCACTAAAAAGATCAACTACAGCCTTGTCTGAACTATAAAATAATTAAGTTTTCTAAGAGATCATAGGAATTTAATGAACAACAAATAAATAGTTCTGTATCAAGAAGGCTCTATCTTCTTCTTCCCCATCTACTGAAAACTGAGCCACTGAGCTACTGCTAGGTCCCTGGTTACCAGCTTAATTTTCTAGAAGATGAAAAGTAGGCAGCACTCCCTGATTAAAAATATATTTGAATGACAATGGTTATGAAATCAGCAGGAATAACATTTTGTGTTTGTTTTTTAAAGTTCCCTAACCCTTGCATGTTATACCTGCAATCTATTAGATGGTAGAATATGAAAAGTCTCTCAGGGCTCCCTACTGACATACTGACTAACAACTCCTTTAATTGTTATATTTTCTACAAGATTTCTTAGTGAAACTTCTCCTACATGTGACACAATTTACATTTCTTTATCATAATATGATTTGCATCCTAATACTGATGTAGAGCTGAAAAAGATATACTAGTTAATTAAGTTCCCTGTAAGAGAATATTATCTGCACAAAGATGATGATGATTTGGCAAGATACCTAAGTGGTACTCCTAGTCAAGGACGACCTTATATAGTCCATTGGTCTGTTTTACAGAAAGCATTCAGTAGTCTGTTTTAAAGAACTTTTAGAATTTTTAAGTTTTTAAGTAAAAACATACATATAGTAACAACCAACCTCCCATTTAAGGTCTCTTCTTTCAACATCCTTAACACTTCATATTGCTAATGTACTAAAATTTTTACTTCCTCAGCTACATGTGTAATTTTCCACTTCATTTCTGAGAAGTTTTCCCTATTACGAGAATTCAGAGAACCAAGTATTATATATAAACACTTCAGAGGGTCTTATTTATAAGCACATGGTTAAGAAAAATCTATTTCATAACAGCTTAATGTAAAAAACAGGCAGAAGATACAAGCACCCCCCCCCCAAAAAAGTCTTTCAGAACCTGTGCTTTCCAATCATATTAGACACACTAACAGAATTTTTAGATATAAATTCAATATTATTAGTCTAAACAAATAGGAACTACTAAGACGAAAGGTTCAGAATTTTGAAGAAAATGAAAAATGTTAAAATATTCTCTATTTCATTTTGACTTCAATTCCTTTTAAACACCTTTTTCAGATTTCAAAGACTGACATTTTCTTCAATAAAATTTTATTATAGAAATTTAACATGCTACACGATCATCATTCAAATACATTTTATCAAGGAATGTATAAAATTTCTCACTCCTTATTTTACAGCATTCACCATCTGGGTGATCTGAGTTCTTCTAAGGCAAATAAACTTCAATAAAAAATGGAGACACAGCTCCAACAATGTTGGACATTAGACAACGTGTCCTTTACTACAGGGCAGTCTTGGTTCCCTGTTAGTACAGCTCAGCTTCTAGGGACAGAGCCCCTGCAGGTACAGAACAGGGATACTCCTGGCAGAATGCCCAATGCATAGCAAGGCTAATTGTACTGTAGATAAGAGGGTAAAGTAGAAGTCGACTGGAATAAGGCAAAGCCAGTCTCCTCTCTACCAAGGTGACCTTCCTTTGGAAATTATACCCAGGTCCCCCCAGCAGTATTATTAGCTAAACACTTATGAAATGGGATGAATTTGGTTTTTGTTTACCTGTCATTCAAGCAGTCTGGGCATTAAAACAGCTGGCTTCCCTTCCTCAAGTAGTGAAAACGTGGAGGCACAGTAAATAGTTTTTACACAGGTAACTTCACTGTCATCTATATTGGTGAAAATGACAAACCTTGTTAGCGTCTTCGGTTTAAAAACTAATTAATACATACACTAAATCACCAAAAACTAGGCAATTGTATGTAGTTTAATCATGTGTAATATAACAAATTGAGGAGAGGCAGTATTCACCAATAGAACATAAGCAGCTTAGCATGGTTTCCAAGGAGTCTAGATAAAGCTTTTTCAAAAAAAGCTTAGGTAACTTTCCTTAACTATGGCTTTAAAGGCAAATAACTTTCAACCCAGTTAAGCATTTTGCTGCTCCCTTTAATGATACCACACTAATTCAGTTTACAATACCTAAACTGTCCTTTAATTTATATGGGGCATGCTACAGTTCTCCCCTAACACATCAAGAGGATTCCATCTGGCAAATTATTGTTTCTCTAACAATGACTTTCAACTTCATTTCTGTAAAGCCCTAGGGTTTCTTTCTATAAGTATACTCAAAGGCAGCACACTGCAATGACCTTGTATTGACATATACATATATCTTCATTTGCTTATTTGTGTATATGTTTTTTTCCTACATAGAACAAATTCCTTATGGGTAGGGATAGTTTCCTTGTTTGTCTTTGCATCCCCACCACTTACCACAGTGCCTGGCACATAGCAGACATTTAACACTTGATAGACTCATGTATTAATGTTTCAGTGACAGCAATTACAAATAAGTTTAATAGACCAAAGAACAGCAATTTTCATAGATTAAAATCAATAGACAGTTGAAAATGTCACATCTAAGAAGGCAGACAGTATATGAACACTAATAAACTCCAACTGGGTTGTCTTCCCATGCATTCCAATAGAACCAATGTTGAAAGATGGGAAAAACTGTGTTTTTGCAGCCCACTTTCACCTCAGAGTTCAACAAATATTTAATAAGCACTTAAAATAGACATAGATCCTGTGTTAGGTGTTCAACATGCAAAGACAAAAAACAGCCTCAGTCCTCCAAAAGTCTATAATTTAGGAGATAGTAGTTAAAAGGTACAGAGGAGAGGTTAAATAATGGTTTGAAAGATTTGAGGAAGAGATCTTTTATAACATAAAAATAAGGAAAACTTTACACTAGAAGTAGAGGTACCTGAACCGGGTGGTGGACCAGTTCAGTCAAGATATGGGGATGTGGAGGAGAGGAGGTTGACACATCTGAAGGAATTAATGCATAGACTGTAGAAAATTAAATAATTCAGTTTTACAATCAGCCAGTGTCAGAGAAATCATAAAATTAAGCACGAGAAATAAGACCCAGACCACTGAATGCCTTGACTAACAGGCTAAAGTGTTGCTATCTCGAGAATTCAGCAGGGGCAGGTATTATTCTTTCACTCTTCCCTCCCTTTTCTCTACTTCTCCATCTTCTTTCTACCCTCTTTACCTTCCCAGCACTAGCAACAGAGGAGATAGCTTTCCCTGCTCCATACAGAGGCTGCTATTTTGATTTTCTGGATACCAGGAAAAAAAATGGAGCTGGGGTAAGGACATAGGATTTTAAAAGTACACCTAGCTGAAAAGCATGGCATACCCTTTGAGAACTGCAGAGCTAAGAAAGGGAGGAGCTTTTAAATGACAAGTTTGTTGAATTTCTCAAGTTTCTTTCTTTTTTTTTACTCAGGAGAGAGACTTCTCCATAGACACTGCCTCTGCTCCAGTACCCATGTTACCCTAAGATTCCCACTAGACAACCCTACTTCCTTAAGTGGTCTATGTTTCAAATTATACTCCTCTCCAAATAAAAATTTATAAAAAAAAAACTAGCTCTAGGGAGGAAAAAAAAAAGGAGAGAGGTAGAGCCAAGATGGTAGAGTAGCAAGAAGCAGTACCACCAATTCACAAAACTTGCAAATAGACCAAGAAAATGTACCAGACTGAATTCTGATGGGGAAATCCAAGAAAAAGCAACAGTCATTTTTCCAGCCCAGATTGGCATAAGAAGATAGACAGAAGTCTATGTGGAACAAGTTCAGAAGCAAACAGAAGCTGTGTGGCTTGGACATCAGGAGCAGAGCAGGGTCTCAGTTCCAGATTCTAGCCTAGACTGAAGTCTACAGAGGAATAATCAAGGCAGGAATTCCAGACCAAAAGGGAGGCCTGCAATTCTGTATCTCATAGAGTCCTGGCTGGCTGGTACTGGCTGAGTTCAGCCATAGTACTCTACTGTTGCTCATATCCAGACCAAGGTAAAGAATTTGCAGAGCTAAGACCTGGAGGAAAGGTGAGTAGATTTTGGCATGTATTTGGAAGCACTAAAAGACTGATGATCCCTAGCCTAAGATTTCCCTGATCTCATGGAACAGCACAACAATCTAATCCTAAGAAAGTAGCAACAGGACCAGTCTAGAATTTCCTTCTAGAAGTGCAGAGTCTAGTGCTAAATATTAAGCCTAAAGTCACAAAGTAGGCTGGAAGAATGAACAAATAAAAATCCCATCATAAAAAGCTATAAAAGTGATGGAGACACCCAAGACATAAACTCAAAGAAAATGAATGATACAACCATAGCAAATCTCAAAGAAAAACATGGCTTGGGTAAAAATTCAACTAGAAGTGATAAACAGTTTTTAAAAAGAATTAGAAATAAAATTTCAATGAAATGAAAACACTAAAGGAAAAAAACTGTAAAAGAAATTAAGAAGTATAGAAGAAATAAGTGATAAGAGACTGGCTTGGCACAAGAGGTACAAAATCCTGCTGAAGGAACAAACTCCCTGAAAACCAGAATAAAACAAACAAGCCAATGAACTCTGTTAGACAAGAAATACTAAGACAAAGTCAAAAGAATAGATAAAAAGAAAATTTAAGATATTTCACAGCAAGAACAAGTAACCTGAAAATTAGATTAAGGAGAAATGATTCAAGAATCACTGGACTACCTGAATGCCATGAGCAAAACAAAAGTGCAGAAGTCTTATTTCAAGAAATAAGCAAACTGTCCAAGTCACTTAGAATCACGGGGCAAAGATGAAACAGAAAGAATATACCAGTTGCCTCCTCCCAAAAAACCAAAAAATCCTCCAAATGAAAACTCCCAGGAAAATTACAGGCAAAATATGGTGCTCTCTCAGGCCAAACAATCAAAAAGAAAAAATTCAAGTACAAAAGGAGCCACAATCACAATCCCTTTCTTAGCTCTGCAGTTCTCAAAGGGTATGCCATGCTTTTCAGCTAGGTGTACTTTTAAAATCCTATGTCCTTACCCCAGCTCCATTTTTTTCCCTGGTATCCAGAAAATCAAAATAGCAGCCTCTGTATGGAGCAGGGAAAGCTATCTCCTCTGTTGCTAGTGCTGGGAAGGTAAAGAGGGTAGAAAGAAGATGGAGAAGTAGTGGAAAAACTTGAAATCTGAAATTTTAGAAGGCAATGAATATAGGTTTATAGCCAAAAATAATTTATCCAGCAAAACTGCATGAAAGAGTTAAAAAAAAAATGGACCTTTGATGATAAGGAAGACTTCTAAGCCTGATACCATAGTTACATCATCACTTCAAAGACCAAACATAGGAAGAAAAGAGAAACATAAAAAGGTAAACTCAATAAACAATCATAAGGGACTAAATAAGAAAAACTGCTTATATTCCAATATGGGGAGATAATACATATCTGTCCCCTCTGAAACCGATCATCATCCAGGGTAAAGAACCTAACTAAACAAGACCTAGGAGTGCTTCTATTCTGTCTCGATGATATGGAAGAAAGGAATATATTGGTGGGAACAGGACAAGGAGAGAAAATTATCTCACATAATTGGGGTTCACAAGCAGGCATCTATTCTAATGAGACAGGGAGGTAGAGCTTGATATACGAATCTCCCTCTCAAGTGAATTGGGAAAAGGAGAGACTATGTCTAATATATAACGTATATTACATGTACACATATAATATATGTATATTACATGTATAATGTATAATATGTACATATACATACTCACAAAGGATACAGAAATATATTTCCCTCAACAGGAAATTAGGAGGGGAAAGGAAGAAGGGAAAGGGGAAACAAGAGAGAATAACTGATTAAGGGAGGGATTAGTCGTAAGAAAAATATACTCTATACAAAAATGTACAAAAATATGTTGAAGAAGAGGGTTTCAGAGAAACCTGAGAAGATTTATGTGAACTGATGCAGAGTGAAGCAAGCAGAACCAGAAGAACAACTTACATTAAGAACGATATGGCAAAGACAAACAACTCTGTAAGATTTAAGGACTCTAGTCAGTATAACAAGCAACCATAATTACAGAGGATTAATGATGAAATATGCTACCCACCCACTTCTGAGTGGTAAAGGACTTGGAGTTGTAATAGTAATGAAATTTGATGTTCCTTTTGTATTGCTAAACTGAAGATACTTAGCACCTAGTTCAAATTAAGCCTGTTAAAGAAACAGAAGGTATGAATTCGTTGCTGATGTAACAGGAAAGGGCTGAACAGGGAACCCCTGTTGCTGATGTAACAGGAAGGGGCTGAAAAGGGAGGCGCAATACCGTATATAAGGAAAAGTCCCAGAGAGGGAGAGTCAGAATTTCTTGGGATAAGCTTCATGGAGGCAGAAGCAGCTGTTGCTGAGGAGGCTGAAGAGGAAAGACCCAGGCTGGAGAGAATGATTTTGATTTTGGTAACCTAGGTGAAGTTATTTTGATTCTGAGAACCAGCTGGAGCTTCTGCCCAGGAACTATCAGCTTCTCCTGGGAACTGCCGAAGACTTCCAAAGACCAGCTGGAGCTGCTGAAGACTGAGGAAGCATGACTGTGATGCTGGTACTTTGCATGAACCTATTTGTGGCTGTTAAGCTCTGACTTCCTGGTAACAGGAACTGTGAAGGATTTAAGGTGGACTAGATGCTGCGAGCTTCAGTGTGGCACAGGAACTGCAGGGAGAGCTGGACAAGGAACTGGGAGCTATCTGCCATTGAACCCAGGTGGCAGTTTGGTGAATCTAGGTAGGAGCTGGGGCCATGGAAGGGGATCCAGGGAAATGAGAGCCTACCTCAGGTCAAGATGAAAAGACCTGTCTGTGAATACTGAGCAGTGACTGACCCTGATGTGAAGTTTTGCTCTGGGACTCAATTTGGGAAGAACTGTATGATTTGGCCAGATGAGACTATGGGCAGCTGCTGAGCCCCTGGCTTTGAAAACCCAGATATTGGTGCTTCCCTCTCTGGTAACTAACTAGGTATGTATGTAATAGTCAGACAGTTGGAAGCCCTGTCTGCTGAAGTGTGTTATTTTCTGTTATGTAATGACTGTAATTTATTTGTGACTGTACTTTGTGATTGAATTAAGGACTCTGTGACTGACTAAATGAATGTACTACCCAGGGGTGGAGAATTCTGACTTTTGTATTTTGTGACCCTTAAGCCTCCTTAAGGATGACTGAATGATTGAGTTACTAAGTACCTGATTGACTAAATGATTGTACTTTGTTTAAAACTATGTGACCACTGTGGTGAAAACTATGTGGCCATCTTAGTGATAAGTTGTTGTGAATATTGTATTTTGATTTTCTGTGATAAACTGTAACATTGTGAATGCTGTACCTTGATTTTCTGTGAATGTTTTTGCTCTGATTTGTTACTGAATAAATAGTGTTCACTATACTATGTAATCAGAACTTTAAAAGCTGTTCAAAGTAGCATTCTTCTGGAAAGCTGCTTGTGCATGGCATTATAGAAGTACAGAACGAGACATATGTTTTTGGACATAGTCAACATGGAAATTTGTTGTGTTTCACAGAGGCTTTGTTTCTCTTTTGTTCTCAACTGGGAGTGAGGGTGGGATAGAAGGTAGAAAAGGCAGGTTTTTGTTGATTTAAAAAAATAATCCAATAGAATATTAGTATTAATAGCATTTTCCCTGTGAAATACTAAAGAAATTATCCAAAAAATGTATAAAACTTGTGGAAAATTTAAATATCTAGAGAGATGTGTGACTGGGGCATCAATGGACTGAACAAGACAGACAACTTAGCTCTATACTGCATTTCAAGCTTTTCATAATTTCTTCCCTTTCTACTTTAGAAACATGACTCTCTAAAAGCTCAGTAATTTTATCCCAGTTGTGACCAGCAGTGGGGGGAAAAGAGCAGGGGAAAAGTGGCAAATATAATAGAAAAGGGAAAACAGCCTCACAGAAAAGGTAAAGTGAGGCACAAAGGCGGTAAGGGATTTGCTAACAGATACTAGCAAGTCATTCACTTCTAATTTCAGTCTCCTCTGTAAAATGAGGGAGTTGACTCAAGTTACTTCTCTCTCTAAATCCTACTATGCTATGACTCTGAATCCAGCCATTGTTCTTTTTATTACATTACACTACTGGGCTTTTTGCACATTAGAACAGGCAAGTAAGGGACAGCCAGCCTATATTTTCAGTCCCCCACCAGCGGAGATGATAAAAAGCTTTGCATTTTAAAAGAACTAAGCATTTTAAAATAATTATTGTACAAGAAGGAAACTATAACGCTTCACAATATGCAAACTGAAGTAAAGGGAAAATGCTCCTATAACAAATCAGGCCATAGTGTCCAAATGACTGCTCGACAGATAAGACTGTGTGCAACGCTCACACGTGTGCACACACACACACCCCAATTCCCAATCGACTACATTAAAACCTTAATAATGTTGAAAGCATGAAAGAACAAGTTTTTCCTTCACAACCGTACCAATGTTTTTGGGATAAGCTTTATATATATATATATATTTTTTTTAATTTCCTGTAACAAGTTATCCTATAACTAACTCTTCCAAATTCTACTTGAGATCAGCAAAACTTGGAAACACAGATTTCCCCAAGCAAGAAAAAAATCCACCTAACTGGCATTTGTTCCGATGATTGTCTGAATAGTCAGTGACAATAATTTTGTTATGATTTTCAGATGCACTCAGACAAGTGAAACTACAATTGTTCAAATCAACAACTTCCTTTATTGTCCTGTTTCTAATTTCAGGGTAACTAATGCCAAAACACGTGACTTCCTTCAATTTGTTATGTGGAAAAGCTTGTTGAAAATTTTTTATGATTAGTTAAGTTATCTCAATATGAGTCCCATATTTTTTTCAGACAGACTCCATGAATGGTCTTAATTTTTCTCTGGGTTCCATTCATCACTCTCTTGACTTTTTCCATCATGCCACAGTAAACTTCTCACCTCAGAAATTCACTCTTCCATCTACAATTCCTTCCTCTGATAGGCTGGTTCTTCTCAGAACCTCCATTTTAAGGAGAGTGCTCAGCCTTATTGGGAGAGGGTGTGACAGATCCATCTTCCCACCCCATCCAATTCAATGATCCCTTTGGGATCAGCCATTGGCCAAGAGGTCTGCTGTCACTTTGGAAACCACTGGCACATTTGTGGGGCTCTGAAAAAAACTAGATGCAGAGGTAAGAAAATAGTACATGCAATAAAGATCACTTAAGATAGGAGGTGGGAAATGGAAGATGGAAGATGGAATAGTGTATGAGGAAAATGACTAATAGGGTAGGCTAACTGAAATAAGAGTGGCATGAAGTGGAGTAATATTAAATAGGCCTGAAAAGATTAGCTTGACCCAGACTGGGGAGGTCTTTACATTCCAGGCTAAGGACTTTATACTTCATCTTAGAGGCAACACTAGAGTTACTGCAGATTTTAATATGATCAAATCTGTTTTGAGAATATCTATTTGGCAGTTATTTACTGAGGAGAATTTTTCTTCATCTGTAAAAATTTAGCTGTTGTCAAATGTTGCATATTTACAATATTCAGGCTTGGTTTTCCTAAAAGTCAGGAAAATGCATATCTCTGTATATTTCTTTGCAGGGGTGAAAATAGGAGTGTGGAACACTATATATAATGTTGACTTGATATCTTCATCTTTGAGATTAGAACCTTAGGGCTGAAAACCAACTCTTTTTGGCAGTCTAGAGAAGCCTTCGCAGAAATGTTTGTTGCCTATATTCAGTATTAAAAAAAAATTAGGGGCTGGTGAAAATGTAATGTTTTCCCATCAAAGTCCACAAATCTCTGAAATCTATACACATATGCCTCTGGAGATCCTGAGCTAATGATCTCAAATGTACAACAACCCTCAACAACCCTGTCATGGGAGCTGTGGGGGGAGAAGAGGAGAATGAGGCCTTAGAGAGGTGAAACATCTTGACTACAACTTGCCTAAAGAAACTTATTTTTATTAGAATATTTACTACTTGTGTACTTGACACTGGGGGAAAATGAGACATACAACCTTTATTATCTTTAAGTGTATTCTGGTAAGAGGATATTACAAATCTATAAATAGCTATTACATAAAAGGGCATACAAGTGTACTGTAAGGGAAAATACTACATAAGATATAGGAAAGAAAAAAACCATCCAAGGTTAATAGTAGGATGGAAATGAATTAACGGAAGTCATCCTAGAAGAATTAGCATTTAAAGTGTGCTTTAAATGGTAAAAGAACAAGGAGGACATTCCAAGCCCAAGGACCAATGTGAACAAATACACAAATTCAAGAAAGTTTAGAGTACTGAGTTTATAAAAGCTATATAATGCCCTTTTCATGTTTAGCTGGTTGGTTAGCTGATCTCAAAGAAAACCAAAATCACATCACTATGTTGGGGTCAAGGTACAGTGTAGTGCATCCAACTGTGGATGTTTAGACCAACACAAACTCAGAAGGCTCTACCACAGGTCAGGCACAAATAATCTACATAAACATTGGGAGCGGAGATGTCATTAAATTTGTACATCTCACATGTCTTTTGAGCTACTGCCATTCTGTTTTCAGAGCACCACTTTTGGTGTGGGTATGCCATACTGGGTAGGCCTGTGTGAGTGCCTCCCATGTCTCACAGTCAGTTGCAAAGTTCTTCAGAGATACCTTGAGAGTCCTTGCATATCTTCTTCTAATCTCCATGTGAGTACTTGTCCTATGTGAGCTCTTCGGCAAACCTATGCTTGGCATTCAAACAACATGGTGTAATGGTAATAGGAACGTGAAGATCTAAAACCAATGGATGGACGGTATGGTGTTGGCTGGTTGAAGGAACCTGTTTTCTTGGTGTTTAACTGTTAGGCCAAAATTAGCACAAGCAAAAGAGAACTAATCCAAACTCTGTTACATCTCAGTCTTAGAGGCTACACTAAATGCACATTAGCTAAGTTGTCTATAATCAGAATCATAGCATTTAGGGTTGAAGTAATTCTTTCTAAAAATGTTTCAGTCATAGGTATCCTTATGGCTGCAATCATCAAGTCAAGGTTATTGCAAAGCATTTCTATTTTCCCCATTAATTCCTTTATAAAACAAGAGAGATGCTCTCAGGACATATTCGGATCATGTATTCCCACAATAATAGTTAATATTAATATAATGCTTACTCTGTGCCAGGAACTATCCTAAGTTCTGGGGATACAAAATGAGGAAAAAGTCAGTCCCTGCCCTCACAATCTAAGGGGGGTAGAAAACAATCAAACACATACCCCCTTTAAAAAGTGATTCAGAAGCCCCAAGAGGCCACTGTTCAGACTACCCCACCGCCATTCACTTATTCCCACCCCCGCTTAGTCAATCCCTGCACTGTCCCACTTTAAAGCTACCCAACCCATCTATTAAGTTCTCTGGAATGCCTGCTCCACAAGTAACAAATAATAATTCTTTGTTTTACTGTTGGTCAGAGGCTCAAGATCTCTTATCTCATCTGCAGGACCACATGAGAACATGGCACTGTTATTACTTCAATTTCTGTTGTGCCTATTCTTTCCTGCTTTTAGATGAAGAAACCTGCAGAAAGCTATGACTTGGCGAGCTTCAAAACGTTAGGAGATTGAGCCATCAGGGCTATAGTTGCCAAAAGCCAGACAGTTGAAGAGCAGAGCGCCAACAGACATGTCCACAGCCCAGTACAGCACAGCAGAGACACAGACTCAATCATCTATTATCTATGTCACATTTGGAAGTAAACTTTGGTGGGCTGAATGTAATGAAGAAATTGATAAAGCCTGAGGCTCACTCTCCAGAAGGCTGCGGTGGCAAAAGGGCACAAAGGGGTTATGCTGGGGCTAGCCGAAACCTTGCCAATTGTTCCATTTTCAGTGTGAGCAGCCACACCTCAGAAATAAGCAAACACTACAAATCAAGGCTTGTTTAGTCCACTGGTGTCAAACTCAAATGGAAATGTATCCCTGCTGATCACATACTAATTCAGAAAACCTCAAATTCATATGATCTATATTGTATTATATTTTTCTTTCTTTCATTAAACATTTCCCAATTACATTTTAATCTGGTTTGGGCTATCCTCTGGAGTTCTGAAGGTTGACAACTACAGTTTAGTCTTAAGAAAGTGATGGAGAAAAATGTTAATTATGCAGATTAAACTTTAAAAATATGTCCTATACATATCCCCCAACCCCCAATCAGTTGTGCAACATTTACTAGCGTATCTCTAGATAGGGGTATATGTGTGTCCCACACACTGGAGGAATATACTTCTATTTATGTT
The DNA here is from genome assembly GCA_028627135.1 of Pseudochirops cupreus. Classification (NCBI taxonomy): domain Eukaryota; kingdom Metazoa; phylum Chordata; class Mammalia; order Diprotodontia; family Pseudocheiridae; genus Pseudochirops; species Pseudochirops cupreus. The sequence continues at coordinate 517,110,078 of CM053580.1, forward strand.
CCAGCTATATACTGAGAAGTAAATATCATTTTGACAAAACTAATTGATTTTAACTGGTTAAATGAAAAGGATAATCACTCATAAATAACAGTGAGGGCTTAGGCAAGTAGCATTTAATAAAAGCTACTTGTGTCTTAGCACAATGCCTGGCACATGTTGTTGTTCAAGTCATTTTCAGTCACGTCTAACTCTTTATGATCCTATTTGGAGTCTTTTTGGCAAAGATACTGGAGCGGCTTTCCTTCTCCAGTCCATTTTACAGACAGGAAACTGAGGCAAACTAAGTTACCCACAGCTACTCTAAGTGTCAGGCCAGATCTTAACTCAGGAAGATGAGTCTTCCTCACTCCAGGACTGGTGCTCTAGTCACTACACCAGATAGCTGCCCCCATATCTCCTTCTCAGGACTGCTCCTAATACAACCTGAAGGGGAGACATAGTCAGTCAGCCTTATTCTGTGGGACTGAGTAGAGAGTCTTAATACAAATATAAACTCTCCAAATTCAAAATAGCCTTTTCCTGGTGTTTACTTCTATTACTCACACATTTCACTATCACCTGCTTTTCAAGCACTCTACTTTTCTGCATAATTACACTCTCCAGAGTATCCTAACTTGAGCTACTTCTTTGTTTCCTCTAAAGTTTCTGTCTAAAGTAGACTTTTGGGAGAATATAACTGACTTCATTTATTTATTTATTCATAAATTTGATATTATTATATTTCTTTTTTCTGTATGACACTGAATTGTCTCCTTTAGTGCCTTCCTTCTCCAAATCATTTTACAAGAAAATTCAGGACTTTGAACATAGTTCCAGGAACTTACTCCCTTCTCTTAAAGTTCAATCTAATAAAAGATATAGTAGGAACTTAACTAATGCAAATTAACAGACTAATAAAGTAGATACTGTTTTCTTTGGTTTGGTGTAAATATGGCTCTGATAAAAGACAGGTTCTTTCCTAACAGTAACAATTTAAGCACCCTAAATAAGTACCTTTACATGCCCAAAAGTGTTTTGCAAGAAATTTCTTATGTACTTTGGGTCGAGAGAGAAAGATGGAGAGATGCGGAGGGGTGTGTGTGGGGAGATCTGTGAGATACCTATGTCCATCACCTACTGATGGAATGTGTCACTCACTTAAATGAATAAATAAACTGCAATGTACCTGCCTGCCTGAAAATTCTTGTAACAGTTCCTTTTCTTCCTGTCATTCCCTAACTGTGGAAACATTCCCCAAGGCTTGGTGCTTGTTCTCTGAATCACAAATGATCTATTCCCAGTTTTGGCCCCCACTTCCAAAATCAGGAATAACTTTAACCCCAAATCTATATATTCAGCCCTAGTCTCTCTTGAGCTTTAGTACTCCATCATCAAATGCCCAGTGAACAAATTTCTAACTGGATGTCCAACAGCCATCTCAAACTCATGTCCAACCTCTTCCCAACCCACCACTCTTTCGAACCTTTCTAACCTCCTTATCACTGTATTAAGGGCACCATCCCACCAATCTACTGAGGATGCAAGTTTGCATCCTAAATTTCACCTAACTCCTCACTCCTCTCATACACTCAATCAGTTGGATAATAGGTTTATTGAATTGAAATGAATATGAAAGTTCTTATAATAATAATGTTTTAACTTCTAATGCAGTACCTATCAACAGATCTACTCCAAATTAAAAAAAAATTTTTTTCAGAGGGTGTGTCGTGTGTGTTTCCTTAATAGTTTTAAGTGTAAAGGATTCCTAAACTGAAAAAGTTTGAGAACTTTCTGCTCTACACTCACACAACCATCACCCAAATTCAGGCCCTCACCACTTATCACCTGGACTATTGCAAGAGCTTCCTAATTTCCAATCAATTTTCCACACAGCTGTCAGAATGAATTTTCTAGAGCACAGGTCTGATCACGCCATGTTCCTAACTCAAACTCCAATGACTCCTTGGGTTATTACCTGGATGATAAGAGCAAAATCCTTTATTTAGCATTTCAAGTTCTTCAGAACTGACCTGTTACTACCTTTCCAATATTCTTACATGTTACTCCTCTTCTAACACTCGGTGACCCATCCATATTGCTCTACCCAACCTTCTTTCTGCATTTAGGACACATTCCATCTCTGCTGTCTTGGCGATGGCTGTCTCCCCATGACCAGAATACAATCTCTTTATCCTTTACCTCCTGGAATGCCTGGTTTTCCCAAGAAGACTTAGTTCAAGTGCCACTACCTACATGAAGCCTTTCCTAATTCCCTCAACTGTTAAATGTCTTCCCTTCAAAAACCTGCTTTGCATTAATTTTATGTATATGTTATGTATGTCTCTTCCCCACTCCCAGCCTCCCAATACCCTGAATATAAGCATACTGTGAGCAGGGGATGTATCATTTTTCTATGTATCCTAGCATAGGCAACATTCGTAGCACATACAAAGCATTTAATAAGGGCTTCACTGATGACTGACAAGGCACAGTATGTGTGTGAGGAATGGAATTAGGTGAAAGGATTGTATAACAAGAGAGACTTTCAATAGGCTGACTTTTAATAGGCTTTTTATTAGTGGAAGAAAATTCTGTTCTTGATGAGAGAGATCTTTATTCTCTGATAGGCCAAGTCCCCTAATGTCACAATAGAGTTTGATTCAAAGCCAATAATGAACACAGGAAAGAATATAATTTTTAAACTATCCCTACAGTCCAGAAATGTCTTCATTCTACCAAACAGAATGAAAGTTATTGATGGTCTACTTGGGTCTTTTTGACTTTCTCCCCTACAATTCAACTAAAAAATTTAGGTGACTTTCTCAGAGTCACACAGATATTAACCATTACAATCTGAACTCTGGTTCCAAGTCTTTCCACTATACTGAATCAAAAAGGAAAGACTTGTTAAAGGGAAAATAAATGCACAGGCCAGGCTTTTCTTCTACTACCTTTTTTTTTAGCGGGGGAAGGGGGAGACAAAGATGGGAATTCTGGTATTTAGAAGCTGAAAACAGGAACTATATAATGCCTACTGTATTGTAGAACCCATTATCTCCCATCTTTTTCCAGCAAATTATTCCCAGTACAACCCCCACTGGCTCTTATCTTTAATCTCTCCATATCTGTTAACTCCTTCTCTGTTGTCTATAAGCTCTCCCCAAGTTTCCCCCATTAAAAATTTATCCAAGTCTCTCCCTTAAAAAATTCCTCACTTAATCCTATAAGCTCCTATTATCTCTCATCCCTTTCACAAATAAAGTCTTTGACAAAGTTCTCCACAATCCTCTCTTCTTAATCTGTTCTTAAACCCTCTGCAATCTAGCTCCTCATATCATCATTCAATTGAAAATTCTCTTCCCACAATTATTCCAGATCTCTTTAAAAAAATCTAATGACCTTTTCTCAATCTTTCTCCTTTCTTTACTTATCTGTAGCAGATGATACTGTTAGATCACTGTCTCCTCCTGTTTTACCTCCCCCTTCTAGGTTTTCATGATGCTCTTTTCTCCTAGTTCTCCTACGTGACTACTTTTCTTAGTCTCTTTTGCTGGATTCTTCATCTGTTATCATATCCATTAACCACAACTGTCTCCTAAAGCTCTATCCTGGGACTCCTCTTTTTTCCCCTTGGTGATCCCAACAGCTCCTATGAGTTTAATGATAATCTTTGCTGATGATTCCCAGATTTATATAAACCTTCTCTCTTTGAGTTCCAGTCCACTCTTTGAGCTGCCTTTTAGAAATGTCAAATCTGATGTCTTGTAGGTATCTCAAACTCAACATGTTTAAAACAAAATTCCTCTTTCCCCCAAATTGTCCCTTCTGATTTCCCTATCACTGTCCAGGGCTTGCAACCTTAGTGACATCTTTGACTCTTCACTCATTCCACATACCCCATCTACTGTTAAATATTATTGTTTGTACCTTTCACAACATCTGTCCTATATATGTTCCCTTCCATCTATGCACACAGCTAACTGTGTTCACACCATCATCTCTCATCTACTGTACTGCAATCGCTTCTTAATTGTTCTACCTGCCTCATCTCTCCACATTCCATCCTTCAAAGACCTGTTCGCATCACACACGAACGCACATAAACACACACACCCATTCCAGATGCTCTCTGTTACCTCCCAGATCAAATATAAAGTCCTCTGCTTTGCATTTAAAGGTCTTCATAACTTGGCACATGTCTATCTTTCTAGTCTTTTGACACGTTACTCACCTCCATGAATTCCATGACTCAGCTACAGCAGGCTACCTGCAGTTCATCAAACATTACACTCCATCTCCTATCTGTGTGCCTTTATATTAGCTATCCTCTGTTGAACGACCCTTTCACAGGGGTCACAGGGCTCGCCTAAGACCATCAGAAAACACATATTTCTGATGGTCTTAGGAACTGAGAATCTGCTCCTCTATCGTCTCCAGGCGGGTCTGCCCACATGCAGATACACCCACATATGAGTATTAAAGGGTCGGGCATTAAAGAAGGTTAAGAACCACTAAGCTCTCTAACTTCCTTCAAGATTCAGCTCAAATCCCACTTTCTACAGGAGGCTTTTCCTAGTTCCCTGTTAGCTAGTGCCTTCCCAGTAAAGATTATTTCCACTTAATCTGTATAATATCTTGTCCTACCTAGTTATTTACAAGTGTTATTTCCCCCTCCAGATCTTGAGCTCCTTTTTATCTTTCTTTGTATCCCCAGTCCTTTGCACAATGCCTGGCACACAATAAGTACTCAATTGGTGGTTTTTGACTGAATGACAGCACAAAGTGGCTCCATCAACTTCTTTTCAATGTTTTCATGAATCGTATTAATAGGAAGAATTTATCACCTTTTACTAGTTTTGGATAAGCTTCCACACAAAATGACAGGTTTTTGTAGTTATTACAGAGTTAACTTTGGGTTTGCCCATATAGCCAGGCAACACATTTTGTTAATTTTTCCTTCATAATGTCTC
>CM053580.1:517115526-517149552 GCA_028627135.1 Pseudochirops cupreus
ATAGGAGAGAATAGACTGGGGGAGGGGGGAAATACTGGGATGGCTGTTTTGGGGTGGTGGGCGGGGGAAAGACGGGGAGAAAAGATGTAACTCAAAAAAATTTAATAAACAATCTCATATCAAAAAAAAAAGAAAAAAGAAAAAGTTAAATTAAAGTATTAGGACTCCCTAAAAACTGCTTACAATGGCTTAAAGCACCACAAGTCCGGGATCTGATTTAGTCAGGAACATTAAGCTCATGTAGACACCACCACCCTTCCCCTTTTAGAATGAGGAACTTCAGGGTATCCCTGACAGCCATCTGTAACTAAGTGAAACAGAATTATAGAATCCTAGAAATGAAACAAGTCTTACAGATCTAGTTTATAACTCTTATTTATAGAAGTAGATACTGAGGTCTTATGAGGTTTTATTATTTTTCACGTTACAGATGTTCAGAGGCACAACTGGAGCTCAGAACTTGAGTCCAATCTGTAGGACCTGATACCTCTTCCAGCATTTACCCCTTCCCCCTCAATCTTCAAAGTCATCCTTTGGCTTTGCACCAGGTCTACTCCCTCCTGTTTACAAGATGGATTATGCCTCAGTGGCAATACTTCGCCATATCCCTTCCTTTTAGTGACCACTCTTTTGGATAAATCACTGAATTGTCAAAGGTTAGAGGTAGCAGTCAATGATCTCATTTCACAGAGAAATGAAGATCCAGAAAAGGAATGTAACTTAGCTAAAGTCACATGCCTAACATAGTAATGGCATTTCGGGGTCCTGCCTTTTAAGGGCAACACTGAAAAAGGAAGGAGACCATGAGGGTGAGAACATGCTAAGCAATACTTAGTTTACATATACAGATGATAGCACTCTGATGGCAGAAAGTGAAAAGGAATTAATAAGCCTCTTGAGGAGCGTAAAAGAGAGTATAAAAGATGGCTTGAAGTCTAACATCGAAAAAACTCTAAGATCTTGACAACTAGCCCTCTCACTTCCTGGCAGAGGAAGAAGAAATGAAGGCAGTGTTAGATTTTATATTCTTGGGTTCCAAGATTATTGTAAATGGCAAATATAGCCATGAAATTAAAAAATGCTTCCTCCTTGGAAAGAAAGGTATGGCAAATCTGGATGGTATATGAAAAAGCAGAGATATCACCTTGCTGACAAAGGTCCATATAGTCAAAGCTATGGTTTTTCCAGTAGCAATGTATGGCTATGAGAGCTGAACTATAAAGAAAGCTGAGAGCCACAAAATCAATGCTTTCAAATCCTGGTGCTGGAGAAGACTCTGGAGAGTCCCTTGGAGAGGAAGGAGATCAAATCAGTCAATACTTAGAGAAATTAATTCCGACTATTCATTGGAAGGTCAAATACTGAAGATGAAGTTTAAATGCTTTAGCCACATAATGAGAAGACAGAACTCACTGGAAAAGCTCCTAATGTTGGGAAAGACTGAAAGCAAAAGGAGAAGGGAACAGTAGAGGATAAGATGGATAGACAAGTGTCACGGAAGCAGCAAAGAGGAATGGTACATGGAGTCATAAACAGAGACAACTGAACAACAAAAAATCTCTAAGAATCCTCAATTATTTTTAAGAATGTAAAGCGGGGGCAGCTAGGTGGCGCAGTGAGTAGAACACTGGCTCTGAAGTCAGGAGGACCTGAGTTCAAATGCGACCTCAGACACTTCGCACTTACTAGCCATGTGACCCTGGGCAAGTCACTTAACCCCAATTGCCCTCCCTTCCCTCCTCCAAAAAGCAAATTTTTTTTTAAAAAACTTAAAAAGATTAAAAAAAAAAAGAATGTAAAGTGGTCCTAAGACCAAAAAGTTTGAGAATCTCTACTAATATGATCTCTGGAGCCCCTTCTAATTCCAACATCTTATACTTCTATAGTAGTCAATTCAACAAGCATTTATCAAGTGCCTGCTAGATGTAAGGCACTGTGAATATGAAATATGACCCAGTCCTTGCCTTAAAAAACTTACATTCTAGGAGGAGTTAGGTAGAGCCGTGAATAAAGTACTGGCCCTGGAGTCAAGAGGACCTCGATTCAAATTCGGCCTCAGACATTTGACATACTTACTAGCTATGTGACCCTGGGCAAGTCACTTAATCCCAACTGCCTTACCTTCCCCCCTCCAAAAAAAAATAAAGAAATCTACATTCTACATGAACCCTAAAAGGAAAAAAGGATTCTATGACAAGTCCAGAGGGGATAGAGGCAAAGAGTTGGGAGATGGGATGAATGAAAGAACAGAGCTGGAAACTGTGTAAAGAGGTAAGTAGGCTAGTTAGGCAGGAATGTTAAATATAACTTGTCTACTGCTTACTACCTGTGTAACCTTGGGCAAATCACTTAATAATCCTGTTAGGCCTTAGTTTCTTCATATGTAAAACTGGGGAAGAGGAGGGAACAGATTTGATGGCTCCTACAGTCTCCATCAGCTCTTTTGATCCTAATTTAGTCCACGTTAAGCAATGAATTGATATGACTCTTCTGGAAAACAATTTGAAAGTTATTACTAATTGTTGACCCTAAAATGTTTCACTAGAACTATATATTCCAAGCAGGTTACTGACCCACCGCATCCCCCTGCCAAACCTCAGCTATACGAACATTATTTGTGATAACAAAGAGCTAGGGGAGAAAAGATGTGCCCAACACTTTACAAATAATGACTGAACAAATCATGGTATATAGAAATTAAAAAGAATATTGCTGCACAAAAAAGAAGAAAGGGCTAGAATCCAGAGAAACCTGTGAAAACTCCATTAGACAATGCAGAGTAAAATAAGCAGACCTGGAAGAACAACATACGCAATGAGAACCACAGTATAAATGGAGTTGAAGTGGAAAGGCAACATGACTCTCCTAAACATTATGAATTAATGCCAGTGCCCGTCTCTACCCAAGTTAGCAGGTCACAGCCCTCCTATCAATAATCTGTTTTCTGAGAAAATTTACTCTATCAATGGATTTTCTTGGCCGTTTGTTGAAAACTATCCACTGGATCAAAAAAAAATTTACTTTTAAAAAAGAAGGAAAACTTGATGGTGAAGCTGGTTCCCAAAAGCTGATAGATAATATAATATGTAATATTATAATATAATATAATACAATACAATAATAGCATGACTTGATCGATTACCAAAAAAAGGCGGGGGAGTGTTTGGAGGATGTAGAAGTCAATGGAAAGTGATGCTGGTTTAAAAAAAAAGCACTCTGCAAATAGAACAATCTCTTTCTCAGTTTCTGGGATGTTAGGCAAAGAGTTAGACAAAAATGTCCTCATTCCTACAGATCACACGTTTCCCGATGATTTTGAACAGGATAGCCAATACTGCAATGTTAAAGAAAAAACACTACCCTTGGGATCAGGAGATTTCTACTCCTGTTCCCTTGATCATCACTTAGCCTCAAGTCCCTCTTCCATAAAATAGGAATATTGATTCCAATGGTACTGAGAGCAAAGTATGTCCTAAAAGGTTATATAATATGCTTCCTTTTCATCTACTAAAACAAATTCCTAACACCTATCAGAAAACAAAAAAGTAGACAAAAATGCTACATATGTATACATATATGCATGCATATATGTATGTATGTGTGTGTGTGTGTGTATATGTATATATATGTATATATATATATATATATATATATATATTTTAAAACCCTGCCCCCTTAAGAAAACATATCTAGCTTCTACCAGAACAATACAGCTACCTAACCTACTCCCATAAGCTGATACTGTTGAACAGAAAAGATTCAATAAATATGCCAACTTAAAGCTAAGAGTGGAGGTCAGGGCTAATTGAAAGACAATTAGAAAAAAACCTGCTAAAATCTCAGTATAACCCACTCATCTTACAGTAGTATATTGTAAGCATGAAAACAACATGCTACTTTAAGTGTACAGTTCAGAAACAGAAATAGATTAGTCATTTTGCATTTAGATACGGCTTAATAATAGGGTCAAAATTAATTTAAAATCATCAAAATTTCTAAAACAAACTAGTATCTATTTAGATCTTTAACCTCATGTGGGATCTTAAGAAAAATAAAAACACCCAACTTCCATCCCATGGCCAACATGGAAAACTGAAATAAGCAGCCACTTCAACAAATCCTTACTGGAAGAAGTGACATCAATGGTTGAAATAGCTAAACAGTAAATAGTAAAATCAAAAGCTATTAAAACAATGAAGTAGCACTTCAGTCATTAGTACTAAGGCATCAAACCAAAGTTATTTGGGGCGGCGAGGTGGCACAGTGAATACAGCACTAGCCCTGGAGTCAGGAGGACCTGAGTTCAAATGTGACCGCAGACACTTAACACAAAAAACTAGCCGTGTGACCTTGGGCAAGTCACTTAGCCCCAACTGCCCTACTTTCCCCCTCCAAAAAAGCAAAAAACAAAAGAAAACACAACCAAAAAAATGAAACAAGAAAAATAAAGTTTTTTTTTAAGCAAAGCCATTTTCTAAATCTTGACCTTCTACACTAGCAATCTGATGCTACGGCGAAAGGGAGAAAAGGGGTTGAGGAGGAAGGAACTAGTAGTTGTGATGGATGTGCAAAAATTTTTCCTGATTCTTTGTCTACTAAAAGTTCAATTTAATTCAGATGAGCAAGGAGTGGTTTTAAGTGGGGACATAAAGGAAAACATGAAACTCTTCTTGTCTTCAAGAATCTTACATTTCATTGGGACAGAACTGATTATAATTAAAGATTATCCAATAGAAGGCACTATCAAATGTAGTAGAAACAGCATAAGAAGAATTCAGAGTAAGGAGATATGACTAGGGTTCTGGTTCTGACTGCTACAGACTACCTGTGAGACTTCCACTAGTCAGTCCCTAGGCTTTCAGTTTCCTAATCTGTGACATAAGAAAAATAGTGATATAATGTAAAGAGACTTAGATTTCCATCCACCGAATCTGAGTTGGATATTTCTAGATACTGTTTGTCTTTGCTCATCTCTAAAACAAAAGGAAAAAATACATGAAAAGAAAAATAAAGGAAAAACATGTGTATGCATGAACATACATGTACACATTACTCAGCCTCTGAGAAACCCAAACACTGAAAACATCCGAGGGCTGGTCCAAGGTAGTAACCAATGTTGGATACCCTGTGACAACTGCAATTGCTTCTTTAGTTGCAGATTATCTAGACTTTTGAGCTACAGAGGGTCTCTATTCCAATCCTCTCATTTTAAAGATGAGGACACAGAAGGGGAAAAGTTGCCCTGCTAAGGCAAGAAAGGGAGCACTTTGTAGAAGCAGGACAAAACAAACAAGACCTCAAAAATGTCTTGCAGTTCTTACAGTTCATTTACAGTAGGAACAAACAGCCCCAATCTGCCTCAACGACATCTGAAGTAGCCACTGTGGTAGTTGAATAACAAAGGTTTTAATCACATCCCATTTATTCTCCACACAAGGGACTGAAAAATATATTTAAAAACACTTCCTTGGCAATTTCCCATTTAGCACAAGAGAGACTTCTTCCCACTCTACCCTGAACTTGGGGAACATTTTATTTGATAATCCTTTGATACAATTAGGCAATACTGTATATATAATTACTTATATTTGCATATTCCCTCCCTAGCCCATACTACTGTAACTCAATTAAGACAGGGAGCTTTCAGTTTAGCACAATGATCCCACTACAGCACTGCAGAATCTTAGGTCATCTAGTTTAACCTGTACAAGAATGCCTTCTACAACATACCTAAAAAGGCATCAAAGCCTTCAATGAATTCAATTCAATAAACATTTATGAAGTGCCCACCATGTGTCAGGCACAGGGAGGGCAGACCAAAACAAAGCTAAATAGTCCTTGCCCTCAAGGAGCCTACATTCTATCATGGAAAGCAACATTAAATACAAAATACATGCAAATTAATTTCCAAGGAGAAGGCACCGGCAATTGAGAGGATCTGCATAGGTTTCTGTAAGAGATGCCGTCTGACTTAAGTTTTCAGATTATGAGGCAGAGGGAGGCCATTCCAGTCAGGAGCAGCAAAGGCATTCTGATAGGAGATGGATTGTTATGGGTGAGAGACACCAAGAACAGTTTGGTTGGATCAGAGAGTACATAGAAGAAGGGGAATGATGTATATAAGTACAAAAAGGTACACTGAAGTCAGGCTGTTAAGAGTTTTAAAGGACAAACACAAGAGTTTGTGTTTAACCCTACAGGTAACAAGGAGTCACTGGAGTTTATTTAGTAGAGCAGTGACATGTTTAAGGCCTGTGCTTTAGAAAAATCACTTTGGTAGCTGAAGATGGATCTGAGAGTAGAACAGACTTGAAATGGAAGGCTACTGAAACAGTCCAAATGAGAAATAATGAGAGGCTAAAATTAACAGTAGTGGCTGTGAGTAGGTGGAAAAAAAGGAATGGATGCAAGAGATGTAGATGTAGTCAAGATAGAACAAGATTTGGCAACTGATTGGATGTGGGGGCAAGGGAGAAACCTATCAAATAAGGCTCCCAGTTTACCAATCCAGGACTAGAAATTCAGTGTTACCTTCAATAGTTAAAAGTAATAGGGAAATTTTAAGGGGGGTGAACTTGGGGAGAAAATAATTTTTTTTCATGAAGTTTAAAGTATAAAACAATGCCTATGGAACATTCAGTTCCAAATTTCCAACCAAAACAGCAGTTTAAAAGAGAGACTAGGACTACATATTTCAATGTGGTAGTTGCCTGAATAGAGATAATAACTAAACCCTTGGGAGCTGCTAAATTTACCAAGCAAGAAAAGTATAGACAAACTGCTCAAGGTATAGCCACAATTAGAAAACAAAATGAGAACGGTGATGCAGCACAGGAGACTACAGAGGAGCAGTCAAATACGCAGAAGAACTAAGAGAGACAAGAGACATAAAACCATGGATATTTATCAAGGAGTTTATACTCTGGCAAGAGAGATTAAAGCATGTAGGCAAATGACCATCACAAATTAAAGTACATAAGAGTACAGAATGTTGTGAAATTAGACGAGCATGAGATTACTTTCAGGAAGAAGCTAAGGAGCGGAAAGTGTCACAAAAATTCATAGGGGGTAGCACTTCAATTAAATATTCTTGTATCCACAGAAAATCATTTAGAATATTTAATAAAATTTCATACCTAAGTTAATTAGTAATTTAGCCAAAACAGCTTTCCTTTATAGTTGTCCTACATAATCACATGTAGGACAAACTGCCTTTGTAAAATTGTGATTCTTATCTCAAATCAAGTTTTCCATTACAGTGATTATAAAAGTGTTTTGGGTAGAGGAGGGCTGTTAAGATTAAATCAAACCATTTATTCCCTTCTTGACAATGTTTGTATATGGCTTTATCTCAGATTAAATCTATTCTGACTTTCCACATGGCAAGAAATAGTCTGTTTAAACAAACTCCTATATAAAGCGAAACCTTCACCTGATGCTAAGACTGATAAATTTATATTTAATGAGTCAAATTTGTGCTATTTACAGGACAGTCGTGGTACTGTTTAAGCACGTAAAAATGTGGTTTAAAGTTCAGCTATGATAATTTTAGTATCTTATAACATACAGCAATCAGTTAGCAGTTTATCTATTCAAAGCCTACCTCCAATATTCCTAGATTTTCTTATTTATGGTCTTGAATCATTTTACTTTCATAGCAGTAATTTACATAAGATTTTACTTTTAAAGTATCTCCTAGTACGGAGATTCCACAAATTAGTCAGACTCTTGCAATGGTCATATATACATACATACATATATACACACACATACTTTTAAATAGTCAACATATACATATATGCCTAAAGTGAACATAATACTGACTGGTTAATGCAATCCCCATTTATAATAACACTTTACATATATGAGTCTCAAAACTGTTTAATAAGGAAACTAGGTTAGTAGTTATGGAACTAGGACTCACTCAGATCTATCAAGTCCAGTGCTCTCCGGTCTTGCAGCAGGGAGCAAGTCAAGAGGCATTTAATAAGCACTTATGTGCTAAGCACTGCGGATATAAAGAATGGCTAAAAAAGTCTCTGTTCTCAAGAAGTTCATAGTCTAATGGAGAAGAAAATATATAAACAAGATGTGTACAGGATAATGGAAATATTGCTAAAGAGAAGGCACTAGCATTAAAGTTAATCAAAAAGGCTCTGTAAAAGGTGGGACTTCAGCAGAGACTTAAAGAGAAACAATTATTTTGTTATCATGCTCCAGTGGGGTTAGAGATGAGAATTTCTTTGTAGTCCAGAAAAAGGTTGTTATGATCAACTTGCTTTTGTGCTTTTACCACAGGCACCCAACTGAATTTATCTTTTATCATACATTCAGTGATGGCATTGTCTCCTAGATGCAAGTACATCCTACTAGGATCAAATTGCATATCCATGAACAAAATGAGCAAGAAAATAAGGCTCCTGGCAATGCCATAAAAATATAGCAAGAGGATCGCAGTCTTGTCTAGGCAATAAAGCCACAATTTCTGAGTTCAGAAGCAAGTCATGTACAATCCCAAATGATGTCAAGGAAAAAGCAGGGGTGACTCAAGGTAAGACTCTTGGAGTCAGACTATCCAAGAGTATAAAGTGACTATGCCAAAAACACTGAATCTAGAAAACAATCTCTCACACCGAGCCATTAAAATTTATATGAATCAAACTACTAAGTGCATAACTCTACACAATTCATGTTACTCAAACTTTCCCAGTCTACATAATGTCATGAGACAGTATAGAAGTTATTATTAATTTCAACGTTCCATACAGATTCAACTCAAATAGTAACGCTTCTCGTGGCTAAAATGCTGGAAAAAGCCATCTACAATATGTGCTTCTACTTTCTTTCCCTAACTCTTCTTAACTCTCCACTCAACTGAAATCACTCTCCTAAACTATTAACAGATCTTTTAATTGTCAAGATAATGGCCTTCTCTCAGTTCTCCTCTTCACTGACCTCTCTATAAGCTCTGACACTCACTTTCCAGTCCTGTCCTTTTCCTTGATACTGTCTTCCTGCCGGGTTTTTGAGACACTGCTCTGCCTGGTTTTCTCCTCTTATCTGCCTTGCTGCTCTTTTTCTGGATCTTCATTCAAGTCATGCCTCCTATTCACAGGGATCCCACAGAACTCTGCCCTGTCCTTGTCTCTTCTCCCTCTAGACCAGTGGTTCTCAACCTTCCTAATGCCGTGACCCTTTAATACTCGTATGTGGGTGTAGCTGCATGTGGGAGGACCCACCTGGAGCCAGATAGAGGAGTGGTGTCTCGGTTCCTAAGACCACTGGAAATATGTATTTTCCACTGGTCTTAGGCGACCCCTGTGAAAGGGTTGTTCGACCTCCAAAGGGGTCATGACCCACAGGCTGAGAACCTCTGCTCTCGACTATTTCACTTGGTGAGCTCATTAGTTCCCATGAATGCAATTATGATCTCTATGTAAATGATTCTCAGATCTATTTATCCAGGCCAAAACTGTCAGCTACCTTCCAGTCTCCTATCTCCATCTACTGGACATCTCAAACTGGATATCCCACAGGTCTCATAAACTCAACATGTCCAAAGTCGAATCTGTTATCATTCTACCCAAACTCTACCCCATTCCTTCCTTACTGCTACTGAAGGAGGCATCACTAACCTCCTAGCAGCCTAGGCTACAATGTAGGTATCAATCCTTGACTCCCCCCTCTCTTACCCCCCCATATCCAATTTGTTGCCAAGGCAATGAAAGTATTACACTAAGTTTATAAGTTTAGAAATAAATTCAGATTAAGTTAAAGGACTTACCCAATGTCATAACAGCCCTTTCAGAAGCACAATGCAAGAAATTCAGGAGACTGAACTTTTTAAGCACAGGTTTTAGTACTCACTAGGGAAAGCAAACCTCCAGCATCCTTGTGCAAAAAAAAAAAAAAAACCCAAACCCAAACCAACATAAATAGTATGGTGAACAGGGTTATGAAGAGTTGGACAAGACTGAACAACAAGAAGACTCGCATTTAACCAATAATGAAAACCTGTGGTTGTACAGGCAATACATTTGTATATAAGGGCAGGAATATGGAAAAAACAGAACCTAGAAGTAATTCTTGCTCAGTTTTCTATCTAAAACATCCACTGCCCCACTATCACAAAATGGGGGAGTCATTTATTTGATAGAAGCTCTCATACACCAGAGCATACAAAGTGCTGACTAGGTATTTACCCTAGCTCATCAGCATGAGTCAGCAGCATATAGTGTTTGGGGAAGGCGGGAAAGGCATCATCTGACCAAATGGAAGAACTGGAGTACCTCAGCGTTTAAACAAGGGCTAGAAATATCACCTGCTGCGGACTTGCCCACAGCCATGCTTATGATAGCTTGTATTTATACAGCATTTTAACATTGATAAAACACTTTCCTCACAACACTCTTCATGATAAATCTGTGAGTTAGGAGAGTTAAGTATTACAAATGAGAAAATCAAGGTTCAATGAGGATGATTTACTTGCTTATAAACTAGCTAGAGCTGGGACTTAAACCAAGGGCTTTTGACCTGGCTTTCTGACCACAATTTCAGAGCTGGAAAGGACCTCAAGAAGTTATCTAGTCTAATCCAAACCTGAACAGGAATCTGTTCTACAATATGGAAAGCAGCCTCTGCTTGTAGATCTTCAGTGATGGAAATCTTCCCCTGTCTTAGGGAGTACATTCCACTTTTGGACAGCTCTCATAATTAGGAAGTTTTTCCTTTACAGTAAGTCAAAATCTACACTTCCTCAACTTCTGCCCCATACCTCTCATAGCTCTTATGTATAGGACCAAATAAAATATCTCTTCCAATACCTGAAGATAGCTACTGCATTCTTCGCTAGTCTTATTTACCTTTCCTCCCCAGCACACATCACACCTAGTCTTCTCTTCTCTGAGTGCTTCTGCACTTAGAGACCATCCAGCCCTGGTTCAAATCTGGTGCTCTTACTTGCCATGCTTCCTCAAGATGAAAATTATCCTTTAATCATAGAGAGCTGAAAGAATTTAGAGAACATCTAATACACTTGACAGATGAGAAAACTGAAGTTAAGAAAGTGATCCAGCTTAAGGTCACAGCTACCAAGCCACAACCAAGATTTGAACCCAAATCCTGATTGCAAATCCAGCATTTTTTCTTTCTTTCTTTCTTTCTTTCTGGAGGGGGGGAAGGCAGGGCAATTGGGATTAAGTGACTTACTTGCCCAAGGTCACAGGGTTAGTGTTAAGTTTCTGAGGCCATATTTGAACTCAGGTCCTCCTGACTCCAGGGCCAGTGCTCTATTCACTGCGCCACCTAGCCGCCCCTCCAGCATTCTTTCTACTACACCAGTCAAATATTTCAATAAGGGTACTCCAATACTTCACTAAAAGTTATACATTTTTATTTATATACTATAATACACTATAATATATACATTATAATAAATTATAATAAAAATTATACATGTTTATTTATTTCCCCACTGTGAGACAATAAAACCTGTTTATGTCTAAGAGTTAGAAGCTTTTATAAAGTGTTTGAGTGGCTATTTATTGCTTCCGGGATGAAATACAAAACTCCTCTGCTGCCTTTAAAACTATTTACAATTTTAACTCCAGCCTACTTTTCCAGACTGACAACCTCATGACTCGATGGAACGGAATAAACATTTACATAGAAGCTATTTATGTGCCAGGCACTGTGCTGAGCACTTTTTTATAAATATTATCTCATTTGATCTTCACAATAACCCTTTAAGGTAGGTGCTGTTATTTTTACCCCCATTTTACAGATGAGTAAACTAAGGCATACAGAAGTGATTTGCCCAGGGTCACACAATTATTAAGCATCAGGTGCTGCATTTGAACTCAGGTCTTCCTGATTGTAAGCCCAGTGCTCCATCTGGACTACCAGTTGCTTCTCTCTTACCCATGCTGTATTATAGCTAAAGCGGCCTACTTGCTGCTCCTTATAATAAGAATCTCCAATTTTCCCAAAAGTGCAATCTTCTTTCTCACTTCCACATCTCAGGATGCCTAGCTCTCTTCAGTGTTCAAGTCAAGTGCCCCCTCTTTCTAGAAGCTTTCCCAAATCTCCTGATCTCCCCCCCGCCAATGACTTTGTATTTTATATCACAGATGCTATATGGAGCTCTTACATTTGTATTCCCAATGCCAAGCTCACTGCCTGTCACAACTGGTACTTACTAAATGCTTGCTGATTAGCTGCTGAGAAGGAGGATTTAAGGCACCAAATAAGACCACGTTCCTGTTTGTGTAGAATATGGGGAAGGTAGGTTTGAATTATTTTTTTTTCAGGAGGGTTTTTAAAAACTGCATTATTTTCACTTTCTGCCAACTTCATGTTAATGTTCTATAAACTTTATGTTATTTTATCACAAAGTGGGAGCTTAATATATAAAGAGCATTAGACTTGGAGGCAAAGGACTTGAGTTCAAATCTAGACTTTGACACTTTCTAGTCATGTGACACTAGGCAAAGCCACAACCCCTCAGCTTCACTAAACCTACAGAAAGGTCAGCTGACCTTTAAGTATTTGATTTTCTAAAGACTTGTTTTGGTTTTTAGGATTTTCTTAAGCATCTTTGAGCCAATTCCCTCCTCTCTCCCCTAGAAGAATAGTTTTTTATAGTGAAAGTTCATAAAAGATTAGATTTTATAGACAAAGTACATTCTTCAAACCGTTGTCCATTAAGGTGAAATACACCTTAATAAATTACAGAAAAAAACAAGATTTCCAAGCCCCAAGGCATTCAAAAACTTTCCAGTAACAAATATATAAGTAGATTACACAAATAATTAAGAAGCATTTTTAAGAAAGTTTACAGGATAAATATTAGTTTAGTGACTTGCTTAAAGAGGAAATGAAAGTTGCCTAAGAAACAGTTTAAGAAATGACAAGTGAACCAAGATACATAAATTCTGAATGTTACTTTATCAACCATTTCTTTCTTTTTGGGGGGGGAAGGTGGGGTTTGGAGGTGAGAAGGCAAGGAAATTGGGGTTAAGCAACTTGCCCAATGTCACACAGCTATTATGTGTCAAGTGTCTGAAGGCATATTTGACCTCAGGTCCTCCTGACTCACCCAGGCCGGTGCTCTATTCACCGCACCACCTAGCTGCCCCCCCCCCCCCCGCCCTCAACCATTTCTAACCACTTTATTAAGAAAAACACTCAGATAAATGAAGAAGACAGAGAGGGCAGAAGAGGGTGAGCTTTAAAGAAAGGGTACACAAACTTTCCTCCAGCTATTCTGGAGTTATCCTATTCAAGCAGAAGAAGAAACAAAAATAAACTACTTGAGAAGACATTTGAGAGGAATATTTTTTTTAACGTGGCATAAAAGTGAGGGAAAGAAACCTATCAACCATCATAACGGAAAAGCTAATTACATAAAAATTTTACATATATGGACACATATACGGAGTTATGTCCAGAAGAAAGAGCAACCTGTTGATTTTACACAGGAACTGATGCATTAATGCCACACGTGCTTTGAACTAGATTCTTTCAGTCAAAATTTTCCCATAGGCAATGTTTTTCAAAAATTCAGACCACACCATATTCTGTTTTACTCTACAGGAAGGACATTTTTTGTTTACCAACACCCACAATTGAAGGCAGACTTTATAATGAGAGCTGGCAATTATATATGCTTTAAGGTTTGAAAAGTGCTTTACAAATATTAACTCATTTTATCTTCACAAGAACCCTGAGATGCAGGTATTATTAATTCCACTTTACAGATGAGAAAACTGAGGGAGAAAGTGATTAAATGAATCACCCATGATTACACAGCTAGTAATTGTCTCCTGTCCGTTTCCCACCTAGCTATCCACACTTTAAATTCTCCGTAAGGGAATCTTTTCAAGAAGTATCCCAAAGAATCTTATACATCTGGAGCTGGAAGTCCACACTGCACAAAAGATCCTGCCACAAGTTTTGTTTTTTTCCTCCCACCAATGGCTTTCCATTACGGATTGTCGAGGCAAAGAAAAACAAAAACCTCTGCAGTCTTAGAAGAACGAAATTTATAAACAAACCAAAAAACAATGAAAATCCCCATGGCTTCCTTACTCAGGCCATAGAAAACTACTGATGAATTAAGTATAAGAAGTGGCACGCAAGATTATAAGGATTATCATTATACGCCTAAACCCAGAAAAAAAGATGACCAGTCACATAGCAAAAATGAGATGTGAGATGGACAGACCAATCGGTAACCTAATAGTGGAAAGAATGCAAGTCTTAACAAGGCTCGCATTTTATTTCTACTACTTACCAGCTATGTAGCCAGGGACAATTCACATTCCCTTCTCAGAGTCTTAGTTTACACATCTACATTTATAAAATGGGTGGTTTGGGGGGGGAGAAGACAGTGATTGTACTAATGTGAATAAAATGTTGTGCAATGGTACCCACAAGATACTGAAAGAATGAGAAGACCTGTAAGATACACAAATGAATGGGGCAGCTAGGTGACATAGTAAATAGAGCACAGGCTTGGGAATCGGGAGGACCTGAGTTCAAATCCAACTGCAGACAATTAATACGTACTTTGTGACCTTGGGCAAGTCACTTAACCCGAATAGCCCTGCCTTCCCTCCCCCCCCCCCCCAAAAAGATACACAAATGAAATGAGGGAGCTTGACCAAAGTTTCAATAACCTCCCTTTGGGGAAAAAAGTAGATTAAATCAAACCACAGTTCTGATGATTTAGAATTTCTTGTTAAGGCTCTCTTTTGAAACACTAAAGAAAGTTTGCTATAACCAGACTTCTTTTTTTCCACTTCGACTCCTCTCTGGCTCTTACAAATCACGCTTTTGGTCTTCTTTATGACCCTTGTCCATCATCTCCCTTCTGGCTTTACCTAGCCTGGACCTCAAGGTCAACCTTTTCAACAATGTCTTCACCACTTCGTAGCCCCAACCTTCTTGACCTTTTACTTCTCATTCTTCTAATCCTTAATCCTGCGTAACTCCAGCATCTTGATTTCTGAACTCTGGTAGAAAAAAGTTATAAAATCCCACTGAATTAAGTCTATGAACTATAAATTC
The DNA here is from genome assembly GCA_028627135.1 of Pseudochirops cupreus. NCBI lineage: Eukaryota > Metazoa > Chordata > Mammalia > Diprotodontia > Pseudocheiridae > Pseudochirops > Pseudochirops cupreus. The sequence continues at coordinate 517,130,596 of CM053580.1, forward strand.
AAGATAATCTCAAATGAAGCTTCTTTACTACCTGACAATCCTTTTATTTAGCTGTTATTGCCTCCATATCACATTCCCAATATATTCCCTTTTGTAACCTTTTTCACATTCTTACAACTTGTAACTCCTCCAAATGATTTCATATAAGAGTCTCTCCTCTATGTCAAAAGCAACACCTCCCAACCTCATGTTAAATGTTCTATAAACTTTATATTATTTTATCACAAAGTGGCACCTTATTATGCAAAGAGCACTAGACTTAAAGTCAGAAGACTTGGATTCAAGTCTGAACTTCAACATTTTCTAGCTATGTGACACGAGGCAAAGTCACAACCTCTCACCCTCACCAAACCTATAGAGAAATCAGTCCTAACTGACTTATCAACAAGTTCTTCTACACACAGCCCTCTCCCTGTTTCTACTTGAGTTTGAAATCACTGACCTAAGCAATTGAGAATACTTCTTCATCTTGGTATGTGGAACCAGATGATAGACTCTAGCCCTCTTCAGCCTTCTTCACTAGGACAGAATATCCCAGAGGAGAAACAAGTAGCTTGCTCATATCTTCCTCCCTCTAGGCCCAGCACGCTATCCACTGTACCAACTAGCTGCCCCTGAAGTTATAGGCATCTCCTTAAATAACGAGGAAAAACTGGAACCTAACTATTTGTTTATTTTAAAACAGGTTAAATCAAAAGAAGGTTCCTATAAAATAAAACATGCATACATGAAACTCATTTTATCAAAGTCCAAAGAAACTTATTTACCAAGGCCATTATCATCTCATATTTGGATTAAGGGCAAGATCTCATTAGACTTCTCTCTACCATCATTCTCTACCCTGTCCAAACTACCCCGAACATTGCAACTAGACAAATTTAAAAGTATCCCTTCCTTATCAAATCATCCACACGTAAAAGAACCTATAAGGTTTCCAAATGGCTAATTTTTGAGCACTTCTATCATTTCAACAGTCCCAAAAACACTATGGTCATGTCTGACTTTTTACTCCCTCGCAGCCCTTCCTGAACAAAGCAGGTTTATTCTAACAAAGGAATCCTTTGCCCCAGTTCTGACCTTCCATGTTTGCCACTACTTGCTTAAAGCCTATCTAGTTCAAATACCACTTCCTCCACGAATCCTCCAAGTACTTGAACCTGGTCATTTTACCTTAACTATTTTTACCCAGGGGCCGTCAAGTTCAAACATTATCTGAATACAAATGCTTATATAACATCCCAAACAATTCAGCTTTTGCTTGAAGAGTTCTAGTTTGGGAATTCACTGTCTATAGACAATAGACCTTCATTCCTTCCAAAGACAATGGAAAACAGAAGTGCCAAAAGATCCGAGTAGCTGCTTTACTTTTCAAAAAAGGTAAGAGAGTTGAGTCTGAAAATTCTTAACAAAGAGCCAGAATGTCTTCAAATAACAAGTTATGCCAAACTAAACTCATTTCTTCCCTTCCTCCCCATCTTTTTTTTTCCTTCCCAAAAGCCTACTAACCTGGTAGATTGGGGGTGCACAGAAATGCTATAGTCCAAGTTTACCTAAACAAAGCATGTGACACAAAGTCTCTCATGCTAAACTCGTGGACAAGATGTAGGTAGTCCTGCATTAGGTGAATTCAAAACTAGTTTAATGACCCAAATATGGCTGTCTATTTGGATGCAGAACTTCAGTGTAGTGCCTCTAGGACAGGTCCTTGGCCTCGTGTCAGCAACTGTATTAATGCCTTGTAGGGAGGCATAGATGGCATGCTTATTTGTATATAAACAAAACTGGGAAGGATAGTTAATAAGTCAGCTAATAAAGTCAGGCTAAGATACTGGGTCAAGTCCAATAATATGAAACTTAAAGAGTAAATAGTTCTACCATAAATGTAAAATCTTGAATTTGAGTTCAAAAAAAGCAATTTCATGGAGATTTGTGGTTCCATATGGAATAAAATATGTGATTATGACAATGTTCGTTTTGAATTTTAAATTCAGAACAAAATCTTAAAAAGAAAAACACCATTTCTGACAGGCAAGACAGGGAGTTTCTTTTAACAGATTTCAAGCTCAATAAGTCAATAGGATGACATAGTGACCAAGAAAGCGGATGCAATCTTAGGTTCTATTAAGAGAACTTTAGAATCCTGAATAAGTAAAGTGAATGCTTATCTGTATTCTGGGCTGGTCTAACTACATCTGGTGTTCATTTCAGCATATAATCCTACAGGAGGGTCACGGATAAGATAAATCATATCCAGGTAGAGCAACCAAGATGAAAGTAAATAACATGAGGATGTACTGAAGAAATCGGGATATTTAGTTAAGAACTAGGGACATGACCGCTGTCTTCAAGTTTTTAGGGGACTATCATATAGAAAGGGAATTATATTTTTTCAACGGGGTCTTCGAGGCCATATGAGGTGACGTGTCAGCACAGTAGAGTGGAAAGAACATTTAATTTGGAGTTAGAGAACCCCAGGTCAAATCCTGCCTCTACCATTTACTAATACATGTGTTTGGGCAAGTTCCTTATCAGTAAAATAAGCAAGTTGGACTAGATGGTCTCTAGGAGACTTACTTCTTTTTAAATATATGATCCTATAAAGTTAGAGAGTCAGATTTCAACTTAACAGAAGGAAAAACTATACAGGTACAGACTATACTAGATAGCCACTGAGGTCCCTTCTAACTCTGATTCTCTAGAGGATAGACTAGGTAGGGTAAAGAGGTTCAATCAGGAAGATACTAAAATAGTCAATGCAAAAGATACTCCAAAATTTGCCGTCTGCTTACCTAGTTTCAGAAGCCTGAGCCTGTTGAATACAGGGCAGTGCAGGGAGAAGATGTGTTGCCAGAGAAGCAGGGTTGCCACTTAATTTGTGGCCTAAGGCAAGTCATTGCAGGTCTCTTCTCCCGGCCTCAGCTTCACACATAAAATGTGGAGGTTAGAAGAAATGACTCCTACTTGGTCTCTTCCATCTCTAAATCTCTTATCTTGTGTGTAAGTTGATCAGCATTAAAGAAAGAACCAAGCCCCATCCCAGCTCAGCCCAGTAGCAGACTATGACCTTGGGCGAGCTACCCAAATCCTTATAGCATCAGTTTTATGCTCTTTAAGGAGAGAGAATACAAGTGACCCTCTGGGTGTCTCTGGGCTTGACTTTCCCCACCTCTAACTGGAGAGTGTAGAGACGAGAATGAGGAATAAATGATTTTTAAGTTGCCCCAACTCTAATATTCAATCATTCAATAACAATAGGACGACTACCTTCAGGTAAATTCTGAGTTCTCCTGACTTGATGAATGAATGCACTGTTGTATTTTATATCCTCTATCACCTTAATTTTTAATTAATAAAATGGCTTTAAATTGTATCTTATGGCCCATGAGTGTTCATTGTATTTTAACCCTTAAACTTGCTGTGTGAAGCCTTATTTAGGCTTGCCCTATGTTACAAAAATATGAACTTTTAATGATTGTCATTAATAGTCTGTGCTTTTTTTTAAACAAGACTTATCAAACCATTCATATACATAGGCACTTGGCTCTTTTGCTTATGTAATTGGAGTCATGGAAATGAAAAATTAAGCATTATTACTCATCTGAAGGAATCAATGGACCACTTCTACTGGGCCACATAAGGATTCAATGCTGAACAACTCTGTGCATTGGGATAATAAAGCAGTGTCTCCTTTGTCCTCTGAAGGAAGCAAGGTGTGCCTGAGTCAAAGAAGCTACCGGCCCAAAGAGGGCTGGAAAGAAGGATCTACTGAGGAAACTTCAAATGGAGGGATAACTTCTGTTCTTGTTCTCTTTCCTTTTTCTCTCTGGAACTTCTCATAACTCTCCCTCATGGGAAGTTACTTTTGAAAGGATTCAAGTTCCAGTCCCAACTCTGCTACTTACTCACATCACAGAGAAGCAAACTATTTTTCTTAAATAAGCAAACTTATTTAAGAAAAGAAATAAAAAGTTGACAAGTACGATACAAAGTAGAAAGTAACAGGAGCAAAGGAGAAATCCAAAGCATTTAGAGGAAATGACATAATAGTGGTGGTCTTCAAGTATACAAAGGACTATACATTTAAACAACTGGAAAAATATTAATTGCTCATGGGTAGGTCAAGTCAATGTATTTAAAAAATATATCACAATTTTAACTAAATTAATATTCAGTGTCATACCAAACTACCAAAAAAAAGTATTTTATAGAGCTAGAAAAAATATCAAAATTCATCTGGAAAAACAAAATTGGTCAAGAATTTCAAGGGAATAAATGGGAGAAACGCGAAGAAAGGTAGTCTAGCCATACCAGATCTCAAACTGTATTATAAAGCAGTAATCATCAAAACAATCTGGTATTGGCTAAGGAATGTTGTGTTAGATCAGTGGAACAGATTAGGTACACACTACAAAGTAGTAAATGACCACAGGAATCTAATGTTTAATAAACCCAAAGACCCAAGCTTTTCGGACAAGAACTCACTATTTGCCAAAAACTATTGTGAAAACTGGAAAACCATTTGGCAGAAACTAGGCATAGACCAACATCTCACACCACATACCAAGATGAGGTCAAAATGGGTACACGATTTAGACATAAAGGGTGATACCATGGAAATTTAGGGGAGGGTGGAATAGTTTACCTTTCAGATCTATGGATAAGTGAAGAATTTGTGACCAAATGAGATAAGAGAGCATTATGAGATATAAAATGGATAATTTTGATTACATTAAATGTAAAGTTTTTTCACAAATAAAACCAATACATCCAAGATTAGAAGGAAAGCAAAAAGTCAGAAAATTTTTTTTACGTCAAGTATAGCTGGGGGTGGCTAGGTGACACTTGCTGGCCGTGTGACCTTGGGCAAGTTACTTAACCCCAATTGCCCTGCCTTCCCCCCTCAAAAAAAAAGCTAAAAAAGAAGGATAGCTGATAACGACCTCATTTCTCAAATATATAAATAACTGAATCAGACTCATAAGAAAACAAGTCATTACCCAACTAATAAATAATCAAAGGATATGAACAGGCAGTGTTCAGAAAAAGAAATGAAAGTTATATAAAATCATGTGAAAAAATGCTCTAAGTCACTATCGATTAGAGAAACACAAATTAAAACAAAGGATTATTAAAATTGTGCATACTCTTTTGACCCAGCAATACCCCTACCAGGTCTGTATGTCAAAGAGATGAAAAGAAAAAAGGGCCTTATTTATACAACTTTTTTTTTCATGGCAAAGAACTGGAAATTGGGGAGATGTTTATCAATTGGGATATGATCAATTAGGTAGTGGTTGAACAAATTATGGCATATGACTGTGATAACAGAATACTACTGTGCTATAAGAAATGATGAGCAGCAGGATAATTTCAGAAAAACCTGGAAAGAACTGCTGCAAAGTGAAGTGAGCAGAACCAGGAGAATATGGTACACAGCAACAGTTAAGACTGTATAATGGTCAACTGTTAAAAATTGCTATACTCAGTAATACAATGATCCAAGATAATTTCAAAGGCCTCATGATAAAAGACTATGCATCACCAGAGAAAGAAATGATGAAGTTTGAATGCAAACCCAAATCTTTTTTCACTTTATTTTTTGCCTTGGTCTGTGTTTTCTTTGACAAAATGACTAATATGTAAATATGTGTTGCATGATTGCAGATGTTTAATGTATCAAATTCCTTGACATTTCAGGAAAGTAGGGAAAAGAGAGAATTTGAAACTCAAAAAATTTAAAAATGAACATTAAAAATTTTTACATAAAGAAAAAATTATGTGCAATCAGAAAACATATTGTTCTAAAAATTATAAAAAGAATTATAATATGTAATAAATTTAAAAAATTTTTCAGCTTGGCCCCAGGTAGCAGAACCTCCCCCAATGAAGAGTTGAAGTTGCCTCTCTAAGCAGGTTTAAAAGAAAGGATTCACTTCCTAAAAATAAGCTATCCAAAAGTGAAATTGGTGCCTTCAAACGTAGTGGGAGTTCCCCTTCACTATAAGCCTTCAAAAGCAAATACTACAAGATCATTCGTAGGTGGCCTCCAGTTGAGATAGAGGTTAGTCTTGATATCCTAATTTACCTTCCAACTCGAGTATGTGTGAAAATCTGAGGCAGGAAAATCACTTTTAGTTGGGGAGGGGGAAGAGCAGCAACAAAAGAAGGCAAGAATTTTGAGACAGGGTGTTTTATAGATAAATGGGAGCAGCCAACATGGAGATGAAAGAGGACAGGTAATCGAGCAACAGCTAAGAGTTCAGCTTGACTAAAATTCCTAGCATGCAGTGCAATTAGTGTTCAATGACAGAATGGAGTCAAGTTGTTAATGTCAGGAGTATTGGTAATGGAATTTGGAGATGCCCCTGTATTGGCTTGGTTTTTGGGTTGAGTGTAAAACCCAGAGCTTGTGAATCCCACTTGTGGGATGGACCTGTTGACATGAAGAGAGAGGGCTGAACTGAGAGGAGCTGTGAATTGGGAGAGAGGCCCAAGCCTAGAGAAGGCCAGAAGGACTTTGGGAGAGCAGTATCTAGTATCGTGAAACCTGAGTTGCTGAGAGAAAGACTGCTAAGAGCCCGCTGGAACTGGCACCTGGAACTGCCACACGGAACTGTCAAGGACTGAGGAGGCATGGCTGTGATGCCGGCATTTTGTCTGTCTGTTTTGATGTTGTTTCGCCAAATTCACCTGATGGTGAAGGACTGTGCTGCTGTTGTAGAGGTCCTGGAACCTGGCTGTTGGTTCAGAAGCCCTGAAGGAGGATTTTCTTGTGGCACCTGCACAGGAATCCTGGAAGAGGGCCTTGCTGATGTTTTCAGGGGTTCTGGGACTGTTCTACAGGCAGAGAGTGACTTGATGAGGACACTGGCTATGGCTTTGTTGAGCCTTGTCTCCCCAGGAACTGAGATTGCTAAGGGCTTGCCTCAAGTGAAGATGAAAGAAGGCCCTTTCCTTGGGTATTCAATGCTGAGTTTAACTTTGTTGTAACTTAAGGGTGGATGGCCTTTTGTGCTCTCCTGCCCCTTTCGAGATTCAGCGTGGGAAGCCTTTGAGTTTTTTGTGCTCTGTGATTGACCAAATGAATGTACTTTGTTTATGGTTGGAGACTAATCTCTTGAGAAGAGACTTTTGACTGACTAAATGAATGAATGTACTGTCTAGGAATGGAGTAGTACCTGGACTGAATTGAGAACTTATTTGCTAAAGGAACAAGTTACACTGTATTTTGGCTTTCTCTGTTCTGCGAATGTTTGCTGAATAAATGAGGTTTACTATGCTGGTAATCTGAACCTTGGCATTACACCAGGCTATGAAGTTTGTATTTTATCCTACAAAAAAAATGGCAGGATACTCACATGATCTGACCACCTATGCATCTGGAATATTATTTTGGCAGATGAATAATGGTTTGGAGAAGGGAGAGAGAGGGATGGGTAGACAAGGATGGAGGCCATTAACAATTGCTGAATTGAGGCCTGAACTGGGGTAGTGACAACATAAAAAACAATGCCAATTTGAAAAATGTCAGTCTGATGAAAAAAGAATGCACAGAAGAGCAAACTTTGATGGAAACTGAGTTTAATGTGGACTGAGAATAACTACAAAGGGAAATTAATTTTGCGCTTTGGCACAGTTCAACATCTCTTCCACTGTTTGTACCATCTCTGATCAGCAGGGGGGAGACGACCATCATAATGGGTTTCCACAAAGTATCTTAGAAACCCTTCTTCATTAGCAACATCATCATCCCTTCTAGTCAGCATTACTGTTCTATTTGTATTTCTAGCACTCTGCACATGGTAAGCACTTAAAAGTTTTTTCATTCATTCACTCATTCATCAAAGCATTGCCCCCTAGACCTGAAATATCCTGAAATATGCTCTTTCTCTCTTTTTTTATTTTTTGCTTTTTGAAGGAGGGAAGGCAGGGCAATTGGGGTTAAGTGACTTGCCCAAGGTCACACGGCCAGTAAGTGTTCAGTGTATGAGGTCGGCTTTGAACTCGGGTCCTCCTGACTCCAGGGCCAGTGCTCTATTTACTATGTCACCTTGGTGCCCCAAAATATGCTTTCTTTATAACTCTCAAATCACCAATTTTTTTCTAGACTTCCCTTATTATTTTCCCTTTTTTTTTGGACTATGTATAACTTTTAAAGTCCTTCTCAAATTACCATTCTGCCTTAAACTTCTCTCTTAAACACTGCCAGAGGTAGCTTTCATTCACTTCCTTCAGTCATATAATTATCCTACTCCAAAGGCTGTCAACCTATTAATCAGGTTCAAATGAAGTCTACCAGCTGATCTCAACAGCTCTCCTCCCCCTTCAACCACTTCAACCATTTATATTAATGGCAGCATTCTCCTATCACCCAGGCTTAAAAATGTTATTATCTTTGACTCTTGCTTGTCCTTCATCAACTATATAGTCATTAAGTCTTAATGATTTATCTTTTGTGAATGAATGAAAAAACATTTATAAAGTGATTTTCTATTTCCACTGCCAACATTGTAAGACATCACTTTCTCCCTCAAATCTGGATTAATTCAACAGCACACTTCTTGCCTGATGGTTCTCAAAGTCCACAGTATAAAGTGCAAAAAACAAACAAGCAAAATAAACCCCTCCAACCTCCTGATTTTGGCGTTTAAGATTTTCTATAAAGAGTCTCGCCATACCTATCTAATTTGATTTTTACTTCAGAGTTAAGAGATCCTGCAATAAACTTCAATCATTCAGAGATTTAGTTCATTTGAATACAAAATAACAATGACAAAATTTGTATTTCCTATTTTGCAAGGGTTTGAGGAAAGTGCTTTATAAGTATTATAGAACCATATTAATATGAATAATTATCACCTTTATTGTTATTATCAAAAGGCAGAATGTATCTATCTATACATACACACATATACACACACATATCTCTATGAGTAATGGAAAAATGCAAAGATTCTAAGAATGCAAGGACTCACACAAAAAAAAGGCTAATTATAAAATTATAACATGATTTATCATTAGGAATGCTTCTGACCATCTTAGAGAATTACAGTTCAATAACATAATCCACTGCTGTGAATATTATGTATGTGTTCCACTTTACTTTTTTAAATTTAATTTTTTTGTTGCATTTTAAATTCTGAATTTTTCTCCCTCCTTCCTTCTACCCCCCACCACACTAAAGAAGGCCACAATTTGATATGTGTGTGTGTGTGTATGTGTGTGTGTATTTATGAGTTCTTTCTCTGGAGGTAGATAGCATCTTCTTTCACTGGCCCTTAGTACATTTGAATATTTATAATACTCAGAATAGCTCAGTCATTCAGTTATTCTTAGAACAAATACTGCTGTTACTGTATACAACATTCTGTTGGTCCTGCTCATTTCACACTTAATTGTTTCATGCAAGTCTTTCCAGCTTTTTCTAAAATCAACCTGCTCATTATTTCTTACAGCACAGTAGTAATTCCATGTTCCAATTTAAAGTCAGATTTCTTTTCAAACTGGAGATAAATGAAAAATTGAGATCTTAACAAAAGTTTAGCTTTTTAAAATTTTTGCTAAGCTAGACAAGGTTTAACTAGCTCATTGCAGAATTAAATACTATGACAACAGCAACTGAGAAAGTCAAACCCAACTTCCTCCACAGCAATGATGTTTGACAGCGAGTTGGAAGAAATAAATTTAAAGGGTAATGAGATCCGAGGGCCTAAAAGGAAGACTTAACTGTGGCAAGAAGCAACACAGGAAAGAAGTGCTGCCCATGCTATAGCTAGGAAAGGCAGTAGTTCCCAGCTGAGCAGTAGTATCTGAACATTTTCCTGTACAAAAATACTGAAAAAGAGAACTGCATATGAAACTATGAATTTGAAGGTCCTTTTCAACCATTGTATAGATTCGTGGCAATCTAAAAAAATTTCATTTATTACCCAGGGTTGAAAATCAGTGCTGTGTGTGTGTGTTTATGTGCATGTGCATATGCACGCATAGGCAAAAAATAATGTTTATCAGCATTAAACATCCTTATTAAAAAATGACAGTTATTCCTCCTCCTTGGGAGTCCAAGACAGTGATAGTTACGGCACGGACACCTCTGCTAACAACTGAGTGTTACATCAGAACCCTTAAACTGAAACAGTAAAAACACTGTAAAACTATATGTAGCTGGGTCGAATTAAAAGCAGTTGCTAAACAATCTGAACCTGAACACTGAAGTGGTCAAAGAATTTGAAAATTTTTAAAAATGCTTTGTGCATAAATTAGCTTATTCAATGTCAAATCAATCAAACTACGATAGCATTGTTTTATAGAGATGGGGGAAAATCCATCTGCAATAACAAAAGGTCTATAAACTATAAAGGTCTATAAACTCAAGGGAAAGTGGAGCTATCAATACTAGATTAAAAACACTAATCATCAAGACAATAGAGGCTGATCAGATTAGATATGCAACAGGCAGAAGGAAACAAGCAGAGTAGCCTAGTATTTGAAACCCAAAGATCTACTGCGTATGAATTTGATGCCATACAGAACCTACTTAGGAAATAAGAAAGCAATATAGCATAAGCTAGGTATAAATAAACCAAAAGATAAGAGAGGCTCCCAATGAGTACATGACTTAGTCATAAAAGGTGACATCATAAACAAATCAGAGAAGCAATTACCTGTCAAACTTACAGAAAGGGGAAAAAGAGTCTGGAAACAATAGAGACAGAAGATTCAAAGAAAGTAAAATGGACACTTTTATTTACATTTTTGCCTATGCGTGCATATGTATGTGCACACACACACACAGCACTGATTTTCAACCTTGGGTAGTAAATGAAATTTTTTTAGATTGCCAAGGATCTATACAACGGTTGAAAAGGACCCTCGAATTCATAGTTTCATATGCAGTTTTCCTTTTCAGTATTTTTGTGCAGGGAAATGTTCAAGTTTATTAATGTTCATTAAGCATATAACGAGGAAAGCTTTAAAATATTCTTAAGAAAAGGCAACCCTCCTGGCTCAAATAAAGACAAGTATAAGTGGCATAGTAGATAGAGTGCTGGGCTTGAAGTCAGGAAATCTAAATCTGACCTCAGACTCTATGACCTTGGGCAAGTCATTTAACTGTTTGCCTCAGTTTCCTCATTCGTAAAATGGGCTCAAGAAGGAAACAGCAAACCACTATAGCATCTTTGCCAAGAAAACCCCAAAAGGAGTTATGGGTCACACAAGACTAAAAAAACAACTTAACAACAAAAGCAGAGACCTGAAGGTATTTTTGGTGGAAAGGGGATGGCTGGGAGAAGCCAGTTCCAGGTTACCTTCTTCAGCCACAGTAGCAACAATGAAAACTGACCCAATGACTACAACCACTGGGACATGATTCCTGGCACCACATTTACTGGACTTCTAGTTGTTCTTTCTTCAATTCAAAAAGGGTCAAAGACATCACATGGCAATGTCTTGACTTGTATGTGAATTGGATTTAGGTGAAGCTGAGTTATACAAGTCATCAGTCTCACTCTCTCTTTCAGAGTCATTAAATTCCACCAACGAGACAAAATTCAAGATGACTGGTGGATGGCCTGGGATGCAGTGGATGATCTGGGCATCTCCAATATCTGACTAAGCCCTAAGAGCTCCACAGCACCTGCTTCAGCAGCATTTGCTCCACTGAACAAACTGTTCTCATCTACCCATTCTGCAAGGAGAAGTCTTCACAAGATACATCTTACTCACCACCCTCAAACCCAAAGGTCTGAGACCTTTCTTGGTTATTCTCAACCTCATTTTAGCCTTTCTCAGGGTGTGGCCACTGCTAATGCTACAGATTATTGGAGCCACAGGTTGAGGTGAAAAGTGGACACCAAAGGCAGATAAACAGCCCTCAAAAGGGCTCAGAGCAAGCCCTCACACCAGAGATGCTAGTCTTCCCTGAACACTCCATATATACATTGGGCTCTAGCTAGGACTTAAGGAACAGGTGAAAATGGGGAAAATGAGTGGCCTGAGACACATCCAAAGTAGTAAAGTCTAAAAAAATTAAGGGCTGAGTGAGAGAGAAGAAAAAGTGGAGGGACGTATTGTTGGTGGCCTTTTTGAGGAGTTTAGCTACAGAGAACAGAAAACATACAGGATAATTAATGGGGATGGAAGGGTCAAATGAGGTTTTTATCCATGATTGGGAGAAACGGGCATGTTTGCAGGCAGTAGGCGGATGACCTGGTTAAGAGGGAAAGGAAGAGAAAAACTAGCTCAGCCCCAAAGCAATTCTCTTTTTCACCATGGGATCAAATGGTCTGCTGTCGTTACACGAGCTGCAAAAACGACTTGCTGGGTTACACTCCTGCCCAGCGGTACGTCTGATTCTTTCAGTCATATCATCATCTTTGATCCTCACAACAGCCAAAAGAGGGAAGTGCTATTACTGTCCCTATCTTACAGTTGGGGAAATGGAGGCAGGCAGCAGTTCTATGACTTGCTCAAGATCATCAGGCTAGTTAAGAGTCTGAAGCCTTATTTAAACTCAAGTCCTCCTTGGGCAGCTAGGTGATGCAATGGATAGAATGCCCAGCTTGGAGTCAGGAAGATGTGAATTCAAATGTGACTTCAGATACCCCAGGCAAGCCACTTGACATTGTGTGCCTCAGTTTCCTCATCCATAAAATGAACTGGAGAAGGAAATGGCAAACCACTCCAGTATCTTTGTTAAGAAAACCCCAAAAGGGGTCACAACTGAAAAAAAAAAAATAAACAACTTCCTATGTTGTGGCCCAGTGGTCTATCCACTTCAACACCCAGCTACCTCAAGGGAAGGAGCTGTGTCTTCTTATTCCTTATGTATTCCCTACAGTACACAGCTATGAATGTACAGTGATCAAATGAATGAAATGATAACCATATTCTTTTAATCAAGATGTCAATCTCCTTCTAGACTTCCCCCTAAATATAAGGAGAAAATACTACACTAACATTAAAAACACATGAAACTAGGTTGCTGTGCAATGCTATATATGAATTCATAAATCATAACGGACCAAAAATCACTAAGTATATGAATGACACTTATAAGACTATAAGGCAAAGTCAATTTGACAAATATATATTTACCATGAAGCTCTACTGTTAGCCCAGGGGAAGATAATGAGGAAGATTAGTTACCAACCTTCAGGGAGCTTACAATCTACAATGGTCATCTAACACAAATGAAAACAACTACAATGAAACAAATACACAAAAAGTGAGATACAAAATGTTCAAACAAGTTAGAATTAAGAGAGAAAAAGGAGAAGTAGCATTAATAAACACGTGAACATAGGTAGAAAAACAGCAAAATTAAGAAAAAATACAAACACATGGAACAGAAACAAGCCTAGTTCTGAAGCAACATGTTTAAACCTCACTTGAAAAAAAAAAGCGTATCTGCCATAGAAGCCATGGAAGCTAAAGTAGTAGGGAGAATAAGCAGTCTTCTTTTGCTATTCTTCCAATATTCCTTACCTGGATGTAATAAAACATTATATGTAAACATCAGACCCAGACTCAGACCCAGACTCACTACTTTAACATTAATAAAACATGAGAGACCTACTTGTATTGTTCTCTGCTAAACCACTGACAAACACTTGTCTTTTAAAGAACAAAGGTAGGCTATGAAATAAGTAAAAGGAATTTCTCCAAACAGGCCAATAAAGATAAGAAAAAGATATTACCGAGGGATAAATTGGGGGGAGGAGGGTTTGAGAAATCAATTAACTCACGATCTTTTTTAGTAGTCATTTCACACCACTATCAGTCATAAAACATACAAAAATTCAAATTTATTTTGCTAACTCTTCCCTTCTAGCCCCCAATAATTAACCAAAAAACATCTGAACTTTACAACCATAAACCGACATCACCCACAAGACTCTTATCAACATGCAGCTGGACTGTCACAGAAGTTGACCAAACTGTCAAGAATTAACCAAAAGCTGATGAACCAGTCCAGTGATAATTTTATACAGATCCCCACCTAGAAAAAGTTGCATAAAGGACCTTTCTAATGTAAGACGCAAAATATTTAACTCTTCTCCCATGTGTCTGGAATGGTCAACATTAATTACAGTTGATCTCACCATCACTCCATTTCTTTATAAAATACTTTGTATTTAAACTTTGTAAAATCTTTTTTTGTCAAGACTGTCAAAATATTTCACAAAATGGAATCCCCAATGTGCTACCTTTTACTCTGTAGATGGCATAGTTAAGAAGGAAAAATACTTGAATATTTTTGATTTTATAACAGATTATTTTAAAAAACAATTAGGGTTTATATATACAGTATACTACATAAATAAAAGATGAATGCCATACATAGCTTACACTTAAAAAGTGTCAATACAGATGCAAACCTATAAGAGTGCCAAAAAAAATCATAAAGTGTCCACGTTATTAAAAAAGCATGTAAATAAGCCCTTAAATTGGGAGTTGGATTCAAATCTTGCCTTTATAGCAACTACTACTTACTAGCTTATTAGCTGGCTAGCTGTTTCTCAAGATCATAGCTTCTTTATCAGAAAAATGGGAGTTTAAACTAGATGACCTCCAAGGTTGCTCCTGTCTCTAAGGTTCTGTGATTCTATGACTAAAGGCTTCTTACTTTTAAGTTAAAAAACAACAGCTCTTCTACTTCACTTGAAAGGACATTTTATTAATATTGATTCAAAACAAAGATTGCTGGAGAGCTATCACAGTGCAGGAACACTAGATTCTACATGCCACTTGATTAGCCCTGTTACCATGTCTGCTCTGGAGTCTGCTTCCTCATCTGTAAAACCAGGGATCAGAATCCTTTTACTCTGTCTACCTCACATGTGAGGTTGTTATATAACAAGGAAATTGGTAAACTGGCAAACACTATGCAAATGTGTTTAAGTTAAAAGTTATTAACAATCACAGACACAGAATGCTTTGAACAAAACAAAACAATTCTCTAGGAGAGATGATACAACTGTTCTCATACTTGATTTTACAAGCAAAGAAACTGATGCAATGAGGACTTAACTGATTTTGGTTACAAGGTCAGTAAAAAAAGTGAGGGCCAGCCAAGATGACTTCCTGGACAAAATCTGGCTGTCTAGCTTGCTCCCCAAATACCTATTCCAGCAAAAACCTAAAATTCACACCAGATAGATCAAGAAATTCCTCTGAGAAACTACAATAACTTTTTCCACCATGGAACAAGACAGACAGACAGACACAGACAGACACAGACAGACACAGACACAGACATAGACACACACAGACACAGACACAGACACACACACAGACACACAGACACACACAGACACACACACACAGACACAGACAGACAGACACACACACACACACACACACACACACACACACCAACCAGCGACCTTTGCAGGCAGTAGAAACAAAAGCACCCACTACCCCTCAGCTGGTTGTAAGTTCATAGTGAGGCAGTTAATAGTAACCATGGCAAGCAGCACCTCTGACTTGGGTATCCCAAAGCTCCAATTTCTCTAACACCATCTTTTGAAATGGTATAGAAAGCTCTGAAGATCCAAGATCAAACCTCAAAGGTCCAGGGCAGTCTTACTCTGGGAGGAGGGGGGCAAAGCTGGAGAAGATCCTCGGAAGTACACCTCAGCCAAGAACCTGGGTGACCCCAAGACATGTCCAAGCAGGGCTAACCATCTCGTCCAAAAGCACAGCAGGGGGTGGAGCCTGCTCCTGGCACAAAACTCCAAGCCAGGAAATAAAGTTGGAAAAATGAATGAACCAAGAAGAACAAATAAGTATGAAAATTATCATAGATCTAGAGATTCACCAAAAAGAAGCAAGTAACTGCAAACTGTAACACAATGGGAAAAAATTTGATTTTTCTACAAGGTTTACATAAAACACCTAGAAGAAATGAAGTAAAAGATAAAAATCAAATAAAAGCTCTAGAGGAAAGAGAGAAAAAAATAGTATAGAAAACAGTAAATCATAACCAAGAAATGTTATCTCTGAAAGCTAGATCTAACAGAAATCAATTAGTTTATGAGACAAGGAATATTAGAACAAAAATAACAAGTTTGAAAAAATGGATTAGCAACAGCACTTACATAGCACTTGATGGTTTGCAAAGCATTTTACAAATATCTCATTTTCATTTGATTCTCAGAACAACCATGGAAGGTACCTGCTATTATTATCTCCATTTTACAGATGAGGAAACTGAAGTTGAGAAAGGTTTAGTGACTTGCCTGGGGTCACACGGCTACTAAGTGTCAGAGGTAGGATTTGAAATTGACATCTTTCTGACTGCAGGTTAATAAGCTGATTATAAAAAATTTGAGCTGGAAAACCAGTCAAGGAAAGATAATTTAAGATTCATCATACTCAGGGTAGCAAGGTGGCACAGTGAATACTGGCCCTGGAGTCAGGAGGACCTGAGTTCAAATTTGACCTCAGACACTTAACACTTACCAGCAGTGTGACCTTGGGCAAGTCACTTAAACTCCAATTGCCCTCCAAAAAGCAAAAAACCCCACCAAAACTCATCATACTCTCTGAAAACGAAGATTAAAAAACCTGGACACTATGCTGCAAGATATGGTCAATGAAAACTGCCCAGATCCATTAGACCCAGAAGACAAAAATGAAGCCGGAAAAAAGCCAAACACCTTAATGATCCTAAAGAGTAGTCCCAGGAATATCACAGCCAAAATTCATAAAAGGAAAAATGCTGCAAACATCCAGAAAGAAGCAGCTCAAATACAAAGGAATAAGTCAGGTCCACATAAGATTTGGCAGCTTCTACTAAAAACCAGAGATCTGAGAAGACAGTATCCCAAAAGAAAAAAGAAAAAGGATTACAACCAAGAATAACTTATCCCACAAAGCTGAGTTATTAATGGAATAGAAGGGCTTTCAAATATCTCTGGTGAAAAAAACAGAACTGAAAAAGAACAATGAACTGTGAATACAAGAGTCCAAAGAAACCCAAAAAGTTACATTTATTTGAACAATTAGTTGGAAGGAGTTTTATGATGAAATAGTGCTAATGTTTTAGTAAGAGGGGGAAAAAAAAATCAATGACACCTCAGAACTTTAATGTCTTCAAAGGACATTAAAGGAATTAAATAAGAAAAACAAGAGTACCCGGAGTGGATTGGCTCTATTTTGAGAGTTTTGAAAGAAAAGAGAAGAAAATCAGTCAACAAACATTAAGCTCTTAACATGCACCAGGAACTGTGATAAGCAGTAAGGATATAAAGACCCTCATGTTACATTCTGATTGGGGAGACAACATGCAAACAACTATATACATGTAAGACAGATTCAAAATAAATAGTAAGTTGGTCTGCTTGTTGTCCTTCGTTCTCAAAGAGCATCAGGTTTCAATGTGTCCAACTGTGGCAGATCAGACCAATACGAGCTCAGAATGCTCCACCACAGGTTGGGCATAAATAGTCTGGTGAATATTTGGGGTGAATTCTCCAAATCTGCACATCCTGTGTTTCCTTTGAGCTGTTTCAATTCTGCTTTGCTCAGAGAGCAGAGCACCTTGTCTGATGTGGGCTCGCTATGCTGGGTGGTCCTGTGCCAGTGTCTCCCATGTCACATAATCAGTTCCAAAGTTCTTAAGAAAGACTTTGAGAGTGTCCTTGTATTGCTTCTTCTGACCATCATGTGAATGCTTGCCCTGTGTGAGTTCTCCATAAAATAGTCTTTCTGCAAAGCATATATTTTGCATTTAAACAATGTGGTCCATCCCATCATAGCTAAATTCTCTGCATTAGAGTTTGAATGCTTGGCAGTTTAGTTTGAGTAAGGACCTCAGTGTCTGGTACCTTATCCTGACAGGTGACCTTCAGAATCTTTCTAAAACAGTTCAAATGGAAGGGATTCGGTTTCTTGGTATGGTGCTGGAAGATTGTCCAGGTTTCACAGGCATACAACAATGAGGTCAGCACAATGGCTCTGTAGTCCTTCAGTTTGGTAGTCAGTCTAATACTACTTCTCTACTATACTTTTCTTCAGAGTCTCCCAAACACTGAACTAGCTCTGGCAATTCGTGTGTCAACCTCATTATCAATGTGTACATACCAGGAAAATACTACCAAGGTAAACGAACTTATCCACAGTATTCAAAAACGTCTTCATTTGCTGTAACATCTGATGGCTCCACATGTGGATAGTGTGATAGTAGCTGATGGAGCACCTGTGTTTTCTTGGTGTTAGGCCAAAATCAGCACAAGCATGTGGTATAGTGGATAGAGCACTTGACTTGGAGTCAGAAAGACCCAAGTCCAAATCTTCTCCTAGATACTTCTTGCCTTGTGATCCAGGATAAACTGTGTGAACATTAAACTGGAGGTAGTATCAGAGGGAAGAAGTGGGGCAGGCTGGGAAAGACATCTGTACGTACAAAAATATTTCTATCAGTTCTTTTAGGGATGGTAAAGAACCGGAAATTGAGGGGATGTCCATTAATTGGGGAATGGCTGAATAATTTGTGGCATATGAATGTAATGGAATACTACTGTGCTGTAAGAAATGATGAGCAAGCAGACTTCATAAAAACCTGGAAAGACTGATATGAACCGATGCTGAATGAAGTGAGCAGAACCAGAACACTGTACACAGTAACAGCCACACCGCGCAATGATTGACTGATAGACTCAGCCCTCTCTTCTCAGCAATGCAAGCATCTAAGACAACTCCAAAAGACACATCATGAAAAATGTTATCCATATCCAGAGAAAGAACTTTGTGGTCTGAATGCAGATGGAAGCATACTATTTGCTCTTCTTTTGCTGTTTTGTTTCTTCTTTCTCATGGTTCCTCCCATTAGTCCTAATTCTTCTTTACATCATGACTTAAGTGAAAATGTTTAATATGAGTACAAGTAAAGCCTACATCAAACTGCACACTGTCTTGGAGAGGGGGGAGGAGAGAAAGCAGGTAAAAAAT
>CM053580.1:517150052-517161881 GCA_028627135.1 Pseudochirops cupreus
TCTCTCTCTCTCTCTCTCTCTCTCTCTCTCTCTCTCCTCTCTCTCTCGCTCTCATACCTCCACTTGAGAGAATACTAGCTTCACCCCTAGCATGTTGTTCTTTCCCCTCCTTATACACCCCTTCATCCCATCTTAGAAAAGGAGGGCGAGCTCCGCCCCCGAGTGTGCAAGAGAACCCCCCCCCGAATTGAGCAAGATTCCTGCACCCCGTGAGTGCCCTTCTCTGCTGCCCTCTCCCTTTCCCAAAGGAGGGCGAGCGCCACTCTCTGAAGGTATCCCTCCCTTCTATAAACAGGACCCCCGCCCCACAAGGGGCAAGCCCCGCCCTCATTGTGCCATAAACAATGCTCCAATATCGGGCAAGCCCTGCCTTCTCTAGCTGGGGCTTCAGCAGTACTTTACAAAGCCCATCTTCCAGATGAGGATAAGTAAATCTCCCAAGGTCTTGATCTCCTAACCCTCTGCTCCTTCTGTCCTTCCCAGATAACCCATCTCTTGCTTCATCTCCAGACTGAGGAAGGCTGGCCTTTTCTGTCCAGCTCTCCTCCGGTATGGAGGGAAGCACCCCCTATCAAGGCCAAGGGTACATACATCTCTAGTAGATGAAGTATAATATATTTGCGTTGATACAAATAAGCAGTCCAATTCTGGTAAGCTCACTGAACTTTGAGTCAAGGTGACCTGGGGGTTGATAAGTAACTTGCCTACTTTGAGATCGGGGGCAAATCACTCAGTCTCTTTTGGGACTTAGTTTCCTTACCAGTAGAACGGGGACAATAGTAGGCTGTCCTGCCTTGCATCAAAGAGTGTGAGGCTCAGATAAGATTATGTCTTTGAAAAGTTGTATTTATAAAAAATGTAAGGCATCAGACGGGTGTCTCATTACTTTGCCACCAAGGTGCCTTCTAAGATCTTCTTTCCGTATTATCTAACACCCTAGTTCATAAGTTCATAGGTTTAGAGAGATGATTGGGTGCAACCTTCACAACTTACACATGGAGAAACTGAGGTTCAGAGGGGTTTGATAACTCCTTCAAAGTCACACAGCTATAAAATAGCAGGAAAGAATAGAAACCTAGGTCTTCTGACTCCAAAGGCAGTTCTCTTTCTATTACAGAAAATTACCTCATTTGTATCACCTAATTATACACAGGAGCCTGTATACGCACAGTGTCCTGAAAGCCTTACTGCAGTTTCCAGCTTCCCAAAGGCTGGTCTGACCGTGTTGTGTTCTCGGCCATAGGCATATGGATGGGTACAAGGGAGTTTTCTCTCTCTCTCTCTCTCTCTCTCTCTCTCTCTCTCTCTCTCTCTCTCTCTCTCTCTTTCTTTCTCTCTCTTCCTTCAGAATCAGATATAAAATCCTCTGATTGGCATTCAAAACCATTCATAACCTCTTCCTCCCCCCACACTTTTCCAGTACACCTTACTTTGCCTTCTTTACAACAGTATCCTGAAGTCTGGTGACACTGATCTCCTTGCTGTTTCTCAAAAACACCCCATCTCTTACGTGTTTTCTCAGGCTGTCCCCCATGCCAAAATATTCTCCCTCCTCATCTCTACCTCCTGGCTTCCCTGGGTTTCTTCAAAACCCAGCTAAAATCCTACCTTTTACATGGAGACAGGAAGACTTTCCCCATCCCTCTTAACTCTAGAGTCTTCCCTCTGTTATTATTTCCAATTTATCCTGTGTATAACTTGTTATTGTATATTCTCATTTGCACTTTGCCCCCCCCCCCCCATTAGACTGTGAGCTCCTCACAGGCACTATCTCTTGCCTTCCTTTGCATACCCACGGTTTAGCCTGGATTGCCTGGCACATAGTAGGTGCTTATTGCCTAAGACTTTTGGCATGCTTTATGTATATGGACTCAGATAGATTTCCATTTTATTTGAAATTATATGTGACATTTTATTCTATTGTAATAATATGCATATCCACCCACTCTCCACTAAAATTCTCCAGTGCTTACTGTGACTCCCAGGTTCTCTAAGGCTATCCAAAAAAAAGTGCAAGCTCTGGCAGGTCCTATCACACTGAAAGACTTGTGAAGTGAGTGTCTGTCCTCAGAGGAATATCCTAGTTAAGTGTAAAGATGGGCATCATCAGATGGTGGGTCACAAGAGGATTAATTTGTTGATCCCAGAAACTCTTGAAGACAACCTCTTAAAGTATGGAACAGCTGCCATCTGATTCAGTGGAAGGAGCATCTGCATGGAGGAAATCACAGACTCTTAAAGTTTTGACTGCACAAGAGCATGTGGCCTAAGCAGGCTAGGAACCACGCTCTTACCCCACCCTGCCTTTCTCCAGAAAGGTGAGTCTGGAAGACCTGAGTTCAAATCCTCCTTCAGACACATCATCATAGCTAACATTTATATAGTGCCTACTATGTTCCAGGCATCTGTTAAGTGCTTTACAAACATCTCATTTTATTTTCAAGACAAGGCTGGGAGCTAAGTGCTATTATTATCTCTATTTTAATACTATTACTACTACTAATAGTTAACATTTACATAGTACCTATTTTGTGCAAGTACCACGCTAAATAGTTTACATCTTTGATCTTCACTACGACCCTGGGAAGTCAGTACTATTATTATCTCTGTTTTACAGATGAGGAAACTGAGGCAAAGTGACTTGCCAAGGGACACATAACTAATAAGTGTCTGAGGCTTGTTTGGAATTCAGGGCTTCCTGACTCCAGACCCAGAGTTCTATCCACTTTGACACTAGGTGCTCCTACTACCTGTATGACCCTGGGCAGATCTCTTAATCTGTCTTCCTTAATTTCATCATGTACAAATGGGGATGATAAAAGCACCTGTGTCTCAGGGTTATTTGTGAGGAGCAAATTAGATGACTGATGTAAAACGTGTCACAAATCTTTAAGTGCTAAATGTAAGCTATTATTTTTATAAAAACTATTGTCTTGAGGAAATATATAGTTTGTAGAAATAGTTTATAAACAAATAGTTTATAAAACTATTTATTGTATTGAATATACGTGTCTCATTTGAACCTAACAACCACAGGTGTTATTCCCATTTTACAGATGGTGAAACTGAGGCTCAGGTAGGTTAAGTAACTTGCCCTAGTCACACAGCTAGCCAGTGTCAGAGGGAAGATTCCAACAAAACGTGTCTCTTTTTTCTTTTTCTTTTTGTCCCTACTTAGCAGCATTTTCTTTTTTTTCCAATTACACGTAAGGATAGTTTTCGACATTTACTTTTATAAGATTTGGGGTTCCAAATTTTTTTCTTCCTCCCTTTCCCCCTTCCCCTCCCCTCCTCAAGATGACAAGCAATCTAATATAGTCTATACATATACAGTCATATTAAACATATTTCCACATTAGTAATGTTGTGAAAGAAGAATCAGAATAAAAGGGAAAAACCACAAGAGAGAAAAAAAGAGAAATAAAGAGGTAACAGTATGCTTCAGTCTGCATTCAGACTCCATAGTTCTTTCTCTGGATGTGGATAGAATTTTCCATCATGAGTCTTTCAACATAACGTTTCTAATGCCTGTCTCAGCCCTCTCTCCAGCATACCAAGCTCTGTCAAAGATGGTGAGGGAGAACCAATATATTTTGCTGTGATGTCCATAGTCTCATCTGTGAAATAAGGGGGTTGAACTGGTTGGTTGGTTGTTGTCCTTCATTCTCAAAGAGGACCAAAATGACATCACTATGCTAGAGTCAAGTTTCAGTGTGTCTCTGACTGATCAGACCAATATGAGCTTGGAATGCTCTGCCACAGGTTGGGCACAAGTAGCACATGTGAACATTTGGAGTAGATTCTCAAAATTTGTGCATCTCGAGTTTCTTTTTTTTGTTTGTTTTTTGTAGGGGGAAGGTAAGGCAATTGGGGTAAGTGACTTGCCCAAGGGCACATGGGTAGTAAGTGTTAAGCATCTGAAGGCAGATTTGAACTCGGGTCCTCCTGACTCTAGAGCCGGTGCTGTAGTTGCTGCCACCCAACCGCCCCTCATCTCCAGATTCTTTTGAGATATTTCAATTTTTTGCTTTGCTTTGCTCAGAGAGCACAGCACTTTCTCTGATGAGGGCATACTATGTTGAGCATCCTGTGCCAGTGTCTCCCATGTCACACAATCAATTCCAAAGTTCTTAAGAAAGACCTTGAGACTGTCCTTGTATAGCTTTTTCTGACCACAATCTGAGCGCTTGCCCTGTGTGAATTCTCCATAAAATAGTCTTTTTGGCAAGCATATGTTTGGCATATGAACAATGTGGCCAGCCCATGGGAGTTGTGTTCTCTGCAGTAGAGTTTGAATGCTTGGCAACTTAGTTCAAGAAAGGATCTCAGTGTCTGGTACCTTACCCTGCCAGGTGATCTTTGGAATCTTCCTAAGAGTTGAACTAGATGGCCTCTGAGGTCCAAAACAGCTCGAGATCTATGATTCTTTGCCCCTGTTAGCTAAAGGGAAAAGTTTCAAGAAGGACGAGGAAGCAGAGTGATCAAAGAGAATGCCTGTAGAAGAAAGGCCATTGCATGGGGAGGTAGAGGAGGCATTTACTAATAACCAGGAGACCAAAGTTATATATAGTTCCAGGCCTACCATTAGCTGTGTAACCTTGGGCAAGTCAGTAAGTTATTTCCTTTCACTGGAGCCCCCTCTGTAGAATGAGAGCAGTAGCACTACAAGACCTCTAAAGTACCTTAGAACTCTTTGAACTAAGGCATCATTGGTGAGTGGTACAGATTGTTGTTCATCCTTTCTTTTCTAAGGGGACTCATGGCATCAGGTAGGTGATGTCTTGATTTGCAAGTGAACTAGATTTAAGTGAGGCAGAGCTGATGGAAGGCAGGTTATAGGGACCTGAGGAGAAGGAAGTGTTTGAAGAGGAAATAGAGGCAGTAGGTGCAAAACACTCATTTCTGGAGTTTGGCTGGAAATACAACAGATATAGCCTGGAGATAAAAAGCAGCAGAGGGCAGTGAGCATCAGAAAAAGACTCTCTCAAGATAGGGGTGTCAGTACATGTTTGTAGGCACAAGGGAAGGAGAAAGAAAGAGGGAAGCATTGAAATCACTGTAAAGGAAAGAGAATTGTGGAAGATCCCTCAGGAGTCAGAAATGGATGAAATAAGGGCATAGGTAGAAGTGTGAGCCTTCAAAAGAATGAGGGCCATCTCCTCTTTCAGCCAAGAAGAAGGACAGGATATCACAAGGGATGGTGGAAAAGTAGGGCGCCAGACTTGAAGTCAGGAAACCTGCTTTTGAATCCTGACACTGATTAATATCAGCCATTAACATTAAGCTTCTACTGATGAGGTTTGGTGGGAGGAGGATCCCCCCAAAGACCAGAGTACAGGAGAGGGTCGTCTGGAATGAATTCACCAACTCAAGTGTTCTTTAAGTCAAAGTGGCAAAGGTTTATTGTAACACCAATTAGCAGGCAGAGCTCCTTAGGGAACTTGCATTCCTTAAGGAATTTGCATCCTAACCGGAGTGAGGCTAAACTAAAGCTTCTGTAGGAAAAGTAGTGGATTATCTGGCAGATATGCTAATTAGGTGATAACCTACCACCTTGGTCGCAGGTATCATTCACTACTGAAAACCAGGGGAAGGAGTTTCTCAGGGGTGTATTTTTGGTCTATTATGTCTGTAGTAAGATCCCTTTGAACTCTACTGCATCATTTTGCACCACAACCTTAAAAAGTTTTTCCATTGACAGGCATGCAGAAACAAGTGGTAGGTTTTATTGGAATCTAAAAGGTATTTTCGAATGACCATTACAAGTGACCATTAATTGACTTTACTGAGGGCCTTTGTAATCTTTATTTAACAAATTACATAAATTTTTTTACACTGCTTTTTTCAGTTCATTTCTTAGTAATTTTTTTTAAGTTTCATGAAAGCATGCAGTTTATTAAAAAAAAACATGTAATTTCTCTTGTAATATGTTTGATTCAATGTTTTATAAATGAAGTAGTATGTATTTTCAAAGTATTTCTGTATTACTGTAAGATACCATCTTATCAAAGAGAAAACTTTAAAACCTTTTTAAAAAAAGATCGCTATAAGAGTTGGCATATATGGCTTGACCTCTGGATTGAATATGATAACTTTGGGAATCAATACATGATAATTATGTGGTTACAAGATAGTACTGTTTTTATAAGAGAATTTCTTTAGAGGTCAGCTTGTTCTTGTGACGGGAAAAGATAGTTGTTTTTTTTTTTACTGGGGCCCGATTATGAGTAATTGTGGGAAAAGGTAGTAACTCATAATTTATTGCTAGGCATAGTGTCCTTGGGCTGGGGAGAAAACTGTCAGGTCTAGTGTCTTGAGGCCGGGGAGAAATGTGATCTCGGAATTGGGATCTAAGTACAAGCACCCCAATCTCTACTGAGAGCACCATGATGTGCTCTCTGGATAGAAAAAGAGGCAAAAGGCAGCCCTTATCCTCAAGAAGCTCACAATCAAACTTATACTGAAGCTTGACTGACCAAGTGACCCTGACACTTACCTCTCTAAGCTTCTGTTTCCTTATCTATAAAATGGGATTATAAAAGCTGTATTTTCCACCTCCTAGAACTCTTGTGAGGAAGTTATAGTTCAAACCTTAAAGTGCTAGGGAAAGCCAGAATTTCTCACAACTATAAAAACTGAGAAGGAGGAAACTGAGTTAGGAAGGAAAAGTCCCTTACTGAACGGCCAATGAAGGGAGTTATGGCATGTGGTGAAAATGAGAAGTCAAGGAACATGGCAGGTTTGGAGTCTGGAGAAGAAAGAAAAATGTTCTCCTGCCTCAGTGCTCTCGTACAAATGGGCCCCCTGCCTGGAATACACTCCCTCTTTTTATCCTTCCTAGGTAGAATCCCCAGCTTCCATCGTTAAGTAACTGAGGTTCTATCTCCCCCTCAAGGCCTTTCCTGATCCTCTCAGTTGCTAAAGCTCAACAATCCCTTTTAGGATTATCTGATTTACTTTGTGTTTCTTTATATTTGTACACAGTGTACCCACCCTCCTTAAGTGTAAGCTTCTTGAGGGCAAAGTTTCCGTTTTTGGTCTTTGTAAACCTCCAGTATCTCTCACAATGCCTTTCACCCTTAATAAATGTTTATTGAACTGAATTGAATGTCTGAAATAGCCAATTAATGGGGCTCACATAGAATCCTCAGATCCATCATTTTACCAAGGAGGTAAAAAGTGAACCCCAAAGCAGCAATTTACACAAAGGCATGTGGTTACTAAGCAATCGAGTCCGAGGACAAGGACGGACCAGCAATGATTGGGCCAGAATTTGACTCTTTGCCAGGTAATTCCTACACAGAGACTGCCTCATGGCAGAATAACATGATCAGCATTTGGATTGCTCTAAATAATAGTGTGTTAATTATCTTTGCTTTGCTCTCCAGGCAGTCCATCTGCTAGTATTAATGACGGCAGAAGCCGCAGCAATCAGTGACAATAACAACAATAATAAACAAGGATGACTGAGTAACCACCAGGTGTGAGACCAGGCCCACTGAAAAACCGAGCTGGAGGAAGGGACTGACCCAGTCCTGAACTTGGATCCGCAACGGACGGGCGAGTCCTCCTTCCCCATAAATTCAGGCTGTATCCTGCACCGACAGTCCTGTCTTCCTTCCCCGGCCTTCAGATGGTTTCCTCATCTATGAAACAGGAATAATAAAAATCGTGCCCGCCCACTCCACCTACTTCACAGGGATGCCATGATGATTCAGTGAGTTAGCATAGATTACAAATCTGGGGGCTCTGTAAATTTCAAGTGTTGTACAAATGTGAGGGATTCTATGAATAATAGTAATAGTCATTATTGTTATTATTATTATTAATTTACCTGTAATTAAGAAGAGGCAAGGTAGCATATGAATTGCTGGCTTTGACTTCTGCCCTTGGCACTCGTTAACATATAACGATGGGCAATTCACATAATCTCTTTGATCACCAATTTCCTCATCTGTAAAATGGCGTAAAACTAATACCAACTTCCTAGCGGTGTTATAAGCATCAAACGCGCTAGCCTATTCCCACCACTTGAAACCTGAAATCACTATATAAATATTAGCCATTTTATTTGCTGTCTCTTCTGTTTGTCCAAATTCTACTGAAGAAACCGCCCTTCGCTTTCCGATTCTGGTGCCAAACATGAGGGAGGCTGTTCACAAGCAGGAGTAGGACCAGGAGAGGTTAGCCAGAACTGTGAGAATTCTGAAGACCACACCATATGAGGATCAGCTGAAAGAAAACACAATACTGAGCCTAAAGAATAAGGGGGTGGAGAGGGAAGGGGAAACATAAGTTATCTCCAAGAATTAATTGAAAGGACTTTCATAGATGAAAAATGGATTCTGCCCAGAAAAAGAACTAATCGTAATGAGGGGCTCTGTCCAACACTCTGTCTCTCTGTGTCTCTGTCTCCCTCATTTTTCTTTGTCTCTGTTTTCTCCTTCTGTTTCTGTTCTCTTTATCTGTTTATCTCTGTCTCTCTGACTCTCTCTTTTTCTGGTCTCTGTTTCTGTTCTCTGTCAGTCTCTCATATTACTACCCTTCTCACTTTCTGTTTTAGTCAAATTGGCCTGCCAGCTGTTTCTTACAGGACGCTCCTTCCATGCCTAATAAAAGTCAAGTCAACAAACATTTATTCTCCTTCAAGAACAAAGGATCAACAATAATAAACAATGTGCTAGGCATGGAACTAAACTCTAGAAATATCAAGAAAGGCAAAACTATTCCTTGCCCTCAAGGAGTTTACAGTCTAATGGGAGGAGACAACATGCAAGCAACTATGTGCAAACAAAATATATTCAGAATAAATTGGAGGTAATCTCAGAGGGACTGAACCAAGACCAAGGGAGACCAGGAAAGGTCTCTTGTAGAAAGTGAAATTTTAACTGAAACTTGAAGGAAGTCAGGAGGGAGAGAATTCCAGACAGAGGACAGCCAGGGAAAATGGAGTGCATGTGTCTAGAATTCCTTCCTTCCTCACTTCAACTAGGAATACTTAATTTTCTTTAAAACACCACTCAGGTACCGCCTCTAATCAAAAGTCCTAATGCTCACTACCCTTCAGCTCCTTAGCTAATACTCAGTCTCTCCTGAAATTAATTTCAATTGCTTTTGTGTTTTGCCTTTACTTAACTTATGTACCCTCTAAAGGCAAGGTCCTTGAAACCAGATACTGAATCCTTCTAGTGAGGGGATGGAATGGAGGGAATTTGCCCTATTTCTTTGTTTTTGAAACCCATAATGCCGGGTAGGACTTTTCTGCTAACAACCTTTGGGTGTGTTGACCCACTTAAAGAGCAGAGGGGCAGAGATAGAGTTCAATTGTAAATTCACTTTGGAAACTGTTTGGCTGAATGACATTTGATATTAACAAAATTACAGTTTTCTTTTTATTCCACATTATTAAAAATTTATTGAACTTATAAATCAAGCAAGCAGATTACCTTTGCCAAGAAGGGAGAAGACCCCTGGGGATCCAATTGGTCATAAGCCAAAGGGATTCTGAGGTGTTTTTTTTTTCAAATTATAACATATCCTTAAATAAGAATGTTGAACCTAGAACACTAGAAAGTGATTAGAGTTGTTGGGGAGTTATTTCCACAAATTCTCTTGATAGTGATTTGGTAGTCCAAGGCTGAAACTTCCAGGTACATTCAGACATGCTCAGTGAGTGAAAAGGCATAGCTCAGGTTTTGAGTACCACCTGGTGGCTTGCACAGATATTAGAACCCAAGCAGTTGCCCAAGATGACACACTACAATAGAAACACCATCCATATGGTGACTTTGTGACAAGTGTTGCATGGATCTGAGGCTCTCTCTTTCTGAAGAAGAGAAAATTTAGGCTTAGATCTGACCTTGTCACTTCCCTACTGAATCAGTAAACTCCCATTGCCTCTAGGATCAAATATAAATTTCTCTGTTTAGCTTTGAAAATTCTTCACGCCCTAGCCCCAACCTCTTTTTCAGCCTCATTTGATGTTACTTTTCCTCCCACACTTCTACATCCAGCCAGATTAACCTTCTCTCTGTTCTTCACACTCAACACAACCCATCTCCATACCTTTACAATAATTAGAACTGATATTTATGTAGTACTTTGAACTTTGCAAAGTGTTCACAAATATTATCACATTTGACACTAAAGAATCCTGAGAGGTAGGTGCTATAATTCTGCCCATTCTACGGTTGAGGAAACTGAGGCAGGCAAGTTAAGTTACTCTCCAAGGTTAACACAGCTAAGTGTCTGAGGCTGGATTCGAACTTGTGTCTTCTCGATTACAGGCCCAGAGCTCTATCCCATTGTGCTGCCCAGCCATTCTTAAGAGATAAGGACTGGGTGGCTAGGTGGTGCAGTGAATAGAGCACTGGCCCTGGAGTCAGGAGGACTTGAGTTCAAATCCAACCTTGGACACTTGACACACAAAAAAACTAGCCATGTGACCTTGGGCAAATCACTTAACCCCAATTGCCCTCCAAAAAAAAAAGCAAAAAAAAAAGTGAAAATAAAGATGTAAATTTTAAAAAAAAAGAGAGAGAGAGAGAGAGAGAGAGAGAGAGAGACAAGGACTTGAAAGAAAGGCAGCTTTAGGAACTGAACACATGGTTTAATAGAGGGTCTCTAAGAATGGGTTTTAGATTTTTGTTTGATAGCTTCAAATCTTAGAATTTTGAGAGGGTTCTGGCCAGGAATGGAGTATGTCTAATGAGGTTTAGCAAACATGTATTTGCCTGACATCTTGCAAATCTAAATACACACACACAAATATATATATATGTATATATGTATATATGTATACATGTATACATATATACATATACACACATCAATTCAGATTCAGAGAAAATAGCTACATTTTAAAACTAATAATAGCAGTAGGAATTTACCGGGAACAAAAATCTCCAAAAGAAGACAGTAATTAAACCAATGCCCTTAGTTATCTATAATCAAAAACACAAAATATGGGTAAGAAACAAGATAAAGTAAATATAGCACCGGGCAAAGACAAATCAGATTTCACAAGTATCACTGAGTCTTGGTGGGGTAGATTCTATGCCTGGAATATGCTTCGGGAAGAGTGTACAGTAGCTTACTCAAAAGAAACAAGAAAGGTAAAAGGAAGTGAAGGGGTAGGAAAATAAAAAATATTTTATATCAAGAAGATATATATCTGTGTCTGTACAAAAACTAGAGCATTTGACAATTTCTCGACTTGCCTTAAATGATCATTTCAGTCTTTCAAAGGTAAAGAAACCAATGAGAGGAATTTTTATTCTGAATCTCATTCTCACCAACAAGAAGGAACAGGCTGTTGAAGTGTAACCAAGAGAGAAGGGTAGAAAATGACCCCTCAGGAAGAACAGGAAGGCAAAAGGGAAAGAGTCAACCTTACTATCACTGAGTTTGGCTTAGGGAAGGAATGACATACACTCTAAACTGGGTATCTTGCCACGCAGGAGAGTAGGGGGGATGGGAATGAGAGGAGGGATGATGGAGGGGAGGGCAGGGTCGGGGGGAGGGTTGTTAGAAGCACACACTTCTGTAAAGGGACAGGGACAAAGTAGAGAATAGAACAAGTTTGGTGGGGTGGGATAGGATGGAGGGAAATATAGTCAGTCTTTTACAATATGTTCATTGTGGAGATGTTCTGCGTAACTACACATTTATGGCCTGTATTGAATTGCTTGTCTTTCCAGTGGGGGTGGGGAATGAGGGAGGAAGGGAAAGAATCTAGAATTTAAAGTTCTATAATTCAATGTTTAAAATGTATATATATATATGTATATATTATTATTATTATTGTTATTTACATGCAACTGGGAATTA
>CM053580.1:517161981-517174136 GCA_028627135.1 Pseudochirops cupreus
GGGATGGCTGTTTTGGGGGGTGGGTAGGGGAAAGATGGGGAGAAAATTTGTAACTCAAAAGCTCATGGAAATGAATGATGTAAACTAAAAATAAACAAAAGTTAATTTAAAAAAAAAAGAAAATGACCCCTCCATCTTAGAATTTATGAGAAGGTAGGAAAGGAAAACCAGGGATAAAATGACATGCATTCTAGAATTTGAGAGATGAGATTTCAAATTATTTACAGCAAGAATAGGTAAGAACCTGTGGCCTAAAAATTCTACAAGGTAAATTAACTCATTAAGACTTGAAAGTTCTCTAGAATGACATTCTGAAAACACAAATTGAATTCTAATAAGTAGAAAAATGGGGAGCTATCTAAAGAGACCAGTATGGGTGCACAATTAAGTTTTTAAAAAGATATGTACAGCTAGGTGGCACAGTGAGTAGAGCACTGGCCCTGGAGTTAGGAGGACCTGAGTTCAAATTCGAACTGAGACAATTACCACTTACTAGCTGTGTGACCTTGGACAAGTCACTTAACCCCAATTGCTTTGCCTTCCCCCCTCCAATGAAAATAAAAGTTCCTTTACAGATATGTACAGGAAAAGCTTAAATGAACTGATGCAGAGTGAAGTGAGCAGAACAAGAAGATTGTACACAGTGACAAGATTGCACAAGGATGAATGATTTAGCTAGTCTCAGCAATATAATGATCTAAGACAATTCTGAAGCACTTACGATGAAAAATGCTATCCACCTCCCAAGAGAGAACTGATGGAGTCTGAATGCAGATCAAAACATACTGTTTTTCTTCTCCCTTCCTTCCTTCCTTCCTTCCGTCATTCCACCCTTTCTTCCCTCATTTCTGTCTTTCTTTTTTTGGTTTGAGTTTTCTTCCACAAAATGACTAATATGGAAATGTTTTACATTATTGCATGTGTATAACCTATATCAGATTGCTTACTGTCTCAGGGAGGGGGGAAGAGGAGGGAAGGAAGGAGAGAATTCGGAACTCAAACTAAAAAAAAGAATGCTAAAAATTGTTTTTACATGTAATTGGGGGGAAATAAAGTATTTTTTTACATATATGTACAAAAGATGAAAGCAAGAATTGGTAACATAAGATGAATACAAAACTATGGCACAGTCCTGTAAAAATAGGTGAAGTGATGCTAATGCTCACAATATGCTGAGGTTGGTGAGAAAAGTTGACAATAAAAGAGTCCTTGGTTTTTTAAACCAATCAATAAATATTAAGTACCTACTGTGTGCTGAGTGGTGGAGATACAAAGATAGCAAAAGACAGTCCCCCACAAGGACTAGTGGTCATGGTGAATGGGATGATGATACTGGATGACGGAGAGAAGGCGGAGCTAGCTAATCAATTCATTTTGCTTTTGTTTTCTGTGTCGGAGAAAATAATCCGGGAAGACCTGGTGCAAAAATGGCCAAGTAGGAGTTGGTTGTAGGGAGATAGTAAGAGAGTCACTGGCTTCCCTGTTTGCAATGAAGTCATAAAGATCAGATGAATGACATCGCAGGATCCTGAAAGAATGGGCAGATGCAATTGTTGGTATAGTGTTACTGAAAGAGCTGTGATTGTCAGAAGCCTTTGAATGCTTGCAGAGAAGAGGAAGTACACCACAGGGCTGGAGAAAGGCAAACACTGCCCTGATTTAAAAAAAGAAAAAAAAAAGAGAGAGATAGCAGCATCTGCAGACTATAGACCAGTGAGTCTGACTACTATTCCTGGGGAAGAATTTTGGGACATACAATTAAAGGTTCATAACATCTAGAAAAAGGAGTGGTGATCTCAGCATGACTTCATCAAGAGCAGCTTTTGAGAGGGCTGCTGGACTGAAATTACTCCTATTATTCTTATAGAAAAAAATGGAGAAATTCAGAGTAGGCAATAGTACTGTTGGATTGATTCAGAACTTTTTGAATGATTAGCCTCAAAGAGTAGTCATTAATAATTTGAAGTTGACTTTGAAGTAATCTTAACTTCAGGGACAGAGATGTGCTGGTAAATGTTTAACAACTGGCTTTCTGAAAAACACTTTTAAGTTTAATCTGCGTGACTGACATTTTCTCCATTTTTTTTCTTAAGTCTAGACAATCCATAAAACAACAAATCAAACCCTGATTTGTAGTGCTTACCAATGTCCAATTTCCTATTTGAGGGGCAGTGCACAGGTCCTGGAGTCAGCAAGATCTGTGTTCAAATCCGACCTCAGATACTTCCTAGCTATGTGACTTGGGCAAATCACTTAACCCCTATTTACTTCAGTTCCTCATCTGTAAAATGGGAATATGCCGGAGAAGGCAATGGCAAACCACTCCAGTATATTTGCCAAGATCTTTGCTTACATAAAGTTCAACATGACTGAACAAGAACAATCAAGGTGTAAATGCTCAAACTGAAAATTTAACAATTGACTTTCTCTCTCTAGCCGGTTTTAGAGGGCTGAAACATTGTACCCTGAATTTCAGGGATCTGTAATGGCTTTATGGAAACATTGTCATTGATCAGGAATAGTTAGTTCCCCTTGCACCCTCAAAGCATGTTTCCGTTCCTCATACCAGGATGGGTCAAATTGATTCCACAGTCCCATACCTCCTCTCCTCTAAGCTACGAGGCACTGTGCCTCCCAAACAAGTCACCAAGTCCTACAGATCTGGTGACTCAAAAGGGACTGTGGATTTCCTCCCCACCCCCAGTTGTGTTTTGGGGACTCTTTAGTCCCTCTGGGAGCAACTAGGTTATTTAAATTACCTGAGGCAGCTTCTTATGAAATCTGGGGTAGGGAACTTGAATTGAAGCAGTATGTCATAGTGGATAGGCCACTGGACTTGGGAGTCAAAAGGACCTGGGCTCAAATCTCCCTTGAGATACTTAGTAGTTATCTGAGTTCATCTCCAGACTAGGACTTTAAAGCTCAGTTCCAATATCACCGTCACCTCTTCCAAGAAGTTCTACCTATTTACTGTCATCAGTAATGACTCTACCCCAGCTCCCTCAAGCCTCAGGTGAGGTTTTGTTTTGTCCCTCTCTTCTGGTTTTATAAATTACCGTGTACATTGTAGTTACCTGAATATGGCCAATGTCCATACCCCATTCTAGATTCAGAGCTCTCAGAGGGCAGAGGCTGTGTCTTATTTCACATGTATATCCCAAGTGCCAACCTCAGGACTTTGCACTTTTCTTTTCTGGGGTGACCCAAACCTTGTATGACCTGAAGAAGGGGTCAGGTCAGCTCAAGTCATACCACCCAACCCAGCCAGTCAACCAGCTTGCCAATAGGGAGAGGTTGGATGCTTGGCCAGGCGGGGTGTTTCTGAAATGGGAGATTAATATAGGTGATGATAAGTGGGGATGACCCACCCTTTGGCCCCAGGGGGCTGGTGCAATACAGACTCCCACAAAGGGAACTAGGGAGAAAGACTGAGACTCAACCAGATCAAGGCTAGAGTCAACAAGCTCAGCTTTGACCCCAAATTCTTCTGCTCTCAATCAGTCCCTAAATTTCAATGCCAGCTACAATTTCTATATCACTTTAAGTTTATGTAACCTGTGGCCTAGAACCCCAAAATCTGAGTTCGTATAGACTGGATTCAATCTTGTCATCTTTTCCACAAGTCATTCTTTGATTTGTTGTCCCACTGATTTCTCTCAGTTCTGTACTAAGCCAGATGACAGATGAATCCAAAGTCCTTTAATGAAACACAATAGCAAGGCAATTACAGGGAACTGAATCAGGTAAAAAAAAAAAAAACATTGAGCACCCTTCACCAAATGACTACCTCCCCTCCCCCTATCTCCCCATGACTCCTGGAAGAACTAGTCTCAGCTTCCAATTAACCATCGCTTCCCCACACCTTTAACATATCACTCAGGCAGGTGCTAGGGGAAACCCACCATAGAAATTGGGAGTGCTGGCTTCTTGGCATAGTACTTTAAGCTAATGAGTGACTTTTCTTGGGACCTAGAAGGGAAGCCATTATGTCTCTCCTATGTTTTTGAAGATAGTCCTGCACCTACCTCTTCTGTCTTCTTTTTATCAATCAATCAACAATCAACTATGTGTTAGGTTTTGTACTAGATGCTGGGACAAAAAAAAGAAGAAGAAAAGAAATAGCCATTGGCCTCAGGGGGCTTACATACTACTGGGAGAAGGTAAAAATGTACATACATATGCATAGACAGATGCAAGCTGACTCTTGTAGGAGGAAGGCAATAGCATCTGGTAAGATGAGTAAAAGTCTTATAAAGAAGGTGGTACTTGAACTGACTCTTGAAGGAAACCAGGAACTCTATAAGGTAGAGGTGAAGAGCCAATGTATCCCAGGCATGAAGGGCAGTCTAAGGCATGGAAATGGGACATGGAATATCATGCATGAGAAACAGTAAGAAGACCAGGATACGTGGACCAGAGAGTGTATTAAAAAAGTAAGGTCAGAAAAGGTCAACTGGGGCCAGTCTGTGAAGAACTTTGATGCCTACCAGACCAGAATCCATACTGGGTGACTGATATTGGGGCAGCTTGGCAGAACGGTGGATAGAGCAATGGGACTGGAATCAGGAAGATCTGAGCTCGAATATGGTCTCAGATACTTCCTAGCTGTGTGACCTGGGACAAATTACTTAATTCCTATTTGCCTCAGTTTAACCCTATGTAAATTTGGGATAATAATAGTGCATATCTCCCAGGGTTGTTGTGAGGATCAAATGAGATATTAATTATAAAGCACTTACCACAGTGCCTGGAACTACATAGATATTAGCAATTACTGTGAGGATAAAATGAGATATTTGTAAGTGTTTTATAAACATTAAAGTTCTATATAAATGCTAGTTATTTCAATGCTTTTTGTGTCCTGTTTTAGTCACCATATTTTGGCAGTGACATTGGCAACCCCAGAGGAGGACCACCTATGTACTCAAGGTACTGGGAATCAGGCCATAGGAGTACTAGGTGAAAGAAATGAGAATGTTTAACTTAGAGAAGAAAAGATTTAAGAGGAGACCTGATATTTATATTCAAATACTTTAAAAGCTACCATTAGAAAAATGGAGCACACAAGTTTCTCTTTGCTGAGCACTTTGACTCATATTTCATCAAAAATAATTAAGACTTACTAGCCGTGTGACCTTGGGCAAGTCACTTAACCCCAGTTGCCCTGCTTCCTCCTCCTCATCTCACATTCCTCTGACATCATTTTCCACTTTCTTCTCCTTCTCTTCATTCTCTGATGGTGATGTAGCCCTTTTGCTTACGAAGGTCAACCCCCCCTCTATGCACATTTGACCTTATTCCCTCCCATCTCCTTTAGCAGATTGCCTTCATCATCATCCTCACTCACTCTCTAATATTTAGTCTCTCCCTAACTACTAACTCCTTCACTGATGCTTAAAAACATGCCCATGTCTCCCTGATCCTTAAAAAATAAAACAACAAAAAGACAGCCCTCCCTAGATCCTACCATACCCTTCAGCCATTGTTCTAATTTTCTCTTCCCTGTTGAAGTTAATCTCCTTGGAAAAGCTGTTTACACTCTATACCTCCACTTTCTTTTCTCATTCCTATTTAATCTTCTGCAATCTAGTTTCCAGTCTCATTATTCAACTGAAGCTGCTCTTCCAAAAGTTAACCAGTGATCTCTTAATTCCTAAATTAAGAGATTATGTTCAGGGGCAACTAGGTGGTGCACTGGATAGAGCACCTGGCCCTGAAGTCAGGAGGACCTGAGGTCAGATCCAGACTCTGACCAGACACTTGACACTTACTAGCTGTGTGACCCTGGGCAAGTCACTTAACCCCAAGTGCCTCACCAAAGAGAGAGAGAGAGAGAGAGAGAGAGAGAGAGAGAGAGAGAGAGAGATTATGTTCTTCATCCTCACCCCTCTTGACCTCTCTACAGTATTTGGCACTGTTGACCACCTTTTTCCTCCTGGATACTCTCTCCTCTCTGAGTTTTTATGATTTCTCTGATTCTCTTCTGACCTGTCTGATTGTTCCTTTTCAGTTTCTTTTGCTGGATATCATATAAACTAATATGAGTGCTCTGTATGGTTCTGTACTGGAGTTTCTTTTCTCTTCTTTCACACAGGATATTCCATTTCCCTTTTCTGTATCTTTGCACGCATCATTCTCTCTCCAAGCCTGGAATACTCTCCTTACCAACCTTCAACTCCTTGACTTCCATTACTACTCAGTTCAAATACCTTCCCTGGTTCCCATGCCCTTCCTCACTACCCTACCTCACTCCCATTCTAATTACTAGTGCTGTTCATCCACTTTAGTTATTTTGAATTGACTCTGTATTTATTTTGCATTCTCCACTTTATACCACCTGTTTCCCCCATTAGAATGTAAGCTCCTTGAGGGCAGGGGCTAGTTTTGCCTTTTCTTTGTATCACCAGGCCTAGGACAGTACCTAGAACATAGGAAGCATTGAATAAATGCTTGTGATTGACTGATTGCTTGGATTGCACCAGAGGGCAATATTAAGACAAATGAGGAGGAATTATTAGAAAATTATTATTATTAATTATTATTAAGAGGAATTATTAGGAAAACCTGCAACTACAAAGGAGTGGGCTGCCTCATGAAATAATGTATTCCCAATTATGGTAAATGTCCAAACAGAGACTGGATGTGACTCCCTGTTAGGAATTGTAGATGCAATTGATGGGTGCTATGATGCTAACCTCAGGATCAAACATAGTTCTTCATGCAAGATCTTGCATTAATCTGGTCCTATCTTAGTTACATCATAGAACATTGACTTGAAAGGGACTTTAGAGGGCATCTTGCCTGATGCCTACCTAAAGCATAAAACACATTTACAGCAATTCTTATGACATGTGGCCACCTAGCCTCTGCTTGAGCACTTTTGGTGATGGGAAACTCACTACTTCAAGGGCGGTTCCTTTCAGAGAAAGCAAACAAGAGTCACATGACCTCTCCGTGCCTCACTTTCTTCATCCATAAAATGGGGCTGCTGTACTCAAACAACTCATTCCACAGGATTGTTGTGTCTACAGTATTCTGTAAACTACTCTTCTTGTTACTTCATTTTGCACTTTGGTTCTTTGTGGTACAACTCTGGTTTTCCCCAAGAGCATTATCTTCTTTTTATGGATGAAAAAATAAGGCACAGATAGAAAAGTAGTTTTACTGAAGGCCACAACCTCAGACACTTACAAGGTATGTGACCCTGGGCAAACCCTGTTTGCCTCAGTTTCCTCATCTGTAAAATGAGCCGGAGAAGGAAGTGGCAAACCCCTCCTGTATCTTTGCCAAGAAGACTTCAAATGGGGTCACAGAGAGTCAGACACAACTCAACAGCAACAACAACACTGATGCTAAATTATATAATTAGGATCCAGCCCCAGGTCTTTTGGCTATAAATCTAGGCTTCTCTAGACCTTATCACACTGTTTCCCAAGGACTCTGGGAGAGAAGTGGTGCAAGTTGGATTACCCTGACTTTATGGAGAATAAGACAAAGGGTAAGGAGGATTGTCAGAAAGTAGTATAGCCCAGAATTGAGAAAGCATCATGATGTAATGGCAAGAGGACTGGCCTTGGCCAAAGTCAGATGTGGCTTGGTGTTCCCAGCTCTGTCATGTCTTAACTGTCAGACTACATATGACAACAACAATATTAATAATAACTAACATTCACAAACAAAACCAATGCAGCCAAGATTAGGAGAGAAGCAGAAAAAGGGAAAAGAATTTTTACAGCAAGTGTCTCTGATAAAGGCCTCATTTCTCAAATATATAGAGAACTGAGTCAAATTTATGAGAATACAAGGCCTTCCCCAAGTGTTAAATGGTCGAAGGATATGAACAGGCAGTTTTCGGAAGAAGAAATTAAAGCTATCTTTAGTCATATAAAAAAATAAAAAAAATTTAGTGACAATAAATCACTATTGATTAGAGAAATGCAAATCAAAACAACTGTGAGGTACCACATCACACCTATCACATTGGCTAACATGATAAAACAGGAAAATGAGAAATTCTGGAGAAGATGTATGAAATTGGAACACTAATGCATTGTTGGTGGAGTTGCAAACTGATCCAACTATTCTGGAGAGCAATTTGAAACTATGCCCAAAGGGCTATAAAACACTGCATACCCTTTGACCCAGCAATACCACTTCTAGGTCTGTATCCCAAAGAGATTATACAAATGGGAAAAAGACCTATCTGTACAAAAATACTTATAGCAACTTTTTGTAGTGACAAAGAATTGAAAATCGAGGGGATGCCCATCAATTGGGGAATGGATGAACAAGTTGTGGTAATGCAATGTGAATGTAATGAAATGCCATTTTGCTGTAAGAAATGATAAGCAGACAGACTTCAGAAAAACCAGCAAAGACTTACATGAATTGATGCTGAATGAAATGAGAAGAGCCAAGAGAACATTGTACACAATAACAGACACATTGTGTGATGACTAACTTTAATAGACTTATCTTTTCTTAGCAATGCAAGGATCTAAGACAACTCCAAAAGTCTCATGATGGAAAATGCTATCCGCATCCAGAAAAAGAACTATGGAGTCTGAATGCAGATTGAAGCATATTATTTGCTCTCTCTCTTTTTTTTTGGTTTCTTCTTTCTCATGGTTTCTTCCATTGGTTCTAACTCTTCTTTACAACATGACTAATGTGAAAATAGGCTTAATATGAATGTATATCTTGAGCCTATACCAATTTACACACTGCTTTGGGTTGGGGGGAAGAAAGAAATGCGGAGAAAATTTGGAACTCAAAATCTTATTGAAGCGAATGTTGAAAACTAAAAATAAATACATTTTTTTTAAAAAGAAAAGAAAATATCAAAAAAACTAATAGCTAGCATTTTTGTAGCTCTTTAAGTTTCACAAAGTGCTTTACAAATATCACCTCACTTTATCCCTACTACAGCTCTGGAAAGTAAGTGCTGTTATTATCTCCATTTTATAGATGAAGGAGCTGAGTTAAACAAAGAGTAAATGATTTGCCAGAGTCACACAGCTAATTAGTGTTTGAGGCTATATTTGAACTCAGGTCTAGAACTCGGGTCTACCATGCAAGTAATTCTTGATCTCCATTCTTTTCCCCACTTAGACCCCTCCCCATCTCCATCCCACAACTGCTACTACCATCATCCCCTCTAAAGTTACTTGCTTCTTGAGGTAAGATATTGTTTGAGTTTCTGGTCTTCAGCTTTCCCAGCTCTAAAATGGGCATTTCAAAGTTCTGGTAGAACAAGTCACCTTCCCTACTTTGGGTTACCTCCAGCTTTTCTTACCTGCCTCTCATTTGTACTTGTTGTTTTTCATGTGGTCTCTTCCACTACACTGTGAGGTCCTGGAACCATCTTTTGCTTTTCTTTGTGTCCCCAGCCTTTGGCACAGTGCCTGGTACATAGTTGGCTCTTAATGAGTGCTTGTTGATTTGACTTCACTTGACAAGACTTCAGACGTATCTGCAAGCAGTCATCATGGCATTACTCTCAGGTCTGATCAAACCGGGTTCCTTCAGCTTATCCCTGGATAACATGGTTTTCAGGTCTCTCGTTGTCCTGGTCACCCTTGTCCCATCATGTTCTGGCTTGTCAATGTCCTTCCTAAGATGTAGTGTCCAGAAGTGAGTACAATACTTCAGGCAGTGGTCAGCAGAATTATCACTTTACCTCAACTCCCTCACTCAGGATACCAGATTTCTGTTAGTCTCTCAGCCTGTCCTTTTCCCCAAGAGGGACCTTCTCTTCCAATCAGATGGGTGATACCCTGTGGTCCTGTGGAAAGAACATTGGACAGGGAATTGAAGCTTTGAGGACTTACTTTGTGACTTTGGCCCTTAGTTTCTGCATCTTCCCAGTTTCTTTTGAAATTATTCATTTCCTCATTTCTTACCACACAATAGTATTTCATTATATTCATAAGCCACAATTTGTTTTCTCCTTTGGTTTCCAGATTTGGATTTCTACAAAGGACACCTAAAAGAGTACTATAAA
The DNA here is from genome assembly GCA_028627135.1 of Pseudochirops cupreus. Lineage (NCBI taxonomy): Eukaryota > Metazoa > Chordata > Mammalia > Diprotodontia > Pseudocheiridae > Pseudochirops > Pseudochirops cupreus. Next base: position 517,171,985 of record CM053580.1, read on the forward strand.
TATTTTTGTACATATAGGACCTTTGCCTCTTTCTTTGATCTGTTTAGCCCCGGGATCCTCTAAAGTTGGAACTCTATCTTCATTGCCTCCAGCTCCTTGAGAGACTGGAAATAGTGAAGAAATTAGCAAGGGCTTCAGACTATGGTTGCTGCCTGCTTCCTGGGATTGGATGGTCCCTTGGGCTTCCCTGAAAGACTACAAGGGCCCTGTCACTACTTAGAACAATCAACCGACTGAGAGCCTTCTTCCCTGTTTACACCACCTGCGCCCTTTGAAGGAGCTCAGATACCACTATCCTGAAACATACCCCACACCCACCCTGCCCTTGGGGAGGGTGGAGGAGGTAAGAAACCAAGATAATAACCTGTTTAGGATGGAGAAACTGAGGCTTGAGACCTGAGGCAGAGGAGGAACAAGTTGCAAACAACCCAGGCAAGCTCAGCCCCTCTGTAATTGGCTGTCCCCATATGGGCTCTGAGCTTTGGTTCCAGAAGTACCATGGATGACATGCATTGAACCATACTCCTCCTGCCCATCCTCTTGTAATGACCAATCTGTGGCTAGCTTTAGGGTTCTGTATCATGGCGGCCTTGGAGTCAACTAAGCAACCAACCAATCAATAGATCTTTAAGTGTCTACTATGTGCCAGTCACTTCCCTCAGTGCTGGAGATTGAAAAAGAAGTAAAAGCAAGCCCTTGCCCTAAGCTCACAATTCGATGGAAGAGTTTACCTTAAAACTCAGTCTGGGGCTGAGGTTCATCTTGACTTTACAGAAGACGGAAACTGAGGCTCAGAAAGGTAGGAAATGATTTGTCTGAGGCTGGTAAGTGGCAGAGCCACAACTCAGATTCAGGTCTTCTGAATCCAAGCCCAGAGTATTTTCCACTATACTGCATTTCCTCTCTAGTTGTGTGACCTTAAGCCTCATCTCTAAAATGGAGATAACAGCTAACATTTATATAGCACGCACCAGGCACTATGCTAAGTGCTTTACAATTATTAGCCCATTTAATCCTCATAACAGCCCTGTGAATTAGCTGCTGTTTTTATTCCCATTTTACAGTTGAGGAAACGGAGGCAAACAAAGGTGAAGTGACTTGACCAGGGTCTCACAGCCGTAAGTTTCGGATGCCACATTTGAACTCAGGTCTTCCTGACTCCAGGCCCAGCACTCTATGCCCTGGGCCGCCTACCTCACAAAGCTTTTGTAAACCTTAAAGTATTATAGCATGAGAAGCTATTTTTATTACTGGGGAGTGGAGCCAATTTGAAATATCACCTACCTTTTTTATCACTCTGTTCAGCTCAATTCCCCAAACATTTCTATGGCACCTAGGATATGTCACTCATTGCTGGTACTAGAAGACAAAGACGAAATGAGGCACGGTCCTTGCCTTCAAAGATTGCAATAGTCTACCAGGGAAAACACAAGCAATTCAAGTGCCAATCAAACAATAATGATGTTGACGATTAAAATAGCTTCCATTTCCGTGGAGCCTTCCGGCTTACAGAGTGCATTTCTAATAAGGAATCTGTGAAGCAGATGGTACAATTATTACTCCCATTTCATAGATGAAGAAAGTGAGTCTCGGAGAGTTAATGTTTGTTAAACATTTACTATTTGCCTAGCACCGTGCTGAGTGCGGGGGTGCCAAGAAAAGAAAAACATCAGTCCCTATCCTCAAAGAGCTCACATGCAAATAACACACACACTCTCTCTCCATACATACACGTAAATATACATACATAAAAACACAAGCTATGTACAGGGTGCGCTAGAGAGGTGCCCCAGGCATGGGAGCAACGGTAGGGGAATGAGAGAGGGCAGGGGAAATGAAGAGCCCAGTTTGGCTGAGACATTGAGTGATCATAGGCAATACAGTAAGAGAAAGTTGGAAAGATAAATTGTAAGAAGACTGTTTAGTAGAGTGTCAAAAAGAAACTGGAATCTCATATCCCAAAGAGATTACAGAAGTGGGAAAAGGTCCCATATGTGCAAAAATATTTATTGCAGCTCTCTTTGTGGTTGCAAAAAACTGGAAATATAGGGGATGCCCATCAATTGGGGAATGGCTGAATAAGCTGTGGTATATGAATGTAATGGAATACTATTGTGCTATAAGAAATGGGAAGGAGATGGACTTCATAATT
>CM053580.1:517174636-517209433 GCA_028627135.1 Pseudochirops cupreus
CAGAAAATCTGAAACTCAAGTGATTGTGGAACTGAATCTTGTAAATTAAAAGTAAATGAGTAAATAAAAAAAATTTAAAAAAAAAAAAAAGAAAAGAAACTGGAATCCCTGTGGATAGCATAATGACTTTGCTTTGAATTTTTTTTTAAGCAACTAGGGTTAAGTGACTTGTATAGGGTCACATAGCTAGTAAGTGTCAAGTGTCTGAGGCCAGATTTTGAACTTGGGTCTTCCTCACTTCAGGGCTGGTGCTCTGTCCACTGTGCTGTTTAGCTGCCCTAGCATATTGACTTAGAAAACCACAAATAAGCATTTTCTATGTTGTATTGTGTTTTTATTTGTTTTATTAAACATTTTTCAATTGCATTCTAAGCTAGTTCTGGCCTCTGAGGAGTCTTGAGGGCTTTTACATACACACACACACACACACACACACACACACACACACCCTCTATTATAGAGAACTCTGTCAGTAACAGAAAGCTCTTAAATTCTAATTTATTAACCCTTCAACAAGTACAAAACTTAGGACTGATGCCATCAGCCCCAGGATCCTCTCTTCATGGTAACTTCGGCTTATCTGGGACTTGGTAATAAGGGTGGTTGGTTAACATCAAGAGCACGAATTTGCTGGCATCAAAAACTGCCTTCCCTGCATAGGAGGGAATAGCCTTCTGGCTAGATGGTATCTGTAGTAGACATAGGCAGTCAAGTTTGAAAAGGCAGAGAAGAGGGAAATAAGAGGGAGGGGAGAACGTAAGTGCTCAGTAACAGGCCATGGCAGAGATCTAGCAGCGTAGCTGGTGGGAAATGGGGAGATAGGGACACGGCCTACCTACATACCTGCATAAAAGCTCTGCTTTATGGGTTAAAAGAGGAATCAGCAATCATGCCTCCAAGACATAGCAGAAGTGAATTTGGTATCAGAGGACCTGGAATTAAATCCTAGTGATTTTACTTACTCCATGATCTTAAGCAGTAATAATATAATAGCAGGGGTAGCTAAGTGGCACAGTGAATAGAGCACTGGCCCTGGAGTCAAGAGGACCTGAGTTCAAATCCAGCCTCAGACACTTAACACTTACCCAGCGGCGTGACCTTGAGCAAGTCACTTAACCCCAATTGCCCTGCTCTCTCCCTTCAAAAAAAAAAAGCAAAAAAAAAAATATATATATATATATAATAGTAGCAACATTCAAACAAAGTTTTAATGTTTGCAAAGTGCTTTGAATATGTTATCTCACTTGATCCTAACAACAACTCTGGGAGATAGGTGCTATTATTTTCTTCATTTTATAGATAAGAAAATTGAGGGTGAGAGGGGTAAAGTGATTTGCTCAGGATCGCACAGCTAATAGATATGTGAAGCAGGATTTGAACTCAGATCCAAGTCCATTAATCTATCTACCACCATGCCAGTCTTTATTTAACAAGTCACTTTTCCTCTTTGGGACTAAGTCCCTTATCTGTCAAGTAGGGATTGGACTAGATGTTTTCTAAGTGTCACTCCCAGCTCTAAGTTCTATGATCTTGGAGTGTACTAGTCTAACCTCTCTTCTGGCATGTTGGAGGGGATGCTGGCCAGCTTTCCTGAGAAGAGGAGTTGGTGGGATTTGGGAGGTGAGCAACGCTTCTCATAAGTGGTTACATGGGTGAAAGAGAGAATGGCCTGGAAGATTAACATGGGCCATTTCTTGGTAAGGTCAAACACTGAGCTAGAACCAAGGAGGAACAAGTTTCAGGTTTTAATCCCAGTGTGAATCTATTGGTTGGCTTGTTCCATGGCTACCTATGGATCATCTATGGATAATGGGATTAGACTTATTCTGTATGACTTCAAAGAGCAGAGATATGAGACAAAAGTGAATTTTAGTTCAATATTGGGCAGGACTTTTTAATAATCAAAGGTATCCCACAGTAGAATGGGCTACTCCAGGATCTAGTGAGTTTCCCATCACCATAGGAATTCAAGCAGGAAGAGAATGTCCACTTGTCAGGCATACCAGAGAAAGAACTCGTGCTTCAAGCAGAAGATTGAACTGGAACCCTTCTGGCTGTAGAATTTCATAAGTCCTTGGCTCTTAATCTTGGCCCAGTGGTCTTGCAAGTGCTTGATCCTTGACATGAGATGGGATGGGGGGAAGAAATGTGGTTGAAGCTGTGCTGATCTATCACAATTACTACATAAACCACTTAAAGCACACACCACATACATCAAGTGGTCTCTAAAGACCTTTCTGGCCCTTGAATCCTATGATTCTGTGGCTTTCTCTGAGATGTCAGTGGGTAGTGATGCAATCTCTATATCAGGGGAGAGCCAATACCAAGGGTGAGGCAAACAGGGAGGCTCTTGGGAATTCAAATTAAGGCACTAGCTCTGTTCCAGTAAAAGGTGACAGAGTTCATTAAGGTTCAAGGGAAGGGGTGGGTTAACCACTGGCCTGAGAGGCATCTTTAGAGGTAGACTAGAATGCAAAACCCAGGCTAGTAGAGGAAAAAACAGAAGAGAATGCAGAATGTGACTGTTGGAACAAATAGAATGAAGCTAAATGCAAAATATGGTGGGAGAGACAAAGGAAGTGGTTAAGAACCTTGGGTGAGATTACAAAGGAAGGCTGGGTGGAGTTGAGAGTGAAGACCAGGCCCATTGAAAACCACGTAGAGAAATACAAGCCTTACCAAGAAGAGAAGAGGTCAGATGCATAGTGAAGGCTGACTTGGGTAACATCCACTCATAATTAGAATAAGAGAATCTCTGAAGGTTTATCTTTTTCATCTAAATTATTCTGTTTTATCTACATATCTAATTTATGCATTGTGTAAATTATTATATAGTAGATAAATTATTGTATGTTATATAAATTCTTGTGTATTGATGTAAATTATTACATACTATATGGATATATACTTATACTCTGTGTTATCATATATGTATGTATATGTATATATACACATATATATTTAATCCACACTGGAACAGAAATCTCCTCTACCATCTCCCTGACAAGTGGTCATCTAGCCTTCACTTGAAGACCTCCTGTGATGGGAAACTAATTTCCTCCTGATACATCACACTGCAGTTCTGAAGAGCTCTTTAGTATTAGAAAGTTGGTTTCCTCCCCACATATATTGGTCTAATTCAATTCAATAAACATTTAATTGATCTAGTACTTTGTAATTATTTGAAATTGTCATCCCTGGGGTGGCTAGGTGGCTCAGTGAATAGAGCACCGGCCCTGGAATCAGGAGGACCTGAATTCAAATGTGGCCTCAGACACTTAACACTTACTAGCCATGTGACCTTGGGCAAGTCACTTAACCCCAATTACCCTGCCTTCCCCCTCCAAAAAGAAAAAAGAAAAGAAATTGACATCCCTCTAATTTGATTTTTTTGAATTTAAGACTTCAATTTGAATTTTTGTTTGAAATTGACATCTCTCTAAATTTCACTCATTAGTTCTAGTTAATAACACTAATGATAGTTAATATTTATATATCACTTACTATGGGCCAGGCATTGTGCTAAGTGCTTTATAGTTATTAATAATCTCATTTGATCCTCACAACAATTCTGGGAGGTAGGAGCTATTATTTTTCCCATATTATGGATGAGGAAACTAAGGCAGTCAGAGGCTAAACGTTTTGCCCAGGGTCACATAGTGTCGAAGACAGGATATTTTAAACTAAAGTTTTCCTGACTTCGGATCCAGAACTAACCTAATCTAACAAGTCTTTAGGGATTCAAAATAAAAAGCAGCTCCATCGCTAAAGGAGCTTATTTTTTCCTGCATGGGGAAGGAATACATAATTTGATGCAAGAAATAGAACAAATCTTTGGTGGGATATCAGGAAAGACTTCCCGGCAGAAGTGGCCCCTAAGAATAAGAGACAGAGGTGAAAGGGCAGTGTATTTGGGGATGGCAGTGAAGTCCAGCGAAGTGGGGATGCAGGCTGTGCAAATGATTGGGCTCAGGAGGTGGAAATGTGAAATAGGAGTTCAGGGAACAGCAAGAGGCCAATTTGGCTGGAATGCAAGGTGTGTGAAAGGGAGTCAGAAGAAATGAGAGTGATAGGGAGCATAGTTCACAATTATACAACATTTCATGGCATGTGCAGTCTTAGAACAATAGTGAAGGGAAACAGGGAGGGCCCAAGTATTGCCCTTGTAGCCACGAAATATTTAGAAACCTAGAGAAAGGCCTCTAGAGCGTTGGGTGGATCTTGTGTGGAGGGATTTATGGCATGACAAGGAGGAGTTCGGAAGAATTGGCTGACATGGATGATGGACTGTGGGCTGCACCATTGGAGGCAGTACCTGAATTAATGAGATCATAGATCCATGAGGCATTTATGATTTTTAAATCACTTTCCCCACAACAACTCCGTAAGGAAGGTAGGGTAAGTATTCATTATCTTCATTTTATAGACAAGGAGACTGAAGCTCTACAATTTTCAGTGACTTGGGCAAGATCACACAGCTAAATAATCTCAGAGCAGAGATTCAAGTTTTTTTGCCTCTTTGAGGCCTGGCAAAACAAGCCAAGCCCTTGGCAACCCTTTGGCTGATATCTCTTTTGTCCTCCTCCCCATCCACCCACAATTCCTTTGACATAATACCCAGTTCCCTTCACCATCCTCGTTGCCTTCCTCAGGAAAAGTACCTGCTTATCAATGTCACATGCGATAGGATCATAGGATCATGGTGGGAAGGAAACTTTGAGGTCATCTAGTCCAATCCCCTCCTTCACTTTACACAAGAAGGAAGAGGCCAAGAAGTCATATGACTTGTCTAAGATCACACAGGGAGTAAGTAGAAGAACTGGGATGGAATTGAATGGGGAGAGTTCTTAAGTTGAGACTCTCCAGAAGTGGTATTGGAATGCAGATCGGAACTTTTGTTTAGAGTGGGCTAGAGGCAGACTGGCTTCATTTACTTATCGGAATGCACACCAGAACTTTTGTTTGGGAACAGGCTGGGAGAAGCAGACCGGAACTTTTGTATAGGGTGGGGACAAATCAATGAGGACAGGAGTTGCCTCCCTACGTAAGATTGTGAGCCTGTGGATAGCGGGACAGAGGGATTCTCTTTGTTTGAATTCGCGCTGAAATGGCACCCCGCCCCTCCTCCAATGAGAAGTCAGGGACGCCCTGGTCTTTCCCTGCGCTGAGTCTGTATGCCCACTCTCACCCAATAGAAGTTAGGGATGACATAAGAATGTATTTTTTATGACACTCAGGGGTTATTAAAGAGAGGGCATCTGGAGGGGCTCTCTCTCTTGCTCTCTCTTTCTTCAGACATGCATCAGGGAGACCCTCCCAGCTTCTTGGGTATTTAGAAATAAATATTCCTGTCCACCGAAAGCATTCTTCTGCATATCCTTTAATTGGGTAAGTGGGGTTTCTGACCCACACAGAATGGAAGTGATTGAAAGGAAAGGACAGTGAAGGGAAGACTTATAGGAGGTGGGGCAGGCAGAAGGGAGTGGATGGTCAAGAATGTGCTTACAATAAGAACAGGGAGGAGGAGAAGAGAGAAAAGGAAGAATGAGTTGGGAGGAGATTTCTTAATGCTACAAAAAAGCTATCTCTTATATATATAGAGTAAAAGGTATGATGTGGTTGCAAAAGCTCTGGCCTTGAATTTGGAAGACTGGGATAGGAATGCCAACTCAGCCACTGACACCTTATGTGGCATTAGACAAACTCCTTAGCTTCATTTCCTCATGTGTAAATTGGAGATAAGATTGACAATCTACCTTACAGCATGGGCATTTATTTTTCCCTCTTATTTTATTTTTTCTCAATTTCACATAAAAAATTTTAACAGTCATTTTGAAAAAAATTTGAGTTCCAAATTCTCCCTACCCGTGCCTTGAGAAGGCAAACAATTTAATATAGATTGTACATGTGCGGTCATGCAAAACACATTTCCACATTAGCCATGTTGCAAAAGAAAACACAATTTCCTCCTCCCCCCCCCCAAAAAAAAACCAGGAAAAAATAAGAAAAGTTTTAAAACTAGGCTTTGATCTGCATTCAGACTCCATCATTTCTTTCTCTGGAGATGGACAGCATTTTTCATGCTTGCCTTTGGTCCAAGAGCTTTGTTTTCAGTAGCTGTGATTGTTGAAGTGGTGGCCAGGCCACCAATCTTCAAGGGCTGATTCTCTGAATGACTGTAAGGGGCTAGGCTGGAAGCAAGGCCAATAGTCTAATTGCTGTTGCCATTGAGTGACTTCAATCTTGTCTGACTCTTCATGACCCCATTTGGGATTTTCTTGGTAAGGGTACTGAAGTGATTTGCTAATTCCTTCGCCAACTCATTTTACAGGTGAGAAACTGAAGCAAACAGAGTTAAGTGGCTTTCCCAGGGTCATAGAGCTAGTAAGTGTCTGAGGCCAGGTTTGAACTCATGAAGATGAGTCTTCTTGATTCCAAGCCTGTTGCACCATTTACTTAGCTGCTCCCGTAGTCCAGAGGGCACTGCTATTACAGAGCAGTCCCTCCACTAGCATCCCATTGCCAATGGCAGGGCACACAAGACTCCCCATCATTGTCCTCAGGGTTTGTATCTCTCTTCTTGGTCCTAAGTGGATTTGCCCTGGGTGTCCAAACTCCTAGACCTGACTCTAGTCAGTGAATCAGGGAGAGAAGGACATTCCTTCAAAAACATATGGTGGCAAATCAGAACTTGAGAATAAAGTATGTTTGGGACAGATTGTGGAGGGCCTCTCAAATTTAAGGTTCCATGCCCCTTCCATCATGGCCTGAGAGGAGGTGGTGGTTGAGATAATATCAGTGGTTTGACTTGCCTAACACATTCTGCCTGCTATGTTTCCTTTGGGGTTCTCGATGTTTCACTGAGGCTGGCTTGACTGTCCTGTGGAGGGCTGTTGGTTGGGTAAGTACCCCAGTAACTTATGAGGTGCTAAGTGAGGTCAGAGAGGGAAAGGATCATTAGTGACTAAGAAATCAGGGAAGGCTTCCTAGAGAAAATGGCATGTGAACTTCATTTTAAAGGACAGGTAGGAATTTGGTAAGATATTGCACCCTGTCTTGAGAAGGTAGGGACTTTGCCTCTAAGTGCTGATATGGAGGCTTGTCCTCCCCAGAGCATCCTTTGCAGATTCTCTAGCCACCTGAGCCAACTGTCCCTCAGCTGGCAATGCCCCCTCTCCCCAGCATCCCCTTGCCAACAACAGGACACACTAAATTCTCCATCACTGACCTCAGAGTCTTCATCTCTCTTCTCAGCCCTAATTGAATTTGCCCTGGGTATCAAAATTCCTAGGCTTGACTCTAGTGAGTGAATCAGGGAGAGAAGGACATTCATTTTAAAACATATGGTGGCAAACAAGAACTTGAGAATGAAGTAGGTTGGGGATAGATTGTGGAGGGCCTTGAATGCCAGACTGAAGAAATTAAGCTTTAACCTGAAGGCAATGGGGTTGTGAGCTAGGGAAGATATGCTTAGACCTGGGATTTCTATATTGGTTCTCAACTGTCCTCTTTCTCTTTTAGCTTTGGGAACTTATCCCATTCCCCTTCCCAAACCATTGTTTTTTCCACTAAGTCACTTCTTTGAGTTCCATAAGTCTATGACCTAGTGTAGAGAATAAGGTATCCTTTCGTATCTTCTATACTTAACTGCTCAAAATTAGAAACATCTTGGACCTCACTGAACTGCAGTCAGCTTCCCCAGGTACCAGCTTCTGATGCTGCTTCTCATCTGGTCCATGAGATTTAACTTTTCATTCTATAACATTCATCTTCTACATCTTTCTGTGCTTTCTGCATGCCTGAACTTCAGGATCTCCCTGGCTCACTGTATTCAGACACCATCTGTCTTGAGCCCTAATTACCTATTGTCATCATCATATCTGTGTACTTTGGTCCTGGATCAATGCTCACAGGATTGCCTGACATTCCCCATATCTGTAGGTCCTGCTGCTGCTGGAAAAGATGGGGCTGGTGGATTGCTTGAGTTTGGGAGTTCTGAGCTGTAGTGAGCAGACTAAAGACAAATGGTTGTCCACGGTAAGTCTGGCACCAATACAATGGATCCCTGAGATGAGGGCCCACCAAGCTGCCTAGGGAGCCGTGAACTAGTCCCGGTAGGAAATGGAACAGTTAAGGCATCTTTTCTAATCAGAAGCTTTTCCAAACTCTGGCTTACTGTTCTAGTTTCTAAAAGTTCCTTCTAGGTCTAACAGCAGGATTGAACCAGTGAATGACCAATACACTTCTAGCCTGTGGGCGATAAGGAGAACCAGTCTCCATGGTTCTCCCCTCCCTCGCAGCCTCCACTTCCCACCAAAAAATAAAAAAAGGACATCAGGGTTTAAAAATCCAGAATCTCTAGTTTAAAGCCTTCTTTTGAACTGAGGACAATAGAAAGTAAATAACTTGCTTCATTTCATCCAGCAGGTAGATAAGCAAAGCTTCATTTGGAACCCAGTTCATAGAAGCATAGGATTGTGGAGCTGAAAGGACATTAAATGTTTCCTAATCTAATTCTCATATTTTACAGATACCAAACCAGAGGCGCAAAGAGATGAAGCAAATTGCCTAAGGTCCTGCCGACCATTCAATACTGGGCTCCAAATCTTCTCTTATAACCGGAAAGCAGGAAAAAAAGAAAGAAGAGAAGCTAATGTTGGTTAGTAATTTGGAATTCTTCCTGGCTTGAAGCCAGGTGGGGCTTGAAGCAGGCTTTGAAAGACAGGTAGACTTTGGAAATGTGGAACAGTTTTTTGGGTGAGTCCTTGGAAGTTGAATGAGGTCATGCAGTATGCAGAAGATAGTCTCTAGGGAAGGGAGAATTCCCCAGGCTATAGCCTCTTTTTTTTTTTTTTTGAGAGACTAGGAGTTTGAAGAGGAAGAGACCTTGAGATGGGAGGGAATGTTTCCCAAATATTGAGCTGTCCAGTCAGGCTAAAAAAGCAGCTAGAAAGGGACTGAAGCAGGCCAGCAGGCCAGCAGCAAAGGAACCCTAGGGCTCAGGAACCCACCTCTGAACAGAGAAAGGAAGCTCAGCTCTGAGAGGTGAAGGACTCCTTAGGCCAAGACAAGCAGGTTCAATGACATTCCTTTCTGGGAAAAAGGAGCGGCTAGGTCTAGGGTTCCTTTGTAAGAGGGTGGAAAATTAGTATAGTATTCAAAACATGTTGATTAAAATTAAAATCACGTTGAATTGGTCTCGAGTGATGCAACCAGGCCATATTTCAGCTGGACTACTCCCTGTTCTAGGTGGGCGTCCTATCAGCAAAGTCATGGAAACCACTCTCCAAACACAGGTGACCTGGTTGTCCTAGCTACTGAGAATATTCCCAAGTCTCATCTTGTTTCATCCTGGCCCCTTCCATATCACATGATCCACCCCTGAAATGCATGGTTTTCACATTTAAATGTATTTATATTCCACATGTAACTGAAAACGTGCCAAAAGCAAAGTGGGTTACCTGGGTAGCTAGTGAGCCTCTCTGACGTCAAGACTAAGTTTTCTACAAAAGTCTGGAGCATCTCTTTTCTTGTTCTGGTGTGGGCTGGAGTAATTAAACTCTTAGATTCTCAGGGTTGGAATGTGAGATTCTGTAACTGTGAAATATTAGCATCCGGGGGGACTTTGGTTCTCTTCCTAACTCTGCCACTCTCTTAATGTGTGACAATTGGGGTAAGTGCGCCCCGCTTTAAGGTTGTGAGACAGACATTTCACAAACCTCCAAGAACAATACAAATTTATAAATGAGTGATGACCTGGCCCCCTAAAGCACTGAGAAGATCAAAGGCACACAAAGCGACCATCTTTGCTTTTTGACTTCGAATCCCTAGGGCTTAGCACAGTACCTGGCAACAGAGTAGGTAAAAAATAAATATTTGTGGAAAAAAATGCATAATGTACTTTGTAATCATAAATAATTATTACTCAATGTTATACATTTTCCCAGAGCGTAGAAATCACATATCATAAAATTAATTCATTTAATCATTCAACAGATATTTATGAAGTTCAGAATATGTGTAAAGCATTATGTTAGGCATTGAAGAGGAAATGCAAAGATGATAACAGCTAACATTTATACTGTGTAGTATGTATACTGTGTGCTAAGTGCTTTATAATTATCTCATTTTATCCTCACAATAACCGCAAGAGGCAATGCTATTATTGTTGTCATTTTACAGATGAGGAAACTGAGGCAAACAGGGGTTAAGTGATATGCCCAGGGTCATACAGCTAAAAAAGTGTCCACTTTTGATTTGAACTCAGCTTTTCCTGTCTATGGCACCTTAACACCTTAACAGGTGCATAAACTCAAAGTTGAAAGGGGCCTCCAAGGGTAGCTAGCTGAATATTCTATCTGAAGTATTAATCGTTCCTACAAAATCCCTGATAAACCAGTGAGAAGGGACTCATTGCTTAAAGTACCTACTCCTTACTCTCACTCCATTTTGTGAATCTTTAACTATTGGGAAGTTCATCCTTACATTAAGACAATACCTGTCTCTTTGTAACATTTCCCATAATGGTGTTTCAAATACATGAAATCAGTGACCATATCTTTTGCTAATTTTTCTCATTCTTCCAGTAAACGTGAGAACTAGCAAGAGAAAAGTGATGATAGTATGTAGGAAGTAAGACTGGGTATAATGGCACACACCTGTAATCTCTGTTACTAGAGGATGCTGAGACTAGAGGTGGGTCAACAGAGCTCAAGAGTTCTGAGTTGTTGTAGAGTTATATACTAAGTAAGTGTGAGTCCCTTAGAGTGAAGGTCCACCAGGCTGCCTAAGGAGGGCTGAACTGGCCCTGGTTAGAAACACAAGTTAAAGTTTCCATGCTGATCAGCAGTGGAATCCATCCCCTGAGTAGCCACTATGATTCTAGCCTGGTGGAAATTGGGAGATTCAGGGAAGGAAGGAGGGAAAGAAGGAAGGAAGGAAGGGAAAAAGGAGAAAGAGAAAGAACTATGAGAAAGAAAAAGATGAAAGAAAGAAGGAAGGAAGAGAAAGAAAGAAAGAAAGAAAGAAACAGAGAAAGAAAGAAAGAAAGAACTATGAGAATGCCCAGGAAGGGAGAGTAATCTTTGTGGCCCAAGTCACACAACAAAGTCAGACTTCCACTCCTATGTGATACTATCTTCTTGGTCCTGCTTCTCCTGGGGATTTAGCTTTAACATTTACTGAGCTTGAAAATGTTGTCTTTCCTGTATTCATCAAAGAATCAGACTAGAATGAACAGCTTTAGGATCCAATCCTGGTTCTGTCTATGACTCATTAGGCACCTGGGCAATCCACTTAACCTCACCGGGTCTCAGTTTCCCCAACCTATAGTGAGAGAGTTGGCCCTGATGACCAGTTGCCTTCCAGTGCTAACATTTTGTGTTCTCAGGTCCCTTTTGAACCCTGACATTTCATGTGCTGAGATCTTTCCCCTCTCTAACTTTTTTCTGTTCTCAGTTCTAAAAGTTCCTTCCAACTCTAACATTTCATATTCAGATATTCATTCCAACTCTGATGTGATATGATTCTGTGATTCATTTGCTCAGCAAACCCCTTTTTGCATAGCTAAAACCAAAAGCAACCAGTCCAAATGATCCCCAATTCCTAACTAATGGGATTAGCATTAATAAGGATTTACTCTACCTCAGAAAATTAAAAGAAAAAAAATGCAGTGGGAGTCTCTTTTAAAAGCTTGTAATCCATTTCCAGGAAGCAGCGGTTCTCCTTCCTTTTCCCCCACCCCAGACCCCAGTAATAATAGCTTATATTTTTAGAATGCAAGGTTTGCAAAGCAAGGTATCTTATTTGATCCTTATATAACCCTGGGAAGTAGATATACTACGGGTATTATTAGCCTGGTGTTGCAGATGAGGAAACTGAGGTTCAGAGACTTGCCTGTGGTTTCAGAGGAAGGATTTGAACCAGGCCTTTCCTGATTCTCAGGTCATTAGGCTTTCCACAATAATAGTTACCATTTGTATACTGCTTCAAAGTTTACAGAGCATTTTACATAATCTACCTCATTTTATCCCCTTAACAACCCTGGGAGGCAGGTATTACTATTATCCCCATTTACAGATGAGGAAACTGAGGAAAACAGAGGATTTGGAGTGTTTTGTTTTTAGTGACTTACCCAGGGTCACACAGCTAGTAAGATATCCAAGGCTGGATTTGAACTAAGGTCTTTCTGACCCCAGGCCCAGTGATTTATCCGCCATATCACCTGGATGCTTCCTAAATGGTCGTTGATTGATTAGACTATACCAAACAAATTAAGTCAAATCCCTTTCCCTGTGGGTTGCTATGATTCAAGTGCCAACAATGTACTTTTGGCTGCACAGAACATTGTTCCCAGTTATTACTGAGTTCCTCATTTCATCTAGAAAGAGAAGAGAAGAAAGACACTTACCTTGGACCAGGGTGAGAATAGAGTGAGAACAAACCTGATTTTTCCAGGCCAGCTTCTAAGGTGCCCCTGATTCAGCACCCCAAGTTAATGGCAAAGGAACCCAGACTTGGATCCAGTCACAAAGAAGGAGGGCAAGGGGTTTTGTTGTTGTTCTGTTGTTTTCATATTCGCAGTCCCTCAGGGCTTTAGTGGATTCTGGTTTCCTTTAAGAAGCTTAAACCAGGCAAAAGTCCTAATACCTCACAGAAAGAAACAGACACCTCTAACCAGGTGTCTTTCTTTGTGGTGTTGTTAAGGAAAAAACAAAGACAAAATTGGTTCCAAATCTCAGATTTGCCTGAAGGATTCAGATGTAGGAATCTGAGGCACTTGGAGAGTGGGGGACTGGGGACAGGTTATAATCTATGGGAATATTTATTAGTATGAGCATGGAAATATTTGTGTTTATCTATGGAAATGTGGATCTGAATGTGTTTAAGAGTATGTGAGTATGTAAAGATAAGTGTAAGAGTATATAGATGACTCCCAGACCTATATCTCCAGACCTAATCTCTCTCTTAAACTATAATATGGGATGACCAGTTGCCTGTTGGACGTCTCCACCTGGACATCCCAGAGGCATCTCAAATAAAGCTAGATCTAACATAAAACTCATTCTCTTTCCCCTAAGTCCAACCCTCTTCCAAACTTTCCCATCACTTAAATCCAATTCACTTGCAAGTCAAGACATCACCCCCATGATGTCATTGGTCCCCTTCGAGAATGAAGGAAGAACAACAACACTTCTGCGGAGGGATCCTCCAATCTTCCAGTCATCCAAATTCACAGACTTGCAGTTATCCTGGATTTTTTCTTGTACCTTATTCCCTGATATTCAATTAAATTCCGCAAATGTGTATCAAGTACCTACCATGTGTCAGGCCGTGTGCTGTGGCTATAAATAATACAGACACAAATAAAACAAGTCTTTTCTGTCAAGGAGCTTATGTTCTCCCGGGAGAAAACAACGTGTACACAGATAAATAGAAACAAAACATAAAATAATTCTGAGTGGGGGAGAAGCAGTGATAGATGGGAAAATCAGGAATGGCAAGAGGTGGTGTCTGAGCTCGGCTTTGAAGGAACCTAGGGATTCTACTAGGCAGAGGGGAGGAACGAGAGCATTCTCGGCATAGGGAACCTCTTGTATGAAGATACAATGATGGGAGACGGAGCATCCAGTGGGGGAAACAGAAAGCATGACAGTTTGGCTGTAATACAGTGTTTGAGGAGAAGCAATAGGCACTCAGTGTGGAAAGGTAAGATGAAGACACACTATGAACGATTTAACTTACCAGGAAGAGGAGTTTTATATTTTTATCCTTTAGGCAATAGGGAGCTACCGAAAACAATTGAACAGAAGAGTGACAAGGTCAGACCCATACTTTAAGAACATCAGTTTTGCAGCTTTGTGCAAGACAGATTAGAGAGGGGTAGAACTGGGATGGGGGAGAAGAGACTAACCAGGGAATAGTTGAAGAGGCTAAGTGACAGCAACTAGGGCCATAGCTATGTGAGGGAAGAGAAGAGGATGGTAACAAGGGATTTTGTGGTAGTAAAATAGAATTTGAAAACTGATTATATCTTGGGGGGTTAAGAGAGTTTGAAGAGTAGAGATTGACTATTAGGTTGTCAATCTAGGGGATCTAGCAGTGGTGCTCTCAACAGAAACAGGCCTAGAGAGGTGGTTTTAGAGCAGCAGTTCTCAACCTGTGGGTGGTGACCCCTTTGGGGGTCGAACGACCCTTTCACAGGGGTCACAGGGGTCGCCTAAGACCATCAGAAAACACATATTTCCGATGGTCTTAGGAACCAAGATACCACTCCTCTATCTGTCTCCAGGCAGGTCAACCCACATGCAGATACGCCCACATACGAATATTAAAGGGTCGCAGCATTAGGAAGGTTGAGAACCACTGTTTTAGAGGAAGGTAATGAATTCTGTTTTGGATATACTAAGTCTGAGATGCTGAAAGGACATCAAGGTGAAAATGTTCAACATGTTTTGGATAGAGATGTGGATTTGGAATCAGGAAGATCTGAGTTCAGATCTTTCCTTTGATACTTAGACTTATAACTCTGGGCAAGTCATTTAACCTGTCAATACCTATAAAATAAGGAGTTTGGACTGAGTAGCCTATAAGATCCCTTCCAGCCTAAATATGTGATCGTAAATTGTGAGATTAGAGTAAAAGAGAGAAATTAGGATTGGGCATGTAGATTTGGGAGTTACCTGCATGGAGATAGTAATTTAACCCATAGAAACTGACTAAATCATAGAGAGAGAATGGAGATAGACAGAGACTGAGAAAGAACTGGAAATGAGCTCAGGACAGAGCCTTGGGGCACACCCACTCAAAGTGGGCAGGACACAGATGGTGATCCAGCCGAGACTACCAAGAAGGAGTGGGCAAATAGGTAGGAATAGAACTGAGATAGCGTGCCAGCTGGGTCACAAAAACACAGGGAGAAGACAGTGTTTAGGAGACCAGAGTAGTCAACCCTGTCAAAAACTAAAAGTTGGTCAAGCATGATGATAACTGGAAAACGGTCTTTAAAATGGAAGTTGGAAGATCATGGGTAAGCTCGTAAGAGTTGAGTGGTGGGGTGGGAAAGCCAGGTTTGAGAAGTGAGTGGGAGGTAAGAGATTGGAGACAAGTGTAAACAACTTTTTCTTGGTGTTTGGGTGTGAAAGGGAGGAGAGAAATAGGAAAATACCTTGAGGGAATCTCAGGGTCAAATGAAGGAGTTTTTTTTTTAAGGATAGGAAGATATGGACATATTTGTAGATGGTAGGCAAGAAGTGGGTGAATAAAGAGGTAAATTGAAGATCGTAAGGAAAGTAGAGATGGTAAATGGGAGCATGTTACCTCAAGAGATGGAAAGTGGTGGAATCAAAGACACAGGAAGAGGGGTTTGCCTTGGCAAAGAAAAGGACCATTTCTTCTGAGACTGGAGCAAAAGGGGGAAAAGTAGGAAATGAGGAACAGGGGATTTGAGGTATAAAAGTGAGGATAAGCAGAGTGTTCCAACTGAGATGGCCTTAATTTTCCTGGTACAGTATGAAGTCTAAGGTCCAATGCCAAGGTCCCCCATTGCATCCTGGGCCATCTCCAGTCACCCTGGAATATCTGGTCACTGGATCCAGATGGCTCTGCAGGAGAAAGTGAGGCTAGTGACCTTGCATAGTCCTCCCCCACTTAAATCCTCCAATGCACTTGCATGTCATGGCATCACCTCCCTGATGTTATGGTTCTCTGAGAGTGAAGGACAAATAACAGTATGAAGTGAGGTCCTCTGATGAAAAAAAAGGAAGAAAGTGGGATGGGTATCTTGAAGAGAAAGTTTGGATTGGTCTTTTCAATTCTACTTTCAAATATCTCAAATTCCCATTTCTTTGCCTGTGGTGCTCTCTTACCCGTACTTATTCCCACAGTCTTCTTTTATTATACTCCCAACTTCCATTCTCTTCCCCCTCCAATCCCTCTTCCACAAAGCTGCCTAAATAAAATCTAACCCAGTCATTCCACTACCAAACAAAATGCACTGCTTCCCTATTGCCTCTGGGATAACTGATAATTGCATGGGGTTTTAAAGTTTAAAAAGAATTTTTACACACGTTATCTCATTGTAAGCTCATAGCAGTACTGGGAGGCAGATATTACTACTATCTTTATTGGTCAAATGGAAAACTCAGCAAGGGTAAGTGATTTGCCCAAGGACACACAGCTAATAAGTGTCTGAATGGAATTTGAA
The DNA here is from genome assembly GCA_028627135.1 of Pseudochirops cupreus. Taxonomy (NCBI): domain Eukaryota; kingdom Metazoa; phylum Chordata; class Mammalia; order Diprotodontia; family Pseudocheiridae; genus Pseudochirops; species Pseudochirops cupreus. Next base: position 517,190,841 of record CM053580.1, read on the forward strand.
CCTAAATCTGCTTGACCCCAAGTCCAGCTTTCTACTCACTACATATCACATTACTTCTAAAATAGAAATTTTTCATCTTTTCATCTAAAAAAATATTACGAGTAGTTTATTAAATTATTGTGGGGGCTTATAGCACATTTGTTGTTGTTGTTGAATGGCATTCAAAAAACAAAGAAAAAACCCCCCAACAAATGGGGAACCAGACTGCTAAGGTCCTGTTTTATCATCCCGGTGCTGTCTATGGTCACATTTCCTTTTGGGATCCTTATAGCCCATCACCACCACCTTTATGTAGGCCTCCTGCTTCTCCTCTTTGAAATGGGAAGATATTTGTCCTTGAGGATGACCACAGCACAGAGCACATTGAGCCATTCAGGAAAAGAGGATGGCAGGAAGCTTCACCTGGGCCCAGACCTTGCCCCATTCAGTCTCACCTGACTTGTTATGCCATCTTGAACTTAGCAGTAATTCCCTTCTTAGGGAATCAGTCTCTCACCACTAAAACTTTTTCCAAATCCTGTGACCTCTTCTCGTCCTCAGCCCTGGGCTAGCCTGCCGTATCTCTCATCTCTGGAAACTGCAAGAAATTCTGGAACTTCAGTCCCTTTATTACCTGGAAAGCATTTGTGGGCAGTGAGTTTGTCCCCACTCCTTGCTCCCTTCTGATGCCTTCTTCCACATTTGGGCCAGTACCTTGACAGTCTATAATGAGACTGAGATATACCTAGCCCACGTCCCAGTCTGAGCCAGGCCACTTGTCAAGAGGGTCATAGAGGTTCAGAATATCAAAAAAATCAGTACAGAGAAATATGGAGCTTACAAAACAGTAAAGCGGGCCAACTTGATTGAAGGGAGATATATTCACAAAATGAAGAAAGGTGGCCAAGGAGAGTAGACACAGGGCAGCCCACTGGGGTTAGAAGGAATTAGGTGTGGTCCTAGAGAGAATGGGGAACTCTCTCCTCCAAAATCAGAAAGATCTGGTGGGTTTTTACAAGGTTCTTATCTGGGTTCTAGCAGGACTAGGCATAAGGGGAAGGGAACCAGGTGCTTGGTTTCTGCAAGCTGGTGCTGATTCATGCAAGTAGGTGAAGGGAAGACTCCTGGGGAATTAGGAGTTCGGGTTTCATTCAGACTTCCTGATGGAGGGAAAAGGGACTTTGGGCCATTGGTGCTGGTTTTATTCTAACAGGGTAAGATTCAGTTTTCCTGTGGGGGGGGGGGGGTTTGGGCTTACTCAGGACTTCTTTGCTAAAGAGAGGTGGGGATGGGGGAGTGGGAAGGGATTAAGCATTTATATAATGCTTGCTATGTGCCAGACACTATGGTTTTGTTCAGTCGTTCTAATTGTGTCTGACTCTTCCTGACTCCATTTGGAGTTTTTTTGGCGAGGATACTGGAGTGGTTTGCCATTTCCTTTGCCAACTCATTTTACAGATAAGGAACTGAGGCAAACAGGGTTAAGTGACTTGCCCAGAGTCACAGGGCTAGTAATGTCTGAGGCCAGATTTGAACTCATGAAGTTAAGTCTTCCTGACCCCAGGCCTGGCACTCTGTTCATTATGCCACTTTCACTCTGTTCATTATGCCACTTTCACATCCCCGTTCTACAGTTGAGGAAACTGAGGCAAATAGAAGTTAGGTGACTTGTCCAAGGACATCCAGCTAGTAAGTATCTGATGTCAAATTTGAACTCAAGTCTTCTTGATTAAGGGTCCAGGGCTGTACCATCAGCTGACCCTAATGGAATAAGGAGACTACTGGGGTGATTTCAGCCATCAATTGCATAAGATACACAAACCAGTCTTAAAAAAAAAAAAGGAACTGCCACAGTCTGCGGACCCAAGAATCAGGTAAGAGAATCCAGAAAATCTGGTGAGGTGGGAGCAGGGGGCAGGATGGGATTTGGGTCTTTGGTTTCTGCTCAGTGGCTATCTCCTATCTACTTTCTGCCTTTCTCAGTCCCTCTATTTCTCAGTTTCTTTCCTTCCCTCTCCTTTATGCCATCTGTGTACCTCCGAGTCTTTTCATCTCTGTTTTTCTTTCATCTCAGTCTCCCTCACTGGACCATTGTATTTAGAACTGAAAGAAATTTTAGAGACCATGGAATCCGACCCCTTCATCTTTAAGATTAGGAAGCTAAAGCCCAGAATGGGGCTGGGTTTCTGCTTTTGGAACTCTAGCAGACTGAGAAGGTCTATTGTGTGCTAGACTTCATGTGGTCATAATAAAAATTGTCATTATAATTATAGCTAGCATTTATATAGCAAGGCACTTTAAAGATATTTTATTTTTTTCCAACAATTCTGGGAGGTAGGTGCTATTATACTCATCGTTCTACAGATTGAGGAACTGACTCAGGTAGATTTAGGGACCAATTCCCTCCATCTACCCTGCCCCTGAAACTCCAGACTGGCTGCTTTGTGCACAAAAGTTGAAGTTATTATGCAATAATCTAACATTTTATTTGTGATTGGTGGTGAGGGTTCAAAAGGGAAAGAATATAATATAGTGGATTTCAATTCAGACCACTAAGTTTGGAATCCAGATGATACTTATTATCTGTTGTGTTTGACCTTCATTTTCGAAGAGGACCATGGCATCAGGGAAATGATGACATGACTTGCAGTTGACTTTGATTTGAGGGAGGGAGGGCTATGCAAGGTCACCAGCCTCACTTTCTCCTCCAGAGTCATCTGGGTCCAGTGACCAAATATTCATCAGGATGACTGGAGATGACCAGGATGCAATGGGAGACACTGGCCCTTTTAGGCTAAGGCCTTTTCAGGTACTCACTTAGAGTGAGGTAATCCCCATTCAGTGAATAGGCCTCTTTAAGAAGTCAGTCAAGGGATGGCACGTTTAATTAGAAAAAATTTTAAAAAATCAAGCTGGGAGGGGAAGACCCTTAGGCTTGCTGTTCCAAAGAGAAACAGTTACCATTCGGCAGCATATATACTAAAAAGTGGAACAATACGGAGAAGATTAACATGGCCCCTGTGCAAGGATGACTCCCAAATTCGTGAAGCGTTCCCTATTTTTCTGAAGTTCGTACATTGGACCACAATAAGTCCCTGCCCAAGCTCCAGTTAGAGTCGATGCCAATGGTAACTGTTCATTATCTGGATGACTTTGGGCAAGTCACTTCCTCAGCCTTGAATCACTATTTCCTGTAAAATGAAAGGGTTAAACTTTATGATGCTTTGAGCTCAAAAATTAGAATCCATAAGAGACTTACCTAGAAGATTGTAAGTAGCAAAGCTGGAATTTGCACACACATCCACTCACCCATTGCTATTTTCAATGCATTAAAATTCCTTTCCTTTCCTTCTCTTTTGACTCTCTCTCTCTTTCTCCCTCCCTCCTCCTTTCCTCTCCTCTCCTCTTCTCTCTCTTTATATAGGTGCCTTCTCTGCTCTTTCTGTCTCTCTATACCCCTTTCTTTCTCTATCATGACTTTTCTCTTCCTTCCACTTTCTTTCCTGTTTCCCTCTGTCTCTCTCTTTTCTCTTTCTTCCTCTCTTATTCTCTCTCTCTTTATCTTTCTTGTTTTCTCTTTCTCTTTCTGTCTCCTAGCCTCTTTCATTCTTTTTCTTATCTTCTTTCTTTCTTTCTTTCTTGTCCCCTCTTCCCTTTATCTTTCCCTCACCTCTCTTCTTCGCTCTCTCTCTCTCTTCTGCTCCCCTAGTCCTCTGTCAATTTCTCTAATTTTCTATAACCCTCTTGCTTCTTTTTATCTTTCCCTTACTAGCTCATTGTCTGTTTCTCTTTGCTTATTTGTCTCAGTCTCTGTTCATCTTCCTTACTTACCATCTTTGCCTCTTCCTCTTTCTCTCTGTGCCTCTCTTTAATCTGTCTCCAACTCTGTGTCTATGTCTCCTATTATCCACCCCGTTCCCTACCAGTCTCCTTGTGAGGGGCTCTCCCATCCTAGTTCTAGTCCCTTAGAAGGCCAGAGGACATGATAGGCCCAGGGCCATACCCTGAAATAGGAAGAGTTTGTCTTTTGTACTTCCCGTCCTTACCCACATCTTCACTTTTTAGGGTAACCACCTTGGCCATCAAGTGCTGGAAGCCTGCTCCCCTCTGTGCCCCCACTGCTACCCCAGCACACCCTGTGCCTACGGGTGATTTCTCTTCCAATCCCCCTGGGATCACAGGCCTCCTGCCTCCCTGACACCATCCTCTCCTACACCTCCACCCTGCAGACCAGTCCCTCAGGGCCCCTTTACTGGCACTTTCCAGGGTGGCAATTTCTTGTTTCTTTTTTTAAAATAGCTCAAGGTTTCTCTCTCCCCTCCCAAGAAACAAATGCAAAGATCTTCTGATGTATATACCACATGTGTGCACACAGACACATTCTCAACAATGAAAACTGCCCAAAGGTGCTGCCTCAATCAATTAATAAATAATATTTATTAAGCACTCATTATGTGCCAGAAACTGTGCTAAGTGTCTCGGAAGGTAGATGGTTCCCACTCATTGTGAGTCTTCAAGCACAGCCTGATTCTGGATGACCATAGGTGTTTGGAGCTGGAAAGGGCATAGAGATCATCTAGTCTAAAGCCCCCATTTTATAGGTAATAAAATGAAAAGCCAGAAGTGACTTACTCAAGGTCACAGAGGTAGTAAGTAGCAAAATCGAGATTTGAACCCAGGTCTTCAGATGCCAAGCCCAAAACTCTTTCCTTTTCTTTTGTAGAAGAGAATCTGACACAGATCAAGTCAACGAGCATTTGTAAAGGGCCTACTGTGTGCCCCCCAAAATAAATAAATGAATGAATGAATGAATAAAAGACAGCCCTTATTCTCAACGGGCTGATAGTTTAATGGATAAAGGCAATATATAAAAGAGAACTGGGGGAAGAAGAGGGAAAAGAAGATATGTGGGCAGGAGCATGGTGGAGAAAGAAATCAGAGTCAGGAGCAGAGTCCTGAGAGGAATGAAGAAGTAAATGAAGAAATAACCCTGGTGAAAGCTGGACTTTGAGGTCCCTTCTATCTCTGAAAGCCTATACTTTGTAAGAGGTGCTGTTGCCCAGTGTGATAGTGTGGTAGAGAAAACCCTGGATCAGGATTCAGGATAACTGTATTTGAGTTCCAGATTAGTCATAGGACTGTGGGCAGGTCACTTCCCCTAAGTCTCAGTTTTTTTATCCGTAAAATGGGGCTAATGACCCCTCTTCCCAGAGGATCATAGATTACAGAACAGATGTGGAAGTTGATTTGTTACCATAAAATCCTATATAACTGTGAGGGTTTAGTACTATGAGATTATTATTTGAAGCTGCTTCAAGATATTTTCCTCATTTGTACAATGAGGGAGTTGAACTAATTCTCTAAGGGTCCCTTCCAGTCCCAAATCTTATGATCTTATGATCCTAGTTTTTATAGCTTCTAGTCAGATGTGTCCTGATGCCAAGGGGGAAATCACTAGGCAGGCTTAGTTACCTTTGGCCTGCTCCACCCAAGCCAGGCCCCCTGGCTCCTCCTGGGGCTTCCTCCTTCCCATCCTTCAGGAGAGTGAATCTCTTGTCTCCTGAAAATTGAGTGGGGCCCAGTTGTTCACAGCTTCCTTTCTTTCTGTTGGCAGGAGGCCTCAGAAGTCTTTTCCTGACCTCTTCTGCCCCAAAGGATGATACAGGAAGCCTTGAAAGCTTCCCGTCCTCTCACTTTTAAATGTGGCCTGACTGGGAGTTCCCTTCTGTAGCAGTCTGGGATTGTTCTCTATGACTTTGGGTGGGAGCCGAGGCCTCCGGTTTATCTGGATAGGCCCAGCCCATCCCACTGGGACAGGAAGCCAGGAAGCACTTCACACCCTAAGCAATGCTTCCCTCAGGGCTATTTAGAAGGAAGAAAAACAGCACTGGACCTCAGAATCCTAGAACTATAGTGTTAGAGAGCCTGAGCAGACCTTAGCCTAACCAATGTTATCACAGAGAGCACTGAATGTTAGATCTAGGTAAGAACCTTAAAACACAGAGTGTTAGAGCAGATATTATTAGAGCTGGATGGAACAATGTATTAGATCCTTGAGGGTAGGACTATTTAACTTTTTTGTCTTTTTGTCTCCAGAGCTTAGCCTGGGCAGATACTAAGTGCTTCTTAAATGTCTAACAAATTCGAAGAGACATTAGAAGCTACACTAGGTCCAAACCTGAACTCATCCTTTTTCCTCCAAATCTGCCCTCCCCCTGCTTTCACTATTTCTGTTAATATTAACACCAGGTAACCAGGCCCCAAACCTTAGATTCATCTTTGACTCTTTCTTCTCCATCATCCCTCAGCATCTAATTAGTTGTCAAATCCTGTTGACTATCCTATTCTAACTGCTACCAGGATGATTTAGGTCCTTATTACCTTTCCCCTCAATTATCATAATGGTTGTTTTTGTGGGAAACCTTTACTTCCCTCTAAGTCTATTGGCCTCTAAGTCTTCCTCTTTCCAAACCATTCTTCACACCTTGGCCTGAGGAGTCTTATTTCATGGTTTTTTCTTTCAAAAACCTTCAGTAGCTTCCTCTTATCTACTGAATAAAGTCAATATTCTTTGTCCTGGCATTCAATGTCCTTCAGAATCCAGTTTTTCCTTACTTTTCCAGATTTGCTTCACACTGTTCCCCTGCATGTATTTCCCATTCCAAAAGGAATGTACATTTCTAAAACAGAATACTCATATTTTCTTCTATACCTAGAACAGACTTCTACTAATGCTCTCCATCAGAAATCTTTGTCTCTTAAAATTGATTGCCTCTTTCCAGGTCCAAATTATGAGTCATTTACATTATGAAGTCATGCCTGAACCCCAGAACAAAAAGTGATCTCTCTTTCCTCAAATTTCTTATAACCTTTTGCCTGATTCTTTTCTTTATCCTTATTATAGTCTCCCTTACTTCATAGTTATTTATGTTTCATCCATATAAGGACTGGGAATCCCTATCTCAACTCCTACTCACACTGATAAGTTGGGTCCCCCAGAGCAAGACTAGATACTGCTCCTCCTCTAGGCTCTGGGGTGCCCCTAGAGCAGCAGTTCTCAACCTGTGGGTCACGACCCCTTTGGGGGTTGAACGACCCTTTCACAGGGGTCACAGGGGTCACCTAAGACCATCCGAAAACACATATTTCTGATGGTCTTAGGAACTGAGACACCATTTCTCTATCCATCTCCGGGTGGGTCTGCCCATATGCAGATACACCCACATACGAGTATTAAAGGGTCGTAGCATTAGGAAGGTTGAGAACCACTGCCCTTGAGAGCAGTAGGGTTTTTCCTCTAATCAGCTCAAGCCCCCATTTTTGGGAGTTCTCTCAATATCAGTTACCTATTATAGTTAGTATCTCCTTTGCATCATTGATACCTTCCAATGAATAGTGCCCCAGTTTCATTTAAACAATTAACACTGATTCATTTTTACAAAAGGATATTTACTGAGAAGATATAGCAAGAGCAAAAGTACAAACCGTTCCCTCTCACTGCCCCTCACCACCCGCTGCCCTCAAAGACCTAGATACATATACTTCCCATGTGATCTTGGTGCCTGAGGAGAATGGAATCAACCTTGAAGTACCTGCTACAAACATTTGTCCACCAAGTTAACTTCTGAATGTGGCACAGCTGATTGATGAGTCACGAGGCATTCCCTTTGATCTTCTTCTATCCTGGGTCAAACAGATCACTCAGGACTTGGAGCCTCTGACCTGTCTGGCAGGGTCTACGGCTCCTGACCCTTGGCAATTTGCTCTCCTGACCTTTGGAGGAACACAAGATCAAAGCCTAGTCTAAAATAGCTTCACCTACGAGCTGGAAAGAATAGAATAGAAAAAGAGTAACAGAAAATTACACAATAGAAAAAGAAAATAGCCACACCTCATGACACACTGTCAGTGGGCTGGTCAGTCAGGGAATAAAAGCCCAGAGCCCCTCTCCCCACCAAGAAGCTTACAGCACTCTTCACTTCAGTGCAGCCAAGAAACAGAGAGAGTCTGAATCATTGTATTAGCACCTGTGGTAAGGACTCTCAGTTCTGGATCATCAGTCAATGGAAAGGCTCCTCTTCAGGCAAGCAGATCTGAATCAATACCTGTGAATGCTGTGAAGTCTGGAGACTGTATTAGTCAGAGCCTGAAGCAAATGTTCACAAGGCCTGGATTCTCATTGCCAATCTCGGACTGACCGCCATTACATATGTATAGATCTAATTCTCTCTATTGAACTAGAGATCTCTCGAGGGCAAAGTCTGTCTCCTTTGTAGGGAGAAAGGGAAGGGAATAAGCATTTGTTAAACACCTGCTATCTTCCAGGCACCTGCTAAGGGCTTTACAAATATCATCTCACTTGATCCTCACCACAACCCTGTGAGGTAGGAGCTATTATTACAATTGAGGAAACTGAGTTAGATAAAGGTTAAGTGACTTGCCCAGGGTTACATGACTAGTGTCTGAGACTGCACTGCAGGCCTAGGGCTTTATCTACTGGGCTGCCTCATTGCAGAACACAAAACCAATGTAGGAGACAATAAATGTCTGTTAAATTGAACTGGACTTGAAAGGCAGTTTAGAACTCATCTAGCCTAATACTCTCACTTTACAGATAGGGAAACTGAGGCCCTTGGAAGAGAAGTGACTCATGTAGGGGCAGATAGGTTTCCTGTTTCATAGTTCAATACTGCAATGGAGACTTTCACTATAGACCCCACTTTGTGATCCTAGATGAGAAGAAAGGGTCTCATTCCTGAATCCTCTACCCTTTTTCCAACTCCAACTCATTCAACTTCCTAAGTCAAGCATGGATTCAAATATCCCACAATTACCTTAAATAACTTATCAGAGAGCCATCATTAGGTGAGGTCCTAGCTCCCTAACCTACAGCAATATGATACAATAAACTTTTTTTAAGGGACTAGGCACAGAACATTGTGTTAGGCACTGGAGGAGATGCAAAGTTGAGTTAGGAGTCTATAGTCTAGTAGGGATGGGGATTGGAACTATGATTTCATTGGTATGGAGAACTCCAGGGTAAGGAAACTCCCTCTACTAATGCAGATTGTCACCTTATAGTCTGCTCTGTGACTTAGTCTTAAGAGAGTTGACTGGAATGCTTAAGAGTAACTTACCCAGGATCACACAGTCAGTATAGGACTTTGAACCCAGGATTCCCTGCTTCTGAGACCAACTCTCTCTATCCAATACACCAGGAAATGTGTACAGAGAGGCAACTTTTCTTACATTGGAAGAACCTGAGGGAGGTGCAAAATGAAATATTATGGGAAGTCTGAAAAGGAAAGTCATTATTAGTTGGAAAGATCAGAGAAGGCTTCATGGAGAAGGTGTCACTAGAGTTGAGTTTTAAAGATAGGGTAGGAATTTTCAGTCAAAGAGAAGGAGGGCATTTCAGGCATAGGGAACAGCCTGAGCAAAGGAATGGAGGCAAGAAAGCTTAGTGTAGTGTGTTTTTGGTGGCAGAGAGTTGTCCAGATTAGCTGAATCACAGAGTGATGAGCATATTGTTTCTTGGGCATTTCCCCTCTCTGGGCCTCAGTCTCCTTATTTGTAAAATGACGACAAATGTGTAAAATTTGTAAAATTCTTGTTTGTGGGACTAGATAGATGGCTTCTGATGTCCTTTCCAGCTGTGATCCTGTGTCAGGCTGACCTGCTAGGGTTTATGCCCCACTGCCATAGCCATAGTTACTGCCAAATCTACACGAAGACTCAGAGAAAGATATTGGAGTGGAAGTCTTCACATTATTAATAAACAAAAGGCAATAATCAATAACAAACTCTGCTCGAACAGAGGTAAAAAGTGGGGTCTGGGATGCGGATCGGAGGGAGGAGAGAGGAAATGAGTACTCATTAAAAAGTCCTGAACCATAGGGTGACTAGCAATCCCCATAACAATGGCTCACTGCGGATATCCTCTCATTAATTTATTTCCTCCCTGGTGGCCTTTAAGTCTTCCAGGAGATAACCAGACCTAACTGACCGACCTAACTACAAGTAAAGTGAGTGGTTATTTATATAACATGGTGGCATGTGGTAGAAAGAGCCTTGGATTTCAAGTCAGAGGATCTAGGTTCAAGTTCTGAGACTCTTGAGTCTAATTAGTCTGTCTCTTCCATCTCTTGGCTCTCTTTGGGCCCTTCCGTCAAGGGAGAAGATGGATGATGCCAACCTCTCCTCAGGTCACTCAACGGAGACAAAGCCTTCTGAGGAGAAATCAATAAGTAGACCTTTGATCATGTCCTTATTCTCTGCTTGCTGCACTGGAGATCTTAGGAAAATTTTCCCTTTTGAATGACCCAAGGGTCACTTTCTCTTGGTTGAGTTGAATCACCTCATTCCCAATCAGGGAGCTCCTTCATTCTTTGTTTTTTGTCATGTATTCTCATATGTATTCTTTCTCTACTTTCTGTTTTGCTATTGACTTGGTTAGACAGGTTTCTTTACTCTTCCTGTGTGTGTCTTTGTGGTATTTGGTAGTGTGACATTTAAAAAGTTCAAGAGACAGTTTCAAGGTAGTCATTTTATTAATTATATTAGCATGTTATTAATAAAAGAGGTCAGTGGCACTCTGGAATACCAAAGACCACTCATATTGGTGGGCTCACTGTTTATATGCTCTTGGAAGAATTGGTCTTCCTGAGGGTGTCAATCAATGCTGATTGGTTAAAAATTAAAGAAAAAATGGATATTATAACGAATGTGGGCTCATTCTAATGAGGGCCATGGGGGTACATTACTTGGATCACCCAAGTTGTGGTCAAAGAGACATCAACTTCCATATCATCTGTCTGACAGAAGGGAAAATCCACATTTTTCTCAGACGGATCTGAATAAACACAATGTACAGGAATCCACCTATTACCCAAACTTGAAATTTCTTTCACTGTCTTTGATTTGATCTTAGCCAAGTTAAGTCTTTGCCCAAGATTTCTCACACTGGTTGATTTCTGGATGAGAAAATAGAAAAGAGGAAAAACCTTGGTCCTAATTCAATAATTAGTTACTAATACAAGAGGGAAATAATTATTTCTCTCAGTAAGATGGGAGTGAAATCTTGGACTTGGGGTCCCCTACCCCCATAAAAATAGTTATCAGGAGTTTAGCATGAACCTTAAAATTATATCCCCTAGACTAATAATATTTAAGGGAGTTACATATAATTGTATTGGTACTCTCTCTTTGTAAGGAAAGTACGGTGATGGCCAGTGTCCAACCCCAAATTCCTATTTCTCCTCTTGACAGGAATTAAAGTTTCTCTTGGAGAATGTTAGGGGAAGGAGATATTAGATGTATCTATTTCTTCTTCCCTTTGAGCCACACACTGAGATATTCCTTGCTGTGTAACAAAGAATATGTTTCGAGTAAAAAAAAACAAAGAAAATAGAAAAATCAGCAAAACAGATCAATATATTGAAAAAGTCTAAAAATAGAAGTAATGTTCCATACCCGTGGACTTCCTCACCTCTGTGAAGGAGTTGACTAGGGGTATCTTCTGATATACTACACACGCACACAGACACACACACACACACACACACACATACACACACAAATATGACATATTTTTGGAGTCTTGCTTGTTCTCTGAATAACAGATTTAACAGGAAGAAAGAGAATAACTTGTTTGTCAAAGAGACAGAAAGGGAGTGGTCAGAGAGGTGGAAGGAGAACCGTGTGAGTACAGTATTACAGAAGTCAAGGGAGGAGAGGTCATCAATTAAATCAAATTAAATTAAATAAACATTTATTAAGCAACTAATATATCCCTAAGTACTGAGGATACAAAAAGAAGGCTAAAAAGGGATAGTCCCTGCCTTCAAGAAGGTTACGATCTAAGTGGGGGGGGGGCATGCAAACAATTATATACAAAGCAAGTTACACTCAGAATAAACAGGAAATAATTAACAAGGAAGGCCCTCAAGTTAAGAGGGATCAGGGAAGGCTTCCTGTAGGAGGTGAGATTTTTGTTGGGACTTAAAGGAAGCCAGGGAGATTGGCATTCAGAACGGAGAGGGGAGATCATTTCAGGCATGGAGTTAAGCCAGAAAGAATGCTTGGAGCTGAGAGATTGGTCATGGAACAGCTAGGAGTTGAGTGACACTTGATCAAAGATTACATGTTGGGGGCAGCTAGGTGGGGCAACAGATAGAGCACTGGCCCTGGAGTCAGAACCTGAGTTCAAATGTGACTCCAGACACTTAACTTTGACCCTGGACAAGTCACTTACCCCCAACTGCCTCCAGAAAAAAAAAAGAGTACATGTTGGGGAGTAGGGTATGAAGAAGACTGGAAAGGTAGAAGGGAGCTAGGTTATGAATGTCTTTAAGTACCACGCAGAGCATTTTGTATTTGCTCCCAGAGACAATAGGAGACCATCAGAATTATTGAGTAAGGGGTGACATGATCAGACTTGTGTTTTAGGAAAATCACTTCAGTATCTGGATAGAGAATAGATTGGAGTGGGGAGAGATCTGAGGCAAGCAGACCTACCAGCAGGCTATTGCAATAATTCAGGCATGAGATGATAAAGCCCTGTACTAGAGTTCTGGCAGTGTCAAAGAAGAGAAGGGGCATATTTGTCTACTAGACATACAGTTTGAGATATCTGAAAAGCAGTTGGAGATGGGGGACTGAAGTTCAGCAGAGAAATTGGGGCAGGGAAGATAGATTTGAGAATCATCGGCATAGAGATAGTAATTAAACACATAGGAGCCAATGATATCACCAAGAGAAGTATTAAAGAGGGAGAAGAGAAGAGGGCCCAGGACAGATGCCTGAGGGTCACCTACAGTTAGAGAACATGATCCGAAGGGGGATCTAGCAAAGGAAACAGAGAAGGAACTGTCAGATAGGGAGGAAGAGAACCTAGAGAGAAAGAGTGATCAACAATGTCAAAGGCTGCAAGAAGGAGGTGGTCAATGGTATCAATTGCTGCAAAAAATTCAAAAGTTCAAAAATCATTGGATTTAGCAATTAGGTAATCATCGGTAACCTTTGAAAGAGTAATTTTAGCTGACTGGTGGGGATGGAAGACCAATTGAAAGGGCTTGAAGAGTGGTGACCGTAAGTAACAGGAGTTTGGCAGTGGAGGGGTGGAAACAGGTTGGTAGCTTGAGAAACATCAGGGTAATGGGAAGATTAAAAAACATTTTTTTAGGATAGCTAGAGATGGAATATTTTAGGGAAGAAGCCTATAAAAGGAGAGTGAAGATGAGAGAGACAGAGGCAAAGAGATAGAGACACAGAGAATGAGGATTCCTTACTGGGACAAGCTTATGGAAGAAGTCTGGAGAAGGTAGGATCAAGAATACAGGATGGAGTATGAGCCTTGGTAAGGATCAGGAATTCACTCTATGATCCCTTAAACAAACTGAACATCTAGATTTCCAATGAAGGCTGGAAAAGGACAGGAGTCAGGGAAGGCTTCATGGAGGAGATGAACCTCTGCACATGATTTGGATTTGGATCTTTGGAGAGAAGGAAAGGATTTCATGAGGGCAGGAAAAGGGAACATTAGAAAACGCTAATGAGGAGAAGCCAGAATTGACCTAGCTGAGGGGCAGCATTAGGTGCTGAGGAGTCAGGAAAAGGCTGGGATAAAATTAGAAGAGAAGGGGCTCCAGCTAGATTAGGGTGCGTAGTTCAGGAGCCCTGTGAGATCAGGCTGGAGAGCAGGGCTGAAAAGAGGAGGATCTTGAACTTATCTTAGTTTTTGCTGAGAACTGACCCTGTTCAGGGAGCTTAGTATATATTTGGTAAGAGAAAACATTATTGTTCATACTTCGTTCTCCAAGAAGATCAGTGACATCAAGAGGATCATGTCTTGGCTTGTGTGAGAATTTGATTTGATTGATTCAGAGCTACACAAAGTTGTCAGCCTCACTTTCTCCTCCAGTCATCAAAGTCCTGTTGACAGACAACTGGCGATGGCCCAGGATGCAGTGGATGACCTTGGCCTTTCTAAATTAAGGTCTTTCACAGGCCTGAGTTTGTCTGAGGCAAAGTCCATTCGTTGACTAAGGACTAAAATAGAAAGATACATAAACACATTCAATTTAAGCAAAACTCAACAACATTTACTAAACATCTATTATGTGCTCAACATTGTGCTCAAGCTGAGCTCTATAAAGAAAAATTCTCTAGGTCCCACCTTACAGTCATTTAGATTTGGCTGGAGAGATTAGTATGTACATAGATAAGTATAATACAAAATAGAACAACGTGGGAGTAAAAGAGAAATTTATACAAAATACCCTAGAGAAATTGGAGAGAGAGAGAATACCTTTGGCTAAGAGTTTTAGGGAAGACTTACTGGAGAAATTGGCACCTGAGCTGAACTTTGAAGGAAGAGGAGGCTTACCACAGTTAAAGATGAGGGAGGAAGGAAGGAATTACACCCATGGGGGGGGCAGAGGACAGAGGGAGGGAGACACCAGTGTGTTGAGGCCATCTAAAAATACCAGAGACAGGAAATGGCATGTAGCATTTGAGGAATAGCTAATAGTTTGGTTTGGTTAGAACTCCTCTTAATTCCAGTGCCTTCTCTCTGTTAATTATTTCCTATTATTCCTGTTTGCAGCTTGTTTGTACATGTTTGTTTATGCATGTTTGCATGTTGTCTCCTCTGTTAGATTGTAAGCTCCTTGAGGGCAAGGATTGTCTTTTGCCTCTTTTTGTATCCCCAGAGTTTAACACAATGTGTGGTATATAGAGGGCACTAGATAAATGTTAATTGACTGACTATAGGGAAATGCTCTTTTTGGGGGCAACTGTGTTCAAAATTAGGATAAAATTTTAAGAGGCAGATTCAATCAAGATTATATATAGTCATGAATGCCAGTGCAGTATTGGCCACTATCATGGAGGACATTCAGCACCAAGTCCAGCTGAAGAGTGATTCCTTATAGAGGGTGACGTCCTACAGATGCTTCTGTTTGCAGATGACATGGTGATGTTTGAATCAAGCCTCTTCACTTTTGAGACTCTTAAATGAGATCGATGATCATTTCAAACATTAAAGCCTAACTGTCTACACAAGAAAAAACAAGTGGATGAAGAATGCTGATTGTCCAGGCTATCATATGCAGATGGATGAATACCCTACAAGGCTGATCAATCAGCACATGTGTTTGGGACAAATGCTGTGGATGGACAATGAACTGGCCCAGAAATGAACAGAAGGAGGAGAGTGAACTGGAGTACATTTGGGAAATTAAGCTGTGCTCTTAATAACTCTAAGCTCCTTCCTAAAACAAAAATTCTTTGAAAAAAAAAACCCAATAACAATACTCTTTGGTGATGCTATGTGACCATGAGTCATTGAATATTATAGTCTCTGAAAAATTAAATTTGTGAGTAATTGAAAGGAAAATGGGGAAGAAGAGGGTGAGGGTGAATAAACAGTAATATATTACAAAAAAATTGCACAGGAAAAGTGGCATTAATGATAATAATAGCGTTTACTTTAAAGACAACAAAGTGCCTTGCAAATATTATCCTCACAACATCCCTAGGAGATAGATGCTCTCATTGTCCACATTTTAAAGATGGGGAAATGAGGAAGAAAGAGGTTGGGTTTTGTTTGTTTGTTTGTTTAAAGTGACTTATCCAGTTTTACATAATTGGTAATTATTTGAGAAAGGATTTGAACTCAAGTCTTCCTAACTGCCTAGGGGGCATTTAGGTTGTGCAGTGGATAGAGCAGCAGGCCTGAAGTCAGGAAGAACTGAATTCAAATCTGGCCTCAGATACTTTAGCTTTGTGACTCCAGGCAAGTTAATTAAACTCTATTTACCTCAGTTGTTCATCCGAAAATGGGGACACACTAGAAAAAGAAATGGCAAACCATTCCATTATCTTTGCCAAGAAAATCCCATAGACAATATCCGTGGGATCACATAGTGTTGGACACTGGCCCTGGAGCCAAGAGGACCTGAGTTCAGATTAAGCCTCAGACACTTAACATTTATTAACTGTGCAACCTTGGGCAAGTCACTTAACCCCAATTGCCCTGCCTTCCCCCTCCAAAAAAAAAAAAAAGAAAAAAGAAAAGGAGATAGGCTAACCACGTCTCAAGAACAAAGAAGACCTGATGCAAACACATAATACCCTGTGGTCAGTGGTTCCCAACATATTTTGTTCCTCAAATTCCCTTCAACAACAAACAACAACAACAAAATGTGTTGTGAGCCTCTAGGGTAATTTAATATATTACTTATAATATTCTGCAATTATTTGCTGTTTAAAGTACCATTAAAGAATTTTTCACAATAAACCCTTTAGAACAGTGATACCTAACTCAAATTGAAATGGGAACCACTAAACTATACATAAGGATCTCTGTGGGCTGCACATTGACTTAGAAAACCAACTATTAACATTATCTGTGCTTCATTGTATTTTTATTTATTATGTTAAATATTTTCCAATTAAATTGGATGGAGGGAAATACGTTAAGCTATAGTAACTGTGAGAAAAATCGTTGAAGCAAATTTCTGTGATAAAGGCCTTATTTCTCAAATATATGGAGAACTGAGTCAAATTTATAAAAATAAGAGCCATTCCCCAATTGATAAGTGGGGAAAGAGTTCAGTTTTCAGATGAAGTAATGATTAAAGCTATCTATAGCCATATGAACAAATATTCTATTGATTAGAGAAATGCAAATTAAAACAAGTCTGAGGTACTACCTTATACCTGTTAGATTGGCCAATAGGACAGAAAAGGTAAATGACAAATGTTGGAGGGGATGTGGGAAAAATGAGGCATTAATGCACTGTTGGTAGAGTTGTGACCTGATTCAACCATTCTGTAGAGCAATTTGGAACTATACCCAAAGGGCTATAAAACCATACTTACCCTTTAACCTAGCAATAACACTACTAGGTATGTATCCCGAAAGAGATAAAAAAACAAAAAGGAAAAGGACTTGTATATATGAAAATATTTATAGCAGCTCTTTTCTGGAAGCAAAGAATTAGAAATTGGGGGGGATGTCCATCAATTGGGAGATGACTGAACAAGTTGTGGTATGCGATTATGGTGGAATATGATTGTAATATAAGAAATGATGAGCAGAATGCTCTCAGAAAAACCTGGAAAGACTTGCTTGGGCTGATGTAAAGTAAAATGTACTATACACAAAGTAATCACAATGTTGTAAGATGATCAGCTGTGAATGAATTAGCTATTCTCAGAAATACAACAATCCAAGACAATTCTGAAGGACCTATGATGAAAAATGCTATCTATCCCCAGAGAAAGAACTGATGGTAACTGAATACAGATTGAAGCATACTTTTTTTTTTACTTTTTTTATTTTTCTTGAGATTTTTTTGTCTATGTTTTCTTTCACAACATTACTATTATGGATATGTTTTGCATGGTTACCCATGTATATGACCTATGTCTAATTGCTTGCCTTCTCATTGGGGGTGGGGAGCGAGAGGGTAGGAAGGGAGAGAATTTGGAACTCAGAGTTTTAAAAACGAATGTTAAAAATTGTTTTTATATGTAACTGGGGAAAATAAAATACTAAATAAAAGTAAATATTTCCCAATTACATTTTAATCTGGGCCTACCACACCCAGCAGTGTTGTGGGCCAGTGAACATTTGATATCTCTACCTTAGACCAGCACGGAAAAATCCCAAGGACTTTATGATCCACTACATGGGAATCACTGGTTGGTGGAGGATCTCCATTATTCTGGGTGCAACTCCTGCAGAAAATTTAGGGCATAATAGTATCAAAAGTCACACAGGGTGAAAAGGCATGGACAGGTTGCAATTTTCACTGCATCAACTCATCTAGAATACCCATATCAGTGACATCAGACACATCAAATACAGGAAGTCAAAGAGTTCAAAAAAGGAAAAGCTGCTATTCAGAGGGAAAGGATCTGTAAAAAACAAAATAGACAACAGAGACAAGAATGGTTGTTGGAAGGAAAGTGTTTTGCAAACCTTAAAGCACACCACGCATCTATAAGTATGAGTTATAATTATTATAACTCAAAAAGCTTCCAGAGAAGGGTGACCAGGATGGTACAAGGACTGGAAACCATGTCACGGGTTAAAAACCTGGAAAAGAAAAGCCTTCGCAGGATACAAACTTTGTCTTCAAATATTTAAAGGGCTTTTGTGTATAAGAAGGAATAGACTTGTTCTGCTTGGGGATGGGGACAGAAGTAGGACCAATGAAGAAAAGTTGCAGAGAGATATTTTGGGGACTGGATTAAAGGGGGAAAGTTACCAGTGATTAGAACTGGCCCAAACTGGAAAGGGCTGCTGTAACTCCATGCATGAACAGCTTCCAAGGTTCTGATTACAAGCATAGTAAACTCTCCACATATTTAGTAACAAATTTTTTTAAAATTTAATTTATTAAATTTTTTTTGAGTTACATATTTTCTCCCCGTCTTTCTCCCCCCCACCACCCCAAAACAGCCATCCCAGTGTTTCCCCCCTCCCCCAGTCTATTCTCTCCTATGTCACTTTTTGGTAGGGCAGAATGGATCTCCCAACTGCAGTGCCTGTGTATCTCAAGTTCCAGTTGGATGTAGTCAATAATAATAATAATAATTGCATA
>CM053580.1:517209933-517227967 GCA_028627135.1 Pseudochirops cupreus
CAGGGTTTGCCCCTTCCACACTTAGCACTTAGTACTAAGTGCTAAGTATCCTGCTAAACAGATTACTATTACAAGGGGTTAGGTTATAAAAGGCTTGAAATGACTAAGAGAGGAGTTTTTATTTGATGCTGGAGATGATAGGGAGTCACTGAAATTTATTGAATGGGAAGTGATACAGTCAAGCCTGAACTTTAGGAAAATCGCCTGAGTGGAGCAGAAGGAAACTTGAAATAAGAAAATCAATCAACAGACTATTGTAATAGTCCTAGCATGAGGTGTTGGGATTGAGGCATGGGGACGGGGAAGGGGGGTGAGGGTGGGGACGGTAATCAAGGAGGAAAGGGATCTGAGACCATTTGGTGTCTGCATCCTGTAAATGTACTAAGGACATTTTGCCTGGGGAAGAAAAGACTCAGGACAGATATGCTAGTTGTCTCCGAGAATGTAAAAGGGGTCACATGTCCTTCCCGGTCCTTAAGGGAAGCTTCGAGATCAGTGTAGGTCATTTGCCTGCATGGAGAGTGCTGAGGACCAGCACAAGTCGGAGGACCTGGGTCCCAATTCTGACCCTTCAGTACAGATCTAATCACCTCGATTAACTACTGTGTTTTCTCATCTGTCAAATGAGAAGGTTGGCACATTATCTATGTCGTACTGTATTTTTATTTGTTTTATTAAACATTTCCCAATTTCTTTTTAATCTGGTTCTGATCCCCTTAGGAGTTTGGAGGGAGTTTAATATCTCTGCCCTATACTATCCATGACATGGACCAGATAGATGCTCTCTAAGATGTCTCTTTTGTTTTAGATTTCTGATCTCTTGATAATTTCCAAAGAGGTAAATTTATGTTTGATATAAGGAAAGATTTCCTAACAATTAGACTTGTCCAAAAGGAAAACAGGCTACCTCAGCAAGTAGTGGTCTTTCCTTCTTCAGAGGTCAGCAAGCAGAAGTGGCATAACCACTAAACAGGTGTGTTGGAAAGGGGTTCTTATTTGAGTACCCATTGGACATGATGGACTCTGGAGTCCCTTCAAATTCTGAGATTTCTGGGACTTAGACACACATGTACACACTTACCATGAAAGCTGCCATCCCTACAGGCAGGAATTAGCAAGTAATTTGAACCTGAGAGCCATTGTCTTGGGTGCATTAAAATCTCTGGCTCAGGTTAATAGATAGAATTCCAGCCCCACCCAGTCTATAAACAGAGGGAGAACAGAACTCCATCAAAGATCCAGTTATCAGATGCCTCCTTCACCAGAGATTTCCCCACTCATCTGGCTGGGTCTGGATTTCTCACTTCCTTCCTCTCTCACTAATGGTCTTCTCTTACTCCTCTCTGTGTTTTCAGTCTTTGCCTCCCAGACCGTGTCTTTTTCCATGTCTCTCTCACTGATTTCTTGTCTTTCTGTGTCTCTCTTTTTTCTGTCTCTCTGTTTCTCTGTCTCTGTCTCTCTCTTCCTCCCACCCCCTCCCCCAGCCTACTCTCCCTTCCAGCCTAGGATTTCCTGATAGAAAGTGGAACTTGTTTGGGGGAGTACTTTCATTAAGGTTCTGATCCTGCCTTTCTCTGGGAATAGCCTCTTCTCCCACCCAGCTGGACTGCTAATCTGTCAGGCATCACTTAGGGGACAGCCTGCCTTAGTGACTAATGATCAGAAAGAGAGAATGGGCCATTTTTGTATATAGGAACATAAGAACAATCTCCCACCAGGCGTTTAGAGCTGTGTCTCACACAGTAGGAATGAGTTGCATGGAAACATTCATGCTCTCTCATAAGGCTGGGGTGTATAGGTAGAGGAAGGGCCCTGGTAACCCATGCTCAAAATGGAGATAACAGGCCCTGGGTCCAGTGCGCATTTGGAATTAGGGCCCAGGCAGCAACTAAGATTAGGGCTTGATTTGTGGCTAGGACTAGGGCTCAAGGTCTAGGACCAGTCAAGAGGAAGATTAAACCATGACCTTTTTATCAGGATAATTAAAATTTAAGCTGATCTCCAAGTCCTGTATTTACCTTTAATTCTTGCTATCAAGGAGACAACAAGTCTTGCAACTGTTTGTTCTATGGAAAGACTGTATTCTTGTCACATCTCTCCTTTATTCACAATCACCCTTAGTCTCTTTAGAGACTCTCCTTAGATCTCCACCCAGAGCATTGAAAATTTGCCTTCTATTTTTGTTCCTACTCCCACCTTCCTTCTGGATCCACTCCCAAGATACTACACTCTCTGGTTTTTCTGCTTCCTTTCTGAGTCCTTTGCCTCAGTTCCCTTTGGTGGCCCCTCATCCTCTTCCCTAAAGTGCCTTTTCCCTTAGGTTCAGCCCTTAATTCTATCCTGTATGTCCTCCCCACTCCCCAAATCTAGACAATCTCATCTATTCCTAGGGCTTTAAATTATTTCTCCTATATCTTTTTCTCCAGCTCTGACCTTCCTCCTGACCTCAAGACCTAAAACTGCAATTATCTAAATTACTATCTCTACCTGGATGCTGGATGTTCCTATAGCCCTTCTTCAGTGGTCCCCATCATCTAGTCTCCATTCCAGCCAAATTCACCTATTTGCCAATTCCCATTTAAATCTGATATATTTCTCTATTCCTATGCCTGGGATGTCTTCTTTCCCTTCATCACCTATTGAATTGATACTTCAGTCAGCTGATAAACATTTTATTAATTACCTACTATGAGGTACTGGGCTAAAAGTGCTGGGGATACAAAGAGGGGCAAAAGACAATCCCAGCTCTCAAGGAGCTTACAGTCTAATGGGGAAGACAATATACAAACAAATATATATATATATATATAGTGGGGTCATATGTATGTATGTATATATATATATATTGAGAGAAAGAGAGAGAGAGAAAGAAATAGAGAGGGAGAGAAGGGGAGAGAGGGAGGAAGGGAAAAGGGGGAAAGAGAGGGGAGAGAGAGAGAGAGGAGGAGGAAGGGAAGAGGAGGGGAGAGAGAGAGAGAGAGAGAGAGGGAAGGAGGGAGGGAGGGAGGGAGAGAGAATAAATTAGAGATAATCAGCAGAAGGAAGGCACTAAGGAGGATCAGGAAAGATCTCTTGAAGAAAGTGAGATTTTAGATGGACTTGACACAAGCCAGGAAGCCGAGGTGCAGAGATGAGGAAGGAGAACATTCCAGGCATAGGGAACAGACGGTGAAAATTCTTGGAATTGGGAGATAGATAGCATGGAGACCCATGTCCTTGGTTGGCAGAGTTTGTCAGAGTGAGGTATAAGAAGACTGAAGAGTGGGGGTAGGTTATGAAGGGCTTTGAATGTCAAATTAGAGAATGTTATAGATCTTGGTGGTAACGGGGAACCACTATGGTTTACTGAGCATTATTTAACATTTGAAGTTCAATTTGAATGTTTCCTTTCCCAGAAAGTTTTCTCATATTTCTTTTCCTCCCCCATTCCTTGGTAATTTTTCTCTTCAGAAGTCATGCAGCTTTTTGTTCTAGTGTTGATGCATTTCCCGTGTGTTAAAGTGAATTATAGTATATCACGTGCCTATGGGTGGACTTAATTTCTCAGTGCTTGGAGCCAAGAGAACTTGGTTAATTGGGGGAAATTCTCTATACTGTACTTGCTAGGAAGTTGTATGTGATTCTGTTGTGTACTGATATCACCTGGCCTGCACTCAGACTGAAAAATGTTCTGTACTATAAGAAGATGGAACTCTGGGCCTGGAGTCAAGAAGTTGTTGTTGAGTCATTTCTTAGTTGTATCTGATTTTTCATGACCCCATTTGGGGTTTTCTTGGCAGAGATACTGGACTAGTTTGCCATTTCCCTCTCTAGCTCAATTTACAGATCAGGAACTGAGGCAAACAAGGTTAAGTGACTTGCTCAGGGTCACACAGCTAGTGTCTGAGGCCAGATTTGAACTCATAAAGGGAGTCTTTCTGACTTCTGGGACTCTATCCACTGTGTCAAGAAGACCGAAGTTCAAATCCTTCCTTGGGCAGGTCACCTGACCTCTATCTGCCTCAGTTTCCTCAAGTATTATAAAAATGGGAGTCACAATAGCCCCTCCTTCTTAGGGTTGTTGTGAAGAGCAAATGTAAAAAGCAGTTAGCATCGTGCCTGGAACAAAGTATGAGCTTCATAAATGCTTCTTCTGCTTCTCTTTTCCTAAGCCAGTATCTCCAAGTATCCGAACATCCAAATCTAGTAAAATCCTAAAGATTTAACTCAGGTTCTCCCAAGAAGTTTTCCTTGATTATACCAGCCTACACCAACCTGTCTGCTCTGAACACATATTGTTCAGTTGTTCAGTCCTGTCTGACTCTTCCTGACCCTATGGACCGTATTATTCATGGGGTTTCCTTGGCAAAGATTCTGGAGTGGTTTGCCACTTCGTTCTCCAGTGGATTAAGGCAAACAGAGGCTGAGTGATTCACCCAGGGTCACACAGCTAGTAAGGTCTGAGATCAAATTTAACTTCAGGTCTTTCCAACTCCAGGCCCAGCATTCTATCCACTGAGCCACCTAGCTAGCTGCCTCTGAATATAGAGCCGGTTTGCTGACCGAAATTCTTGTCTGGACCTTAGCACATGTTGCCTTATATGACTGTGTAACTCTGGCCTAGTAAAGTGTGAGGAGTCCTGCAATTCATGTCTGTATTCTCTCCAATTATCCGTGCAGCTGTGGTCGGAGGGGGGGGTGGGGAGATACGTACTTAAACCCCATTAAGCCCCAGCTCTGAGGGGAAGATGGTCCCTACCTAGCCCCAAGGCTTTGGTCTGAGCAGAAGACGTAGCCCCTGCCCTTGGTGAGACTTGAGTCTGTATACAGCAGGTCCTCAAAGTCTTACTGCTGACATTTTGAATAATAATAGCTTATTAAATCTCTAAGGGCAATTTTAACCATAGCACCCTTGTTCCTCACTATTCAGTCATCTCTGACTCTCTGTGACCCCATTTGGAGTTTTCTTGACAGAGGTATAGGAGTGTTTTGCCATTGCCTTCTCCAGCTCATTTTGCAGATAAGGAAACTGAGGCAAACAGGGTTAGGTGACTTGCCCAGGGTCACACAGATATTAAGTGTCTGAGACCAGATTTGAACTCAGGTCTTCCTGACTCCAGGCCTGGAGCTCAATCCACTCTGAGTCACCTAACTGCCCCTGTAGCAGCCTATGATTCTAAGAGAGAGAAGCAAGCAAGTACAAGGAATTCTGGAATTTAAATCAGGAGAGCTCTGGGTTGGAATCCTGTTTCTGACTCTGTAGTTAGTTCTCGACTTTTCTAAGCTGTGATTTCCTCATCTGTAAAGAGCATATAGTAGTAGTAGCAGTAGCAGTAGTAGTAGTAGTAGTAGTAGTGGTAGTGGTAGCTAACATTTACATAGTGCCTACTATGTGCCAGGCACTGGGCTAAAAGCTTTACAAATATTATTGTATTTGATCTTCACAACACTGAGAGGCTAGTGAGAGTATTTATTATTAATTGTTTAATTAATTATTGTATCTATTTTTCAGATCAGGAAACTGAGGCAAATGGTCAAGTGATTCTCCCAGGGTTTCACAGAATAGTATTGCCTTACTGGGTTGTTGGGAGGGTCAAATAAGTTATCTGCTGCTCAGATGAATGCCAGTCACCATCACTGTCATTATCACAACCCTGAGGCTCCAGCACAGCTTGCCAGAAGCCCAGCTGTGCTCAGGGGTCCCTTAGTTCTGGAGGCCAGTGACCTATGGGTGACCCTCCTGGCTTGGGTCAGACTCTGACTTGGGTGCTACTGCTCAGGTCTGGACTTTCCATTCCTGGCTCCCCAGGCCGGCTCTGGCCAGCTTGGAGCTGAGAGCTGCCTGAGCAGGGCAGGGCTGGGCAGGGCAAGGCAGACCAGGCCAGGAGTTGGGCAGCTGGAGGGGAGGAGCCTGGGGAATGTTGCTGGGGATGTTTCTCCCCCCACCCCTTCTCTCCTTCCTCCAGGGGTGTAAACAGAGCCAAGGCCCCAAGCGCCTGGCTCACACCGGGAGCCAAACAAACAGCCGCCCACGCAGACACAACCGCAGTGTGTTTGGCAGTGGTTGAGCGGGGAGGGACTCGGGTTCTTGGCTCTTTAGTCAGCTGTAATAGAGCCTTAGTGCTGTCTGTACGAAAGAAGGATTCCAGGCAAAGGTGTTGGGAGCTCCCTCCTCTCTAGTCCTCCACAATCCTAATTGTTGTGGGCCTGACGCTTTACAAAGGCTTTCCTCAGGGTACCCCTTACCCATCAACCTTTTATGGCTACCCATTGCCTTAGGAGATAAAGTTCAAACTTCTAGGTCTGACATTCAAGGACTCTCACAATCTGACACAACCATATTTCCTCAACCTTAGACCACACCACATTCCTTCATGTGCCTACACTTCAGCCAAACTCCTCATAATCTCATTCTACTTTTCCCTCAACCTATCCTTTTGTTCACCCACCAATTTCTATGCCTGAAATTCCCTTTCCCTTTTCCTCCTCTTCAAATCCTTTCAAAACTAGCCCCACAGTGGCTAAAGTAAAAAATTTACATGTCTATAGCATTTCAAGGTTCACAAAGTACTTCTCCAACCATGTTATGAAGTAGGGAATGTGGGGATTATTATATCCATTTTATAGATGAGGAAACTGAGTTCCAGTTTTTAGTGGAAAGAGTACTGTATTAGGAGCCAAACTGTTGTTACTTATTACTTATGTGACCCTAGCCAAGTCAATCCCCTTCTCTGGGCTTTAGGTTCCTCCTCTGAAAATGAGGTGGTTGTAGAACAGTGCTGGACCTGGAATCAGGGAAACCTAAGTTCAAATCTTACTTCCAACTTTCACTAGTTGGGGGACCCTGGGCAAGTCACTTAACCTCAGTGTCCTAATTTTTAAAATGGGGATAATAGTAGTACCTACCTCCCAGGGTTGTTGGAGGATCAAATGAGATGAAATTTGTAAAGTGCTTTGCAAAGCTGCTAGTACTAGCTATTATTTTCTTATTTTAGATATATTTATGTATTTCATTAAATATTTACAAATTACAGTTCAATAATTTTTAAGTGAAATAGTATTTTTCCCCAGTTACACGTCAAGAAAATTTTTCACATTCATTTTTACAAGATTTTGATTTCCAAATTTTTTCCTTCCCTCCCCTCCCCTCTTCTGAAAATGATGGCAGTTTGATACAGTTTATACATGTGCTATAATGTAAAAGATATTTCATATTTCACAGTTGTGAAAGAAGAAAAAGATCCAAAAAAAGGGAGGAAGAAAGAAGTAAGTAAAAAAAAAAAAACAAGTTGAATTGTCCACCAGTTCTTTATCTGGATGTGGATAGCATTTTCTTTCAGAAGTGCTTTGTACTTGTCTTGGATCATTATGTTGCCGAGAAGAGCTGAATTATTCATAGCTGATCACCATACAGTGTTGCTGATATTGTGACGATGGTTTCCTGGTTCTGCTCATTTCATTTTGCATCAGTTCGTTACAAGTCTTCCCAGGTTTTTCTGAAATCTGCCTGTTCATCATTTCTTATTGCACAGTTGTATTCCTTTACATTCATATACCACTGCTTTTTCAGTCATTCCCCAATGGATGAGCATCCCCTCAATTTCCAATATTTTGCCATCACAAAAAGGACTGGTATAAATATTTTTGTATATATAGATTCTTTTCCCTTTTTTATGATCTCTTTGGGATATAGATCTAGTAGTAGTATTGCTGGATTAAAAGGTATGCACAGTTTGACTGTCCTTTGGGCATAGTTCCAAATTGCTCTGAGTGCTAGCTATTATTATTAGCTAAGGCAACCTTCTAGTTCTAAATCCCATCTTTAATATTTTACCTTGCAATGTTGCTGTTAGGAGCAAATGAAATAATATATTTAAAAGTGCCATTCAAACTTTCAAGGCCTTCTAAATATTAACATCATCATCCTCTTCTTTCATTCAATTTAATTCAACAAGCACCCATTAAGCATTTACTGTGTGCCAGGGAAGGAGAAAATGAAAGTATATGTGCAGATACGTAAATACAAAGTTATTTGGGAGGTGGGAGGTGGGATGGAAACCTAGGGAGAAATCAGGAAGGACTTCCCATAGGAGGTGATACTTTGAATTTAGCCTGTAAGGGAACTGAGGATTCTAAGATGCATATGGGAAAGAGGAAGAATCATTCCAGGGATGGGGAGTACCTGTACAAAGATACAGAGATGGGAGATGAAACCGTCCTATGAACCTATTACTTGGCCATGCAGCTGTTGTTTGTCCTTCTTTCTCAAGGAGACTAATGACATCAGGAGAGTGATGTCTTGACTTGTGTGTGAATTGGACTTAAGAGAGCCAGAGTTATGCAAATTCATCACGGGGGCCTCTAACTTAGGTACGTAGGATCTGCTTACCAAAGACCACATTTTGAGTTGGTGACAGAACTAGGATAAGAAGTCAGATCACTTGACTTCCAGAGTAGTGAAGTCTCTTCTCATACCACCCAACAATAGACTCATAGATTCTTAGAGCTAGAAGAGCCTGAAAGATCAATTGGTTCATTTTACAAAGAAAGAAACTAAGGCCAAAAGAAGGAAAACAATTTGCCAATGCAAAATGCCAATGCAAAACCCGTCTGGAATTGACCCATTTGATCCCAATAATTAGACTACTCTAGGAGCCAAAGGCAGAATCCCCCTACCTGGTCAGATAACAAGGAATAATTAAGAAATGATCGTATGTAATGGGCAGAGTATGGGGATGATTGAGGAGGGTCTCAGTGCTCCTGTGTTTCTAAATCTCCAGGAGCTGACTAGCCTGGAAAGTGGCATTGGGGATGTGATAATACTTAGCCCCAGAGTCAGCCTCAGGAAATGATACAATAATAAGCAACCATAGATAGCTAGCTGGTGCAGTGGAGAGAATATGGGGGCTAGAGTCAGGAAGATTCATTTTCCTGAGTTTGAATCTGAGGTAACTGTATGATCCTGCTTGACTCAGTTTCCTCATTTGTAAAATGAGCTGGAGAAGGAAATGGCAAACCACTCCAGTATCTTTGCCAAGAAAACATCAAATGACATTAGACCCAAATGGAATGACTGAGCAACAACAACATGTTGTAAGCTTTGAGGGGTGTCTGCTAGTTTATATGATATATCACTTATGAGGAACAAGACATTTTCCGTTGCATTATGGCTCTGAGAACCATGTAAGTGTGAAATGTTTTAGAGAATTAAGTGCAAAATGCTATGATAGTTCAGAGGAGGGAGAACTCTCTTCTAGACAGGGGAATCTGGAAGTCTCACAGATGTCTTGCTCAGGGTCATACAGCTAGCATCTGAGCCAGACCTTGAATCTAGGTCTTTGGACTCTAGCTACATCACTCTTCTCACCTTCATTCAAACCCCATTCCCAGTCTCTGGTTGTCTGGTCTTTACTGTAGAGCTCCTGTACTGGAAATGAGAGTTGAAGATCTTCCATGTCCATTAATAGGCTTTACTTGGAGCCCAACAAGAGAAGCTTGCTTAGGGTAGGCTTGTTTTTCAGGAAGACGCACACCTTTTGTTACTTTAGGCAGTAGATCATGAGTGTTATGATGCCCTCTGACCCTGAAGAAAGGTATATATACTCTGAGGTGAGGTTTTGCTTTGGGGCTTACTCATGGGAAGAGTGTTTGAATGATGTAGCCAGAGAGACTCTGGGTAGCCCTTAAGGAGCCCCCCAGCTTTGAAACCCTAGCTGTTGGTGCTTCTATCTCTAGTAACTGTATGTATAGCTTTGGTCAGACAGAAGCCCTGTCTGTTGATTTGTGTTATTTTCTCTGTAGTGTGTGTGTGTGTGTGTGTGTGTGTGTGTGTGTGTGTGTGGCAATTGGGGTTAAGTGATTTGCCCAAGGTCACACAGGTAGTAAGTGTCAAGTGTCTGGTCAGAGGCCAGATTTGAACTCAGGTCCTCCTGACTTCAGGGCCCGGTCCTCTATCCAATGTACCACCTGGCTGCCCCTCTGTATTTTTTCTGTTTGTAATTTATATTTTCTCTGAAGTTCAGGGTGCTGACTTTTTCCTCTGAACTAAATGAATGATATATGTAATTAAAGTAAGATTGTTGACCCCTTTAAAGTTGCCTTTCTTTAGAAAAGCAGATCAAAGAACCTGTGCTAGCAGCCATCCTGGGTGTGCTAGGGTGCTTGCTGTTACAGCTCCTTACTTCCTAGCCATGCAACCTTGGTAAAATCATCTCATTTTTTTTCAGATACTTGTCACAGGTCTATAGAGATCCTTATATATCTTAGGTGTCATAAAAGGGTGAACCATTATAGTTCTACCATGACTCCTATAGTTGAAGTGAGAAATAAAGAAGGCCTGGTCTATATTGGTGACTGAGTAGAGAGAAGGGAACCAGGGCAGATGAGAGATTTAAAGGTTTTGTTATTCAGTTGGTAGCAGAATGGGGACAATTCATTCCCTTTCTGTTATGTCTGCAGAAGAATGGGGGTAATTCAGTCAAAGCACATTCCAATAAAAAAGGTTTTTCCCCCTTCCACAATCACCTCCTTTGATACTTCCTCAGAAACATCATCGAATTTGGGTTTTCTGTGTCTCTGTTCATAACACAGTAAGGTGGCTGTTTGTACAGCAAAATAGGAAACTTGGCCTAATGATGCTTAATGATGCTGATGTAAAAAAAAAATGTGGATAACAAATCATAAACAAAATCCAAAACATTTTTTTAAAGTCTAAGCAGCAAGCATCAACCAATTATTCTGCAACAAGTCAAAGAGAGGTTGACAAAGGCAGAGAAAGCAAATCCTCTTAGCAAGAATGGAGGGTTTTAGGGGCGGCTAGGTGGCACAGTGAATAGAGCACTGGCCCTGACGTCAGGATGACCTGAGTTCAAATCTGTCCTCAGATGTGTGACACTTACTAGCCATGTGACCTTGGGCAAGTCATTTAACCCCAATTGCCCTGCCTTCTCCCCTCCAAAAAGTGAAACAAACAAACAGAAAAAGACTGGAGGGTTTTAATGATAATAATGATAAGAAAAATCAGTCTTTACCTTCACAATTTCTGGAGCTCTTGTTTTGAACAGTAATAACTGTTTGGCACAAGTATCCACACTTAAAGTTAGATGGGTCTTGAATCTCAAGAGTGGCAACTTTGTTCTGCCAGTCACAGACAGATATAACCAAGAATTTTAGAAGGAACTGGAACCAGGAGGACTGGAATGAAAACTTCAATTTTTTCTTAAATCCAGCACCTAGGTACCCTTCCAAAAGGGTGAGGTCATGGTAAGAGGCAATGGATGATAAACGTAACTATATAATAAAGCAAAAGGGCAACTAGATAGTGCAGTGGATAGAGGGTCAGGCAGAAGAGTCAGGAAGACTCTTCTTAATGAGTTCAAATCTGGCCTCAGATATTTACTAGTTGGGTGATCCTGGGCAAGTTACTTAACCATGTTTGCCTCAGTTTCCTCATCTGTAAAATGAGCTGGAGAAGTAAATGGCAAACCACTCTTGTATCTTTGCAAAGAAAGCCCCATGAAAGATCATGAGGAGTAAGACATGACTGAACAAAATAATAAAGAAAAAAAGATGTTCACAATTAAAGATAGGACTAAAAGGAACAAGGAATGCAGATTAATACCCATTTAAACACCAGGTGTCTTATTCCTTCTTTTTGGGTTTAGCTGTCTATAAGCATCAAGTCCTTTGCTTCTGGGAAACAAGTTTCCCAGGCAATTCTGAGTCAAAGGGTTGTCTGAACCATGGTTTACAAATTGTCTAACTTAACTTACTGACACGAAAAGATAGGTTTATCTATGAATCTACCAACACCTTAGAGTTTTTAACTACACAATCAGTTGCTATCAATCCACAGAATGAGCGAGTGTTGGAAACAGCTCAAACCCAAAAACCAATTGTTAAATTTCCAGTGTTGGCATTTACATGTAGAGAATTAGCAAATGCTGCAGGTCAGGGATTGATTTAGTGTTTTGGTGATCACCTAGACCTAAGAAAGTGATGGAAAAATGTTAATAATGCAGGTTAAACTTAGAAGTGTGTTGTAAGTCCTTCCCATCCCCCTAAGCTGATTGTTAAACATTTACTAGAACACCACACCCTTGAGCAGACCTTTTCACCTTGTTTCAGGGGGCAGATTTGCTGTTGTTTCTTCTAGGAGATCTACTTGGCAGGTTCCAAATCCTGAAACCTCCCTTGTGGTGGTTTCCTAGATTTTCACTGTCTCCTATTCTTTGTGACCCCATTTGAAGTTTTCTTGGCAAAGATACTGGAGGGGCTTACCATTTTGTTCTCTCATTCTGCAGACCAGCAAACTGAGGCAAACGGGGTTAAGTGACTGGTCCAGGGTAACAGCTAGTAGGTGTCTGGGATCAGATTTGAAGTCAGGAAGATGAGCCTTCCTGCCTCTAGGCCCAGCACTCTATTTACTTTGCCACCTACCTGTCCTGGTTCCTTAGATAATGCTGGTTAAACGTGCTAGTGATAGTTATATTGGTCTTCCAGTAATTATTTTATGTGATAAAAATCAGCGCAAGTCTTCTGCTATTGATCATCAGCACTATAGGAAGAGCAACATTATTCTGTTGACCTTACTCAAGCCATGTGGGTGATATGGACAATGTAATTTGTGGGTTAGAAGAAGAATCTTAAAAATGATCCTTCATGACCTTACCTATAAAATTTATTTTTCTGTCATTAGTAATTATCTAAGAGAGAGTCTTCAAAAAGGAAAAAAAGAAAAATGATGACTTGAAAGATTTTTTTTACAACCATTAAAACAATTCTATGTTTGAAAGCCTTAATCCACATTGATAATTTACAGACACTTATGAAAACATATGTTTACTGACACAATACAAGGGAAATTCTAAGGTTCCTAGAATTGTAGCTATCATGAGCCCTTTAAGTATATTCTTTCCCCATTAGGAAACATTTGGAAGCCAACCATAAGCACCCCAGTCCCCAAGGGAGAGAGTTGGATTATGCTGACTTTCTCAAGGTAACATTTTCTTTTCTCCATTCCTTTTCTCCATTAAGAATTAGAGCTTTAGGGGTGGCTAGGTGGTGCAGTGAATAGAGCACCAGCCCTGGAGTCGGGAGAACCTGAGTTCAAATTCAGCCTCAGACACTTAACACTTACTAGCCATATGGCCTTGGGCAAGTTGCTTAACCCCAATTGTTCTGCCTTCCTCCTCCAAAAAAAAAAAAGAAAGAAAGAAAAAAAAATAAGAATTAGAGCTTTACATCTTTTATCATTTTCCCCTTTTAGAAGATATATTTTGTACTCATATATGTATTAAACCAATGAGCAAGAAGATGGAAATTCTAAGAACTGGTCTGTCCTAATTGCAGAGATCAGGAAGTTGAGACAAGTAATGACCCCAAATTCAGAACAGTGGAAACACAAGCAATGGACTCCTTTATCTCAACATTCTCATTATGATAAAGGCCAGTGTTGGGGAACCTGTGACTTTAAGGCCTCATCTGGCCTTCAAGATCCTTAAGTGTAGTCTTTTGATTTTATAGAACAAATCCCCTTAATAAAAGGATTTGTTCTGCAAAACTTGGATTCAGTCAAAAGGCCTCACTCAAGTAGCTAGAAGGCCATAGCTTCCCCACCCCTGATATAGGCTAAGGGAACCCTGGTGATTCTAACTGTAAGATTCATTATAAAACTGTTGTGGTTCTACTGCCATGGTCAGAGAAATTTTTTGTGAAAGAAGTGATGTGGGGGTCAGGGAGTTCAGGGAGTCCAGGAACCCCAATAACCAGAGTCCCTGGAAAGCGGTCTGGAATGAATTCACGGGCTCAAGCATTCTTTAAGTCAAGGTGGCAAAGATTTATTGTTATGCTATACAGTGGGCAAGAGTTCTTAGGGAACCTGCAACCTTAGAGGGTACAGTTAAAGTTTATATAGGATATTCTATAGTAAAACCTGTGCCCATTATGCTAACTAGGTGAGTCAGGGTGGAATTAGGGAGGAGTTAAAGAGTGGTCAGTTCTTAAAGGTACATGCACTTTTAATATCTACTGCACAAATTTTTTTGCCTGGAATTCACCAGAAAATAGCCTAAAGGGGCTGCATGGAGGTGTGGTTTTAGGCCTGAAACATCACTAAGTCAGCTAGAGGTCAGGGCTGACCAAGCTGCCACTGATCAATGTCATGTTTGATAAGACAGATGTTGGGAGTTTAGTATATCCCAAGCCTAAGGCATACATAATGAGAGATTCAGGATGTATATAAGGAGCTAGGGAGTGTACATGTGACTGAGTCTAGGATACATATGATGGGTATGACCTAGCACACTGCTGCTTCAGTTAGTACATAGCTGGGTCAAACTAATAAATTCCATAGTGAAGCTGACCACTGTATCAGGAATTTTTGCTAGGGCATGCTGCCCTTGAGCTAGAGAGAAAGTACCTGAGATAGTGTTTTGAGGCTAGGGAGAAATGTGATTTTGGAACTGGATGTGATTTTACAAACTGAAGTTCAAGCACAGGCACCCAAGCACCCCATCAAAAGAACATGGTTTAAGCAGCATCAAGACTATTCTAAAGAAGGAAGGGGGGGAAAATTAATAAGCCCCTACTATGTGCCAGGTACTGTACTAAGCATTTTATAAACATTACCTCACAGCAACCCTGGAAAGTAAGTGCTATTATTGTCCCCATGTAATAGTTGAGGGAACTGAGGCAGAAAGAGGTTAAGTGAATTGCCCAGGGTTACATAGCTAGTAAGTGTCTCAGGCTAGATTTGAACTGAGGTCTTAGGGACCCCAGGTCCAGTGTTCTGCCTTACTTTAGGGCTTATTAAATGTGCACAGAATCTTTCTAAAAGCTTTCAGTTCTTTCCTAAGTTGTTGTTTTTAAAATGCATTTTAATGTTACCACCCTCCCTCCCCCAAAAAAAGGGCAGCTAAGTGGTACAGAGGATAGAGTGCCAAGGCCTGACCTTAGAAAAAACTTATGTTCTTGAATTTCAGAGTTGGTTGATAAACTGGACTCTTCTCAGCAACCCACAGGTATAAGACAACTCTCCAAGTCTCAGGATGGAAGGAGATATCTACATTCAGAGAAAGATCTAGAAAGAACAGAGTTTAAAACAGAGACTGAAGCAATCTACATGCCATCGCTCTTTTCCATGCTTGGTTTTCTTTCTTTTTTTCCCGGTGTTCACTCCATTGGTTACAACCCTATTATACAACCAGACTATTGTACAATGTGAAAGTATTTGCAGATCCTATACCTGATTGCAGGCCACCATGGGTGGCAGGGGAAGAGAGGGGAGAAAATTTGAAACTCAAGGGATTGTGGAACTGAATCTTGTAAACTAAAAGTAAATAAACAAGTCAATGGAAAAAAAAAAGAATTTCAGAGTTGGGAAATACCTATGGGGCTTCAAATCCAATCAAGACAAGAGTAGGAATCTACTTTGCAACATTCACCTGTAGAATGAGGGGACTAGAATCTAAAATTACTTCCAGCTCTAAATATATAATCCTGTGATTCTTGACAAGTGGCTGTCCCATGTTTAATACCTTAAACTGCACTAAGACTTTTGGGGCACTATATTTATCTCAGGGGCGTCTAGATGGTGCAGTGGATAGAGTGTCAGGCTTGGAGTCAGGAAGATTGATCTTCCTGAGTTCAAATATGACCTCTGACACTTAGTAAGTGTGTGACCCTGGGCAAGTCACTTAACCCTGTTTGCCTCAGTTTCCTCATCTGGAAAATGAGCTGGAGAAGGAAAGGGCAAAACCAACTCCTGTATCTCTTCCAAGAAAACCCCAAATGGGGGCACAAAGAGTAGGATGCAATTGAAAAATAACCAAATGACAACATATTTTATCTCGTTTTATAATAATCAGAGTTATCCAACAATAGAAAGACTGTCTTAAAATAATGAATTGTCTGTCAATAAGTCACTCAAGAAGAGATTGGATGGTCACTTATTAAGAGTCATAGGATTCTGGGGGCAGTTAGGTGGCACAGTGAATAGAGCACCAACCCTCGAGTCAAGAGGACCTGAGTTCAGACACTTGACACACTTACTAGCTGTGTGACCTTGGGAGTGTCACTTAACTCCAATTCCCTTGCCTTCCCCCCTCCAAAAAAATAAAAGAGTCGGAGGAGTCTATGTCTAGAGCTGAAAAGAATTGTAGAGATCATCCACCCAACCCCTTCACTTTACAGGGGTGAGTTACAGAGGGGTTTCCTGCTGTAATCTGGGGTGGACTTGGTATCCCAATAGGCCCTCTCCAATGCTGAAATTTAGATATGATTTATAATATAAATTTTAATAGCTTAAACTGCACAAAGTTTAATAGTTTAACACTGCACTAAGATTTTTGATCAAAGGTGCCTTAAATTCCAAAGTCAAACAATGTATTTTTCTTTTTAGGAGGGAAGGCAAGGCAATTAGGGTTAAGTGACTCGCCCAAGGTCACACAGCTAGTGTCAAGTGTCCAAGGGGAATTTGAACTCAGGTCCTCCTGACTCCAGGGCCTGTGCTCTATTCACTGCACCACCTAACTGCCCCAAAGCAATGTATTGTTGACCATTGCATGGCAATCATTAAAAAATAATCTGTAAGCTTCAATTAGATGAATAAGAGATGAAATTGAGGAGCTACTAAGATCTGAAGAGAGAAAATCTGAAGAAATCTCATATCACTGAAAATCTTTATTAAATGAAATCATAGCTGATAATGAAATGGACATTAAAAAGAGCACTGATGTCTCAAAGGATTTTGAAAAAGAGATAAGACTGAAAATTCAAAAAGTTATTTTTGAGTTTAATGGTGTGAATCTAATTAACAAGCCAATTATACAGGAAAAAAAGCTGATTATCTGCTATAGTCATCATTAATGAATTTATTCTCCCATGGTATTTTATAGAAAAGTATAAAAACATTTCAGGACCTGCACATGAAAGTATTTTTGGTGGCTATTGCTGAAGTAAGAACCACAGGAGATAAGGCGGAGATTATCAAGAAAGGAGAGTGGGATGGGGAGAGAGAGAGTGTCCCCTGAATATCTAAAGGGTAAGTATGATAGAAAACCTCGACACCATACTGCCCAAACAAAAAAGAAACTGGAAAAAGAATCTAGAAACAAAGATATCTCAGAAAATTTGGGTCCCTTTCATTATCAATTGAAAATAAAGTCAAAAGCTGAAGATTATATAAGGATTCAAGCAGCACATGCAGCTTATGCAAAGACTAAGATCCAAGAGGGGAATCAAAAGACCCTCCAAAGGCAACATTCACATGAACTCAGTCAAGTGGGATGGAGGAGGGAAGAAAAACTTAAAAAGTTCCTACTATGTGCCAGGCAGGGTAGCTAGATAGTGCAGTGGATAGAGAGCTGAACATGGAATCAGGAGCAGGAATCTACTTTGCAATACTCACCTGTAGAATGAGGGAACTAGAAGAGGTGGATAACTTCTAAGGTTCCTTCCAGCTCTAAATATATAATCCCATGATGCTCAATAAGTGACTGTCCAGTTTTTAATAGCTTTAAATGCACTAAGACTTTTGGGACACTATATTTTATCTCAGAGGCATCTAGGTGGTACAGTGGATAGAGTGTCAGGCTTGGAGTCGGAAAGATTCATCTTCCTGAGTTCAAATATGATCTCTGACACTTAGTAACTGTGTGACCCTGGGCAAGTCCCTTAACCCTGTTTGCCTCAGTTTTCTCATCTGTAAAATGACATGGAGAACAAAGAAGCAAATCACTCCAGTATCTTTGCCAAGAAAACCCCAAATAGGGTCATAAAGAGTCAGACATGACTGCTATACTAAGTGTTTAACAAATATTATCTCATTTATGGAGCCATTTTAGACCAGATCTCAAGACATGATTGATTGTTAAAAATCTAGTGTGAGTCATCAGAAATCCCAAGCTGCAAATCAGAATTTGAGTTATTATTTGGTTGCTTGAGGAGATTTAAGTGTTAAAGAAAATGTTTGTGATGTAGATGTGTTTTACATACATTTTGTGTCAATTCAGGTTGTCAAACGTTTACCGGCACAACACTAAGAGAACATATATAT
>CM053580.1:517228467-517243849 GCA_028627135.1 Pseudochirops cupreus
GAATATTGGGATTGGAAAGGGCCACAGGCAGCATACAGTCCAACCCATATTTGAACAAAAAACCCTCTCTAAAACATCCTCAGTAAATGACTTTCCAACTTTTATTTAAGGTGGCTAGGTGGTACAGGGGATAGAACACTGGACTTGGAATCAGGAAGACTCTTCTTCCTGAGTTCAAATCCCTCCTCAGATACTTCCTAGCTGTGTGATCTTGAGCAACTCACTTAATCCTGTTTGGCTCAGTTTCCTCATTTGTAAAAGGAACTGGAGAAAGAAATGGCAAAACACTCTAGTATCTCTGTCAAGATAACCCTAAATGTGGGGGGGGGGGGCGTCACAAAGAGTCAGACACTATTGAACAGGAGCCTTTACTCCAGGGAGATCTCCAGTGAGAAGGGATCGCACTCTTTCATGAGGTAGCCTTTTGGGGAGCTCACAGACCTTTTCTTGTTGTTAACTGCTCCCCACCCCCAGCCCAGGTCCTTCTCTCAACTCTGTCAATGTCTTTGGCACACAGGTACTGCCCCTTACAGAGAGTCTCTTTTGATGGATCCCTGTTCCTCTTTACTTCACCCTGTGCCATCATCCTTGGGCTTTAGGTGGTTCAATGGCTAGAGTGTTGAACCTGCACTCCTATTTCTGACTTCATTGTTACCACCTATGGCAGCATCATTGACTCAGTCTTCCATATTTGGGACTCCATTATTATTTTTGACACTTCCTTCACCACCAATAGTTGAACTCAGATTTGTCTTCATGATACCATTGTTTTCTAACCTGAATCCAGGGTACTTTCCACTACACCACACTGTCTCTCCCATTATATTGTCTTGCTCATAATAGGTATTGAATAAATGTTTTCTGAATGAATTAATTCAAGAACTCTCACTCCTCATTCTCTCTCCAGTTGACTCAGCAAGTTTCTTGACTTCACAATCCTGGTGGAAATATTGACATATCTCCAGGACACTTTTACTCCATATTAAAGGAGTTTACTACCTGACTTAGTCTTCCTCTCTACTTTAACCTTTGCCCCCCTACTTGGGTATGTCAGTAGATCCAATTTTCTCAACTCCCAAGACCTCACAGCATTTTTTGCTCAATTGTTTCCATTGTGGGCCACTCTTTGTGGGATTTTCTTGGCAAAGATACTGGAGTGATTTGCCATTTTCTTCTCTAACTCATTTTTAAAGATGAGGAAACTGAGGCAAACAGGGTTCAGTGACTAGCACAGGATCACATAGCTAGTAAGGCCAAATTTGAACTCAGGCCTAGCACTCTATCCACTGCACCACCTAACTGCTCTTATAGCTAGGCACGGCCATACCACTGATCTCATCAACACCCATAAATTTTCTGTCTTCTCCTTATAGAACTATGAAATTCCTCTGACTTTAACCTTGCTACTTTCCCCTTGATCCCTTCTTCCTTCTCTGGGAGCCTGTCTCTACATTCATCCCTCATTTTCAATCTCTGCTGGTTTCTTCCCTGCTACTTATAAGTGTATAATAATCTCCATTTTTTAAATAAAACCTTCTCTTGACCCTGCCGTTCCTTCAAGCTATTGTCCTAAATTGCTCCTCTTTTACCTTCAAACTACTAGAAAAAATGTGTTCTTTGGTGCTCATTGACTCCATTTCCTCACATCACAATCTCTCTTCAACCCTTGGCAATCTGACTTCTGCCCCCATTTAACTGAAGCTGTTCTCTCTAAAGCTATCAGGGAGCCCTTAATTGCTAAATTCCATGGCCATTTCTCAGTCCTCATACTTCTTGACCTTTCTGAAGCTTTTAACATTATTGACCATCTCCTTTCCTGGAGACTCCTCTCTGGGTTTTTGTGATACTGCTTTCTTCTGATTCTCCTTCCTGTCTGATTTTTCCTTTCTCAGTATGCTTTGCTAGATGATCAATCATTTCCTACCTCCTATGCATGGGCTCTGTCCTGGACTAGGTCCTTCATACTCTCTCTCTTTGGGCCATCCCATCAGCTTTCATGCATCAGTTAGGATTTCCATACCGATTACTCCCAAGTCTACATATCTAGCCCCTTTTCTCTGGAATTCTGGTCTCATATCACCAGCCATCTGCTGTATATATGTCTACTTGGACATCACTTAGAAATGTTGTCTACATGTCCAAAACTAAGCGTATTATCTCCCCTCCCCCTCTTCCCCTCTACCCCTCAGCCTTCTTGCTAAGTTCCCTTTTTCTGTAGATTGTATCAGTCATCCTTTGGGTCAAAAAGATTCCTAACCTTGTGGTCATCCTCAGTTTTTTGCTCTCATACTCTGGTGTGATTTATAGTTCCTAGACCTCTGGTGGCTTATTCCTCTGATTTTTCCAAGCTCTTGGGAGGTCCTTGAGAACTGGGGTTGTCTTTTGCCTTTCTTCATATCCCCAGTGCTTAGTCTAGTTCCTGGCACATAGTAAGTGCTTAAAAAATGCTTGTTGGGGGGCGGCTAGGTGGCGCAGTGAATAGAGCACCAGCCCTGGAGTCAGGAGGACCTGAGTTCAAATTTGACCTTGGACACTTAACACAAAACCTAGCCATGTGACCTTGGGCAAGTCACTTAACCCCAATTGCCCTCCAAAAAAAAAAGCAAAAAAAAATGCTTGTTGGCTGACAAGGTCATAGCCATCTTCATTATTCCTTCACCTAAGAACAGGAAAGAACATAAAGAAGTAAAGAGCAGAGGTATCATGATCAACAGAAGACAGACCCATTTGGTCAATTAATGCCCACCGTAAGCTTGGCAGCTACCCATAAGATCCTGTCTTCACTGCATGGTGAGTAGAGAGAAGACAGTTCTAGAATACCACGCCCCCCCACCAAAAAAAAATCAGTTGCCAAATCCCATTGAATCTACCTTCAGAACATCCTTGAATCTTTTCACTTCTCTCCCCTGGAGGAGCCACTACCCTCTTCAGGCCCTTCTCACCTCTTAGGACGGAGCACAGTGCTAAATTCAGGGTCAGAAACACTGGAGTTTGAATTCTGCTTCAGACATTTACTCTCTCTATAACCCCAGGTCAGTCACTGAACTCCTTTTTTTGATTCATTCACCTTTTGTTATTCTTTTGGCAAGCCTCATAATATGAACAAAACTATATTGCTCACAATAATTAAACACATTCTTTTGCTTCATACAAGTTGTAAACGTAATAAAGTGGATAAAATACTTGGACAAAGACATTAGTCACTGGACTTTGTGCTTCAGTTCCTGCATCTGTAAAATGAGGAAACTGGACTCAATGGCCTCTAAGGCCCCTCATATTAGTATCAATACTTTGAAATAGTTTGGTGTTCAAAGTCCTTCATAATCTGCCCTTCCCCTAACCTCTCTAATCTTCTTACACTTTTGTTGTTTAGTTGTTTTTGGCTACGTATGATTCTCTGTGACCCCATTTGGGGTTTTCTTGGCGGAGATACTGGAATGCTTTGCCATTTCCTTTTCCAGTCCATTTCACAGATGAGGAAACTGAGGAAAACAGGGGTAAGAGATTTACCTAGGGTCACACAGCTAGTGTCTGAGGCTGGCTTTGAACTCAGGAAGATGAGTCTTCCTGACACCAAGCTCATTGCTTAACTCATTGTGCACCTAGCTGCCTCTTATACCTTCATGCCGCCATGTACTGTTTGATTCAGTGACATTCGCCATCCCACAAACAAGATATTGCATCTCCCAATGCCAGGAATTTTCACCAGTTCTCTCCTATGCCTGGAATGCTTTCCCTGCTTACCTCTGCTTCCTGGCCTCCTGACTCTCTTCCAGTCCCAGCTAAAATCCCACCTTCTACAGGAATCCCCTCCTGGTCTTTAATGCTGGTGCCTTCCCTCTGTTGATTATCTCCAATTGATCCTGTCTAAACCCCATTTGTACATAGTTGTTTACATGTTGTCTACCCCAGCAGACTGTGAGCTTCTCAAGGGCAGAGACTGTCTTTTACTCTTCTTTACATCCTCAGTGCTTAGCACAGTGACGGACGCGTAACAGGTGCTTAAATTTGTATCGACCAGCTAGGAGCAAGGGCAAGTGGCAAGCCTATTTCTGGGAGTACCTAATGACTTGGAATGGAAGAGTCTAGTTCTCCCCTAAATCACCTTGGTCTGTGAAGAAAATGGGCTAAATCTAAAAGCTATAAAGCATTTAGCCCTTCTAGCTCACTTCTGAATGTGGTAGAGATGGATAGCACTCCCTTGCTTGCCAGAAATGTCATCTTAACTGCCCTGAAGATTCATTGCTGGGGTGCATCCAATAGGTCAATCCTCCCTAGGATCAGTTTCAAACAAACTCTGCTGTCATTTGTGGTTCCTAGATATCTGATGGCTTCTTCTTCTGACCTTTCCAAGCTCTTGCAAGGTCCTTGAGAGCAGGAATCGTCTTTTGCTTTTCTTATATCCCTAGTACTTAGCACAGAGTCTGGCACATAGTAAGTAGGCACTCAAGAAATGCTGGTTGACTGACTGACACAAGGTCATAACCATTTCCCTTATTCCTTATCCTAAGAGCAGGAAAGAACAAAAGAGGTAAGTCCATGATCAGCTGCCTTGAAGACAGACCTATCTGGTCAGTTGATGCCCACTGTAGGCTTAGTAACTACCCATAAGGTCCTTTCAGACAAGAAACCGTTACAGAATACCAGGGTATGCGTGCCCTGAAAGGAAGAACTGGGATGCTCCATTCCACATCCCCAGACACTTGCAGAAGGGCCCTCACTAAACAAGTGTGACTCACTGACCAGGTTCATACCTTGCCTCAGGCTGACCACCGTCTCCCCCGCCTTTCACTGTACAGTGTTAATAGGCTCCTAATTGATCTCCCTGCTTCCAGGCTCTCTTCTCTCTAAACTATCCAATGCACAACTGCCAGAATCAGCTGCCTAAAGCACAGGTCCAAACACATCATTTCTCTTCTCCAAAAGCTCCAGTGAATTTCCTCTAAGAGAAAATAGAAACGTCTCAGCCTAGCATTTAAAACCCTTCATAATCTGGCTCAAATCCATCTTTCTAGACTGTATTCTCAACACTCCTCTCCATGCACTCTATAGCCTAGACAAACTGGTTGTTCCCTATATTTGACATCCCACCTCTCACCTCCATGCCTTTGCATAGGTACATCCCCCTTCCTGGGCTACATTTCCTCCCCTACCAGAGTCTTAGAAGCTCTCCTTCCCTCCCAAAACTCGACTCAAGAACCACTTGTTAGTGCTTTCTCCACCTACTCATACCAATTACTTTGTATGTATTTACTCAGCACAGTGCCTGGAACATAGTAGTTGCTTATTGCGTTTGCTGACTTATGGACTTGAAATATATTTTGCATGTTCATATTCATATTCTTGTCATTTCTTCTCGGTAGACTATCAACTCCTCCAGCCTAGGGCTAGTTTCCTCTTTGGGTTTTGCCTTCACCAATACCTAGGAACAATGATTGGCACATAGTAGGTACTTCGTTAATGTACTTTAAATTAAACTGAGACGCTGTTTTTTGTTTTGTCTTTGTATCCCTGGCCCCTGGCAAGGTTTCTGACCAGAGCAAATGCTGAATAAATAATTGTTCTATTGGATAACTGATTAGGAGGAGAGTTAGCAGATTAGATCAGGTCATGGACTTGGAGTCAGGTGACCTGG
This sequence comes from Pseudochirops cupreus, assembly GCA_028627135.1. Classification (NCBI taxonomy): domain Eukaryota; kingdom Metazoa; phylum Chordata; class Mammalia; order Diprotodontia; family Pseudocheiridae; genus Pseudochirops; species Pseudochirops cupreus. Next base: position 517,234,103 of record CM053580.1, read on the forward strand.
GTTGTCAAATTACTTCAGTGACATTGGGCAACTAACTTAACTTTTATTCAATTTACATTTTGTCAATGATGAATAAAATCAGGAGGCTTGTTTTCTTGACTTCCATGTCCCTTCCAGTCCCAAGTCTAGGAATCCATGATTCAAATTCACTTAGATCAATCTGTCACAATCCAGAAATCTTCCCATGGCCCCAGGCTAGACTGAGCAGTCTCTGGGGTTCTTTACTTGGAGCTCAATGAAATTCTTGTAAAAATATTTAAAAACTGTATTTCAGTACAATTGGTTTCCTTTTATAATCTGTGTTTTAATTTAAAAACACCCTGGATAGAGGAAGGCTTTACCAGCCTTCCAGAGGGGCCATGACACAGAATGAAGGTTGAGAACTTCCAGTCTATGAGCTGGGAAAGTGATGATCAACTCACTTCATCTATACCCTGCCTTATCTCTCTCTGGAACCCAATGTCCTTGATGTTTCTCTTCCCTTCCCCAATCCCAACTTGTTCTCTGTTAGCTGCTGAGACCTTGGGACGATTTTAAGCCTCTCCAGACTTTTTACCTCTTACTTCCCCCATCATATTCTTTTCCATCCAGTGACACAGGGTTCCTTGCTGTTCCATAAATAAGATACAGTTATATCTTTCCCCATTGAGGTTTCGGTATATTGTGGGTTGACATAAGAAATTAAATGGGAATTTTGGGGGAGTTTTGCAATAGCCACGGATGACACATGAAGGTCAGCAGAAGACACAGAAAATGTTGAGAAACTCAGAAATGCATAAAATATATGTATAGTAGTCTATAATATCAATACATTTTTTAATACCATAAATAGACTCAAATTTTACAACAAGGTATTGTAAACACTCCATAAAAGAAAAAGAAAAAATTCAGACTTTGATGTGAAGGGAGGGCCAAAAATTTTACACAGATTTTCCAGATCTCAGGGGAGCTGCACCCCTTACCCTCACAATGTGGAAAGGATAACTGTTCTCTGTCTCTTGGTTCTGGGCAGTTTCTCTGGCTGTCCAGCAAGCCTGGAATGCTCTCCCTCTTTATCCCCCTTCCTCCTGGTTTCCCTGCCTTCCTTTAAGTCACAGCTAAAATCTTACCTTTAAAGAATGCATTTCCCAATCCCTCTTAATTTTAGTACCTTTCCCTATCAGATACTTGTTAGCTATGTGACACTGGGTAAGCCACTTAACCTCTGTTTGCCTTGGTTTCTTCATCTGTAAAATGGGAATAATAATACCATCTAACTTGTAGGGTTGTTTTAAGAGTCAAATGGGATATTTGTAAAGGATGGGGAGCTAGGTAGGTAGCTAGGTAATTGGCCCTGGAGTGAGGAGGACCTGAGTTCAAATTTGGCCTCAGACACCTGACATTTAGTAGCTGTGTGACCCTGGGTAAACCACTTAATCTCAATTGCCTTACAAAAACAAATTAAACAAAAAATAGAACATACAAATGAGAAAAGGACCCACATGTACAAAAATATTTATAGCAGCTCTTTTTGTGGTGGCCAAGAACTGGAAATCGAGGGGATGTCCATCAAACGAGGAATAGATGAACAAGTCGTGGTATATAAACATAATGGAATACTATTGTGCTATAAGAAATGATGAGCAGACTTTAGAAAAACCTGAAAAGATTTATATGAACTGATGCTGAATGAAATGAGCAGAATCAGGAGAACATTGTCCACAGTAACAGTCACATTGTGTAATGACTAACTTTGATAGACTTAGCTCCTCTCAGCAATGCAAGGACTTAAGCCAACACCAAAAGATTTATGATGGGAAATACCAGTCCACATGCAGAAAAAGAAGTATGGGGTCTGAATGCAGATCAAAGCATACTATTTTCTCTCTTTTTTTGTTTTGTTTTGTTTCTTCTTTTTTTTGTGGGTCTTCTCATTCATTCTAATTCTTATATACAACATGACTAATGTGAAAATATGTTTAATAAGAATGTATATGTAGAGCCTGTAACAGATTGTATATGGTCTTGGGGAATGAGAAAGAGAGGAAGGTGGAGAAAATTTAAAACTTATGGAAATGAATGTCAAAAACTAAAAATAAATTAATTTTAAAAAGCACACAAGAAATAATAAAGTGCTTAGCACAGTGCTGGCACATATATATGGCATATACATGCATATGGCACATATATAAATGATTATTCCTATTCTTTTGCATCTATCATCTCCTCTCATCCTACAAATCTTGGATTCCATGATTTAAAGCTTCAGGTTGATTTGCTCAGTCCTTAGTATTCTGGCATCATTAGAGGTGATCAGTGACACTTATGCCCTGGAGCAACTCCTAGAGTGTGTCCCCAGAGAGATGACATCTTTCTTAGCTCCTTGGGAGGCTCAAGCCCTATCCCAAGGGAGCCCGGGGTGGCTACAGGAGGCAAGTTTTGCCTCTAAAAATAGTCTGGTCACAAAGGATGACCCCTCCTAGTCCTCATTTGATTTGGGCTGTCTCCTTAGCCAGCTCTGTCCTGGGAACTCAGGCCATTCCCAAACCTCAGATCGTTGGGCTATGGTAGAGATAGCCATAAAAGCCTAAAAATGGAGTTGTGCAAAGGCAGCAAGAGCAGGGGGACAGATCCTGCTGGGCAAGGGACCTCACAGCTTGAAAGACCGTGGACACTGAGCTTAGACATTTCTCCCAGAAGCACCCCACCCCCATCCCTCTCCTAAACCTAGATGGAAAAAATGAGTCACAGAGCTTCAGAGTTTTAAAAGACATTAGAAGCCGTGTAGTCCATGCATTTCCTTAGTCATTTGGGGAAACTAAGACCCAGAAGGGAAGAGACCTGACTAAAGTCAAGATCCTGGCTAGTGGCAGAGCCAGGATAAGAAGGACCTCAATCTCCTGATTTACCAAGCGGGGTAATCTGGCTAGTATATCAAATGATCTCCATTTAATCTCATTAATAGCTCTTCCCTCAGCCTTCTCTTCTCCAGGGAAAACAGTTCTGGGACCTCAAACCTTCTCTATGGACTTTGTAAATCAGCGTCATTCATTAACTCTTGTACCTTCTCCAAGTTTCCTATGCCAGCTGATTCATGGATTCCCTTCCAAACACGTTCTAAGAGGAAAGCTTTGTTAGGATAATCATAACTCCCATTCCGTGGTTCTGTCAGGCTTACACCCGCCTGGTGAGGCAGGAAGTGCTGGTGTTATAATTCCCATTATTCACATGGGGGAATGAGAGCTGTCAAGTAGCTGTTACTCGCTCAGGAATAGCTAGGAAGTGTCAGATCTGGAATTGGAATCTGGGTCTCCAGATTCCAGGTGCAACCTTCTCTGAGTTCTTGTAGGCATCGTACAATGCCTCTTACACCTCAGCGATAGCAAGAAAGAGTGTCAAGACCCTCCTTTCCCCCAACCTCTGCTGCCTAGGGTAGCCTTCCCCAATCTCACTCCCTCATCCATGAATGCCCTTAGCCTTTTGTTAAAGTAACTACTGTCTTCAAAGCACTGTTGTTGTTCAGTTGTGTCCAACTCTCTGTGACCCCATTTGAAGTTTTCTTTGCCGAGATACTGGACTGATTGGCCACTTCTTTCTTCAGTTCATTTTACAGATGAGGAAACTGAGGCAAACAGGGTTGAGTGACTTGTCTAAAGTCACGCAGCTAGTAAGTGTTTGAGACTCAATTTGAACTCAGAAAGAGGAATCTTCTTGACTCCAGGCCTCAATGCTCTATCCAGCTGCCCTCAGTGCACTGAGAGGATGCAAAGTTCAGATAAGACTTAGAGTTTAGCAGAAGAAGGACCTTTACATATCACTATGCAATGACATAGAATTTAGAGGTGAAAGGAATCTTACAGAATCACCAGGTCTCCCTACCTCCCTCCTTGTTTGATACAGGAAGAAAGTGAGGCTGGTGGAGAAAGAAGGGATCTTTTTTTTTCTTCTGCTTAATAGTATTTAATTTTTTCCAATTACATCTAAAGATAGTTTTCAACATTCACTTTTATAAGGTTTTGAGTTCCAATTTTTTTCTCCCTCCCTTCCCTCCTTCTTCCCCAAGACGGCAAGCAATCTGATATAGATTATACATGTACAATCATATTAAACATATTTCTACATCAGTCATGTTGTGAAAGAAGAATAAAACAAAAGGGAAAAACCATGAGAAGAAAAGAAAACAAAAAATAAAAAAAGTTAAAATAGAGTGCCTCAGTCTGTATTCAGACCCCATAGTTCTTTTTCTGGATGTGGATAGCATGTTTCATCACGAGTCTTTTAGACTTTTTTTTAGACATTTTTAGAATTGTCTAATTTCATCGAATTGCTGGGAAGAGCTAAGTCTATCATAGTTGATCACCCTACAATGTTGCTATTACTGTAACAAGGAATCTTTAATAATAATGATGACAGTTAACATCTACATAGCTAGTAAGTGTTAAGTGTCTGAGGCTGGATTTGAACTCAGGTCCTCCTAATTCCAGGGCCAGTGCTGTATTCACTGTGCCACCTAACCGCCTTTCCCTCTTATTTTTGAGGGTGTCACCGTCCCTTGGTAGATAGAGCACTGGGTCTGGAGCAGAAAGACCTGCTTTCAAGTGCAGCCTCAGACATGTACTAGCTGTGTGACTTCAGGCAAATTTCACCTTCCTTCGCCTCAGTTTCCTCAGCTGATAACAATAGGACCTACCTCCCAGAGTTATAGTGAGGATAATAACGGTAAAGTATTTATCACTGTGCCTGGCACATAGTAAGTACCATATAAGTGTTAGCTATTATTATTATTAAAGGCGATGGTCCTAAAATGATATATCCTACTTTTGATCCTGGAAATAATAGAAAATGAGATTGGAAAAAGATGGAACAAGGTACTGAAACTCCTTCAGAAAACCCATTTGAATATCAGCAGATGGATTTCATACCAGTCCCTAAATCCAAGTGTTTTGCATATATCTTCATAATTGCATGTAAATTATCAGGTTGGACTGAGACTTTCACATATAGAATTGCTTTAATAGTTGCAAAGAAGCTTTTAGGTCATGCTTTTCCTGTTTGGAGACTTTCTTAGACAATATGAAGTGACAGAAAGACTCATTTCATGCATAAGATCCTCATCAAGATTTTTCCTGTAACCCACAAGTGGCATTGTCTATAGACCCTATAAGGCTTGAGGAAGGGAAAAAGAATAAATTATGGGGGAAACTGAAACTCTCAAAACTTTTAGAAAAGTTTCAGTTACCACAACTTGATGTTCTTCTTATAACCCTGAAAATTGTAAGGTCAGCACCAAAAGGCTTGTATCATAGGTTTTCACCATATGAAAGAATTACTGTTCACCAATGGGATTAGGTTTTGTCAGGCCCTGTTAAAAGATTGCTGTTCAGCCATTTCGGTTGTATCTGACTCTTTGTGACCCTATTTGGGGTTTCAAAGTGATTTGCCATTTCCTTCTCTATGATGAGGAAACTGAGGCAACCAAGGTTAAGTGACTTACCCAGGGTGACCCAGCTATTAAGTATCTGAAGTTGGATTTGAACTCAGGTCCTCCTGACTTCAGACCTGGCTTTCTATCCAATGCATCACCTATTTGCCACCTACTAAATTGTATGCTAGCAGTTTTGAGCAACATTATCTCAAGGGGAGTGGCTTCCCCATGGTCACACAGCTAGTCAGCGGTATAGAGAAGATTTGAATTCACATCTACTCTTTCCAAATCCATTATTGGTCCATAGTAACAAGATCATGAAATTAGTCTCTGAACTGGGAGGGACATTTAGAGGTTGTTTAGTCTTTTTTTTTTTAGATTTAATTTTTTTTTTTTTGGCGAGGCAATCAGGGTTAAGTGACTTGTCCAGGGTCACACAGCTAATACATATCAAGTGTCTGAGGCCTGATTTGAATTCAGGTCCTCCTGACTCCAGGACTGGTGCTCTATCTATTACTGCACCACTTAGCTGCCCAAATTTAAATTTAATGTAATTCAGTTTTTTAAAAGTTGTCTATTCTAACCTCTCACACTGAGCAGGAAACCTCTGAGAGTAGGATTAGCCAGACTGTGTTTGACTTCTTCTAATGGTGGGGGAATTCATTACCTCACTAAAGCAGCTTGTCCATTGGAGGACCATTCTGATCATTAGAAAGTTCTTTCTTGTATTGCTTCTAAAGCTTCCTCCCCCTGACTTAGATCAGAGAACAAAGATTTAGATCTAGGAAGGACCTGAGAGCCCATGTAGTTCAACCCACTCATTTTATATTTGGGGAAATTGAGGACTTGCCCCAAGGTCACTAAGGTAGTCAGAGGCAGAGCTGGCATTTGAACTCGGCCCCTCTGACTCTAGTTCTAACATTCTTTCCACCCCACCATGCTGTCTCTCCCACTGGTCCTAGTTCTGCACAAAAGAAGCTGATTCTCTTTTCCATATAATAGCTCTACAAATATGGGAAAACTGCCCTGGTCCTCTTCACTGTCTCCAAAGCTCCTTTTCCAGTCTTCTCCTTAAGAACAGACTAAGCGCTCCCTGAGGACAGAGGCTGGATCTCTCCAAATCACCCTGCCCTTAGACTGTTCCTCTTTCCTCTAGCACAGCCCCTCACCCCTGCCCCCCAAGGGTTGCTAGATCACGGTGGTTAATGACCTGACAGCTGGATCTCTGTGGTTAATGGCCTGACAGCTGGAGAGATGATCCAAGCGTGGCCCTTGACTCTCTCTGCAATATCCCCTGGTCTGGGCTGGTTGGCGCCAGCTGTGACCTGCCCTAGGGGAGGAAAAGTTGACGGGCTGGAAAGCTTACTTGTTCCCTGGGCTTGGGGAGCCAAAGCATTAGGGATTGGCTCAGGTAAACACACCAGTGGAGAGACCCAGGAGCCTCCCCTGGCTGGCCCCATCACCTGCAACTGCTGCCTGCCCTCCCCCACTCACAGAGACAGAATGAATTAGGAGTCTCATTCCTGAATTCCTTAGGGGAAGAGCATGGAGGGCCAGGTTTCATTCTGGGGCTTCTCTAGGGAGGGCCATGGCTTTCTCCTTGCCACTGGGAGTCCTTACCAACTACACTGTTTCATTAACTGTTAGAACTGGAAAGAATGTTTGAGTCCATGTAATCCAAGGTTCTCTTTTTTTTTTTTTACTGCAGCATAAACTGAGGCAAGGGAGTGACCTGCCCAAGATCCTACAGCTAGGGAATATTGGAGCTGGGATTCGAACCTAGGTTTCCTGAACTCTCAAGTGTAGAACTCTTCTCCCTCTGTGGTGTTTCCCCTAATTGCATTCCCTTCTCAAATCAGTTTAGATTTTGTGCTCTTCTTCTTTTGTCAAGCCCCCTTGCTACAGACCCTTGGAACCTTCTTTTCTGGAGATTACTGTCTTCAGGGATGTCTTTATACCACATCCTATCTTAGCCAGGCCATGCTTGCCACCATTGCCCTCTGGGGCACCCACAATTTTTCTTTTTCTGAGTTCATGGCTGTCCCTGCTTTACTGCTAAAGATGGTGGCAAGTCACAGGGAAGATAGGTTTCAGTTTGGTGCAGCAGGAACTGTTGAGCTTGGAATCCTAAGAGCTGAGTTTGAATCCCAGCTAGACAATCACTACCTCTGTGACTTTTGTCGCAGATCATTCAGTTTCCTGATCTGTAAAACGAAGAAGTTGAACCAGAGATCACTGCCAAAAATCTTCCTTTCTGGCTCTAAACTTATGAGCCTATTATTGGGCAATTTCCCAAATACAATTCAGTCCCTACTTCTCCTCCCAGTTAAGTCTGAAAATGAATTTACTCTCCTTGAGTGGTTGCTTTGAGTGGTTGTTTGATGCTGTTGGTTTGGGGGGTGGGGGTGCAGTGCATATGAGAATGCTTTCTATGTCTTCTGAAATAGGAGAAAGTAGGTCAGGGATTAGATAGGGAAACAGAGAAGCCATTGGGAGGGTAGGGCAAGTGTAGGGGGACAGAAAAAACTAGAAAACAATGGGGAGTTTGTGATTCCTGTGACTGTGGGCAGAGAGGGCAGGCTGTTCTGGCCCCAGAGGGCACTCACAGAAGGCCACTCACAGGCTCTCAGGGTCCGGCAATAGCGTCTGGAGAATTAGGAATCTAATTCTTGGTTGAGAGGAAGGAAGGATCATCCTGGACAGAAGGATGAGGTGAACTTTGTCCCCCAGGTGTGAAAAAATGGAGCCCTAGGAAGTAAAACTTTGAAAGTTGTGAAGGAAGGATTAGGCAGGTTCTGCTTGGGGGAAGGAGAGGGGTTACAACCAGGACCAGTGGCTTAATGCTAGGTCTTTCTCTTCTGTGATTACCTCCATTTTTATCTGGGATCTATTTTGTTTTTACGTAATTGTCAGTGTATTGTCTCCTCCATTAGCCTGTGAGCTCCTAAAGGGCAGGAACTGACTCTTTGCCTTCCTTTGTCTCTAAAGTTCTTGGTATGACTACTGGCACATAGTAGGTACTTAATAAATGTTTGTTAACAGACTAACTTATTGGATGGAAGTTTCCTAGGGAAATTTCAGCTCTAAGTAAGGAGTCTTTCCTAGTAGTCAGAGACATCCAAAGGTGGAATGTGCATCCAGAGAGGATGTGAGTTTATCAGAGACTGGATGACTATTGGTCAGGGATATTGTAAAGTGAATTTTCTGCTCCATAAGTGGACAAGTGATCTCTGAGGTCCTTTCAGGCTCTCTAAATCTATGATTTCTGCAAGGGGAAGCCTCCTACTTGAAAACAAACAGATATCAATAATTGTACAACTCTCAAAGTCGAAGGAAAGGCCCCAACAGTAATTAAAGCATGCTGGGAATCCTCTGTTTTTCCTGTTCTCTGCCCTTTCCTATCCCAAAGAAAAGTCAAGAACCAATCCAGAGAAAGGCATTGTTGTTCAACATAACCAAGTGTGCCCCAGAGAGTGTGTTCCATAGAAAGGTCATTTCCCAGGTAACTGCAGTTCCTAGGCTTGTTCCTTGAGAGGGAGGTAGAATGATTTAGGGAAAGAGCATTGGGTTTGGAGTCAGGGAATTAGGGGATTGTAAATTTAGAGTTGGAAGGGACCTTAGAACCCATTGAATTCAATCTTTTCATTTTACAGGTGAAGAAACAGAGATACAGAGATATTAAGTGACTTGTCCAGGAGCATACAGCAATGACCTGGGTTCAAATCTTGGGTCTGATATTTTTGTAATTGAGAGTTTGGATTTTACATAAATCACCTAATGTGGAGGCACCCTGCTTCTGGGAGAAGATATTTTCCCCCACCCCCACCCCCCACACTTTATAGTATTTTATTTTTTTCCAAATACATGTAAAGATAGTTTCCAATATTCACTTTTATAAGCTTTTGGTTTCCAAGTTTTTTTCTCTTTCCCTTCCCTCCTGCTCCCTAAGACATCATGCAATCTCATATAGGCCATACAGGTACAATCCTATTAGACATATTTCCACATCAGTCATGTTGTGAAAGAAGAATCAGAATAAAATGGAAAAACTATGAGAAAGAAAAAAGAGAGCAAATAGTGTGCTTCCGTCTTCATTCAGACTCAATAGTTCTTTCTGTGGATATAGATAGTATTTTCCATCATGAGTCTTTTTTTTTTTAAATATGTGCCATAGGATACATTGATTTTACTCCCTAAATTTTTTTAAATTAAATTTTTTATTTTAGTTTAGTTTACATCATTCATTTCCATGAGATTTTGAGTTACAAATTTTCTCCCCATCTATCCCCTACCCACCGCCCCAAAACAGCCATCCCAGTGTATCCCCCCTTCCCCAATCTATT
>CM053580.1:517244349-517261918 GCA_028627135.1 Pseudochirops cupreus
CCTCATAAGATATTCTTCACTAACATAACTGTAAACCTTAAACAAAAGAGGTTTCTGACAAACCTCACAACTGAATAGCAGACATACATCCTTGTTTCACAAAGCTTGTCTATCCTCTAATTATATTCACTTTGGAAGAAAGAGATACTTCAGAAATTGAATCTTTTACAGATACACTCAGTTACAAATGTTAACCTTTGCTTAGTTCATGGAATAGCCACAAATTCATATTGGAACAGCAAACACTGTTCTGCTTTACAACTCATTACGTCAATTTAACAATACTCAATTGAAAACTTTGTAAACCTTCAGAAATTGTCACATAAGAGCTTTCAAAGAATCTTTTCTAATAGTAAGGGGAATCAAAGTAACATAAAGAGAATACAAAGAACAATAAGCTAAAACTGTAGCAGTTCCTGTGCAGGCCTGGATTCTTGGAGAATCTGTCCACATCGTCTTTTCTAGGTCCCTTGGCTCAGATATTCACTCAGGAGCAGGTATAGTCAGACTTGACAGGGGCTCACAGAGACATGATTTAATACCAAAGGCTCATAGAAATGGTTCAGTTTCCTAGCCATGCAGGGCTAGGTTTACACAGAGTCACAAGAAGCTTAGTTTTCTAGCCACACAGGGCTAGGCACAAACATAAAGTTCAACAAACATTTACAACATTGTATCAAAAATCCAAACTTTTGATCTTATTACCAAATATGCTCAAGTTTTGAGTTTCCATGATAGAGAAATATTTGAATGCCAATCTTATACATCTATCTATCTATCTATCTATCTATCTATCTATCTATCTATAGTTCTTAGAAGAATCAATCTGATCCTGTTGCTTTCTAAAAATACTTCCTCACACACTCTCAACATACTTAAAAACTTTCTGAAACTGATATCAATTGTCTGGAGACAGGAGGGGCTTGGATAAACCCTCATTTGTCCCCAAACCTTCTTATCTGTCTTTTCAAATCCCTCAAAACCATTATTCAGTTTATTCAGCATTCCTTTACATTTGTTAATCACAAAACAAGATGGTTCATATCTTTTACTGACTACTTGCTCTGATCATAGAAACTTGCTATAGAAGGAAAAAAACAGGGACATATGACATTCCAAATGTGACAAGATAAAACATCCTTGGTTCTGTTTAAATTCAGGTAAAGTCACAGATATCCATCCATGCAGTATTGGTACCACCTCATAGCTAGACAGGAATAGGTGGGAAACATTCCTTTTCAAATGAACACCATGGGTAAACTAAGCCAGAAGGGGTCCCATCCCAGACCAGGTTAAGATTGCCCCTTTGGCCTTTACCAGATGTAGACTTCCACGTGTTAACAGTATAGGATCACACTCCCTCTGAGTAGATTGTGGCACTTGATGCAGGCACTGACTTATGCAGGCAACCATACTCAAATTCAAACTCCAAACAAAATTTAGTTATGATCCCAAATGCCTTTAACCTCAAACAGCAAGTCTCATTAATCACAGCTTAGAGCCAGTTCTCTTATTTATTTATTTTCCTTATGGCCCTGAGGCCAAAGGCTCTATATACTTTAGCAAATGAGAGACCACACTATGTCCTACACATGCCCTCATTACATATTCCCTCTCCCAGATCATACATCCCATGATTAGAAAATGGCAGAATCTCCACCCTTTGGGTGTGTAAGTTAATATTAATGAGGTTAGTTGAGTAGGCAGAGTAGTGAGGACATTGGTGACCAGGACACAACCTCTCAGGTTTGAACAGGTTGTCCTAGCCCAACCTTTTTAATCCCACTGGCACCAGGATGGCCATTGTCTTGGCTTGAAGATAAGCAAGCTTTCCCCATAGCTTGGGAGTGTTAATTATCTCCCAATAACATCTGTGGGAGCAAAGCAAGATACTATAATATCCCCTCTTACATTTGTAACCCCATTTGGGGTTTTCTTGGCGAAGATACTGGAGAGGTCTGCTATTTCCTTCAACAGTTCATTTTTTTTTTTGCTTTTTGAAGGGGGAGGGGAGAGCAATTGGGGTTAAGTGACTTGCCCAAGGTCACATGGCTAGCAAGGATGTCATGTGTCTAAGGCCACATTTATATTCAGGTCCTCCTGACTCCAGGGCTGGTGCTCTATTCACTGCCACCTAGCCGCCCCCATCACCAGTTCATTTTACAGAGGAGAAAACTAAGGTAAACAAGATTAAGTGACTTGCCTATGGTCACACAGGTAATAAGTGCCTGAGGCTGGATTTGAACTCAGATATTCCTGACTCTGGGCCTAGCTACCCATTCTAGGAACAGCCAGTGCAAAGATAGAGACTGGAGGCACAGGACTGGTGTTTTGTGAGAGGAACAGCCAAGGGGCCAGTAGAAATAGAGAAAAGTAAGATATAGGAAGTAGGAAGGGGACAAGTTGTGAAGGACTTTAAATACCAAACAGAAGGCTGACTTTATATTTAATCCTAGAAGTAATAGGGAGTCAGTAGAATTTATTAAGGTGGAAGGGTAGGGAGAATGACATGATTAAACCTGAGTTTTAGGGAAATCACTTCTTTGGCAGCTTCCTGGAGAGACACTTGAGACAATTTGAAGGTTATGGCTGTAGTCCAGGCAAGAAATAATGTTCATATGCGAGTCATAGCCTATATATTCCAGTGGTTCTGAACTTCTGTGGGTCATCATCAAACCTCATTCATTCCCTATTCCCCCATTACCTGATTCCCATTCCCTCAACCCTCCTACCCCAAACCCCCAAGCAAACCGACTCTTGCACTGTGACCTCTGTTAGACCTGTTTCATAGACAACAAACTTGCTTTCAGCTTCAGTCTTTTCCTCTCTCTCTCCTTCCAAGTTCTGGTAATTAATTACCAAGAGCTGGTTCTTTGATGATACCTCTCAGCCTCCCTGGCCAACCTTTCCAGTGCTGGGTACACCTTCACTCATTCGGTTCAGCTCACTGGTTGAGACAAAGGAGTTGGAATATTCCTCACTCTTCATTGCCACTTTCAGGTTTTCCCCTTCCCTTCGTTGCTCAGTAACTCTTCCTTTGAGGTCCATACAATTCCACCCAATCAAAATCCTGGTAGCAGTTGCCTAGAGGGTACACTCCCTTCCCTTTCCCAACAAGTTCAGTGCCTGACTCACAATTTTTCTCTCCTCCCCAACTTCTGCCCTCATACTAGGGGACTTCAACATACATATTGACTCTTCCTCAAACACTTTAATGGCTCAGTTCCTCAACCTGCTTACTTCCTATGATTTACTCCTCTACCATGGGATTATCCTGAGGTTCAAATGAGGTAATCTATGTAAAGTGTTTTATAAACCTTAAAATGCTATGTAAATGTCCAGTATTACCATAATCCCTATTTTTGGTTTCCATTTTCATTTTCATTTGACCTTCATTTGGTCCCATACTGTTAGGGTCTAGGGGTGCTGGGAACCCTGAAAAGCAAGGGTACAGGGTGCAGGTCTGCCTCTAGAGAATTCATTCCACTTAATCCTTCTTTCAGTTCAAGCATGGAGTTTATTATGACACTGGTTGGGGTGGACAAGATTCTTAGTGAGTAACACTAACACAAGTGGGCCAGATTTTAAGAATCTTCCATTTGATGAGGGTATGATTGATATTTTATAGAGAAAGATCATTGGAAGATCTGGATGGGGTTTTAGCTGAAACCTGAAGGAAGCCTGGGAAGTTGAGATAAAGAAGGAAAATATTCCAGGCAGGGAGGACAACCAGTAAAAATTCATGGAAAGAGGAAATGGACTGTCATGTTTGAGGAAGAGCGGGGAATGTCTTTGGATCCTAGAGTAAGCTGGGGAGGTGTAAGGTAAGAAGACTGGAAAGCTAGGAAGAGGCCCAGTTATGGAGTCCTTAAAAACTAAACAGAGGGAGCGGCTAGGTGGTGTAATGAATAGAGCACTGGCCCTGGAGTCAGGAAGACCTGACTTCAAATTCGGCCTCAAACACTTAACACAAAAAACTAGCCATGTGACCTTGGGCAAGTCACTTAACCCCAATTGCCCTACCATCCCCCCTCCAAAAGAAAAAAAAAACTAAACAGAGGATTTTAAATTTGATCCTTCAGGCAACTGGGAGCTACAGAAGTTGAATGAATTGTGAGGTAGTGAACTCCACCTCCGGGAGGGTTTAAGCATGGTCCAGGATGTTGTGAAGGGGATTTCTAATCAGTTACTGATTAGATGAAATGACCTTTGAAGTCCCTAGTTCTGTGGACTGAAGTTATTATTGCCTTCCTAGAGAAGGAACGTATTTAGCCGCAGTTCTACAATCTAACTCCATCATGGTAACGACAGGCAAACCAAGATTAAGATAGAGGGAGTTTTAGAGTCAAGAATTAAAAACAGGTCTCTTGACTCCCAGTCCCTTCACCCAGTGTTGAACTGAATCACTTTTCTTCCTTTTCGTGCAAAAGCCACCTTGGAGATAACTTTTGGGCCTGAAGGCCTTTGGCTAGGGCTTTGAGAAGGTTCCACCAAGCTCTGAGCAAATCTGGGCAGACAAGTCAGACTCACCTGATCTCACCCTATTCCACACCCAACATTCCTGCCTAAGGCTCAGGCACCCACAAAGGTGGTGGTTACCAAACACTTTTCTCACAGTGGCCCCCAGAGCACCATGGCCCCAGGCATAGTTTCCAGGCTTGAGCCCACAACCTAGGCCAATAGCTCATGGGCATTCAGGGCTTCCAAGGAGAGAACAGCTCAAAGTCTAGAGCCCACAGTGAGAGAAAGTCAAGAGACCCGGCTTAGAGTTGTGGCTTTGCTTCTAACTCGCTCTCTCACCTTGGGCAACTCATGTTTCCCTTTAGAGTCTTGAATTTCTTATTTGTAAAATAGGGAAGTCCCCCTACCCTCATTAGAATAATAGAATATCTGGTTGGAGAAGTCTTTAGTATGTAGAACTTCTCTTTAGTAGGGAACTTAAATTAGAAAATGTTGGAATTTAAAATGTCTGAACAGGGATTGGAGAAATGGTCTTAAGACAGAATTTTGCAGAGCTGGAATGAACCTCAGAGGTCATCTAATCCAAGCCCTCATTTACAGATAAGAAAATTGAAGCCTAGAGCCTGGAAGGGACTGGCTTAAAATCATGTGACTAATAATTTTGTGGCAACAGGACCTGGGGCTTCTAACATCATTGTTGTTTCTTCTACCCCATACAGACCCAGTCTTCCCTTTCTCTCACTCCTTGACTGATGAAAATGAGTGTGTGTGTGTGTGTGTGTGTGTGTGTGTGTGTGTGTGTGTGTGTGTGTGTGTGTTGTTGGAAGGAAGGGAAGAAGGGACAGAGAGGTTCCAGCTAGAACTGGGAGTACATTTGGAAGGTATTGGTCAACCTTGCTCTTCCTCTCTCTTGGTTTGACTTTTTCTATTCTGGTAGAATTCTGTTGAGAGAAAATGCTGTAAAGGGAGGGGTTTTGAGCCAGGAGTATGTTGATAAATGTTCAGTAACTAGCTCTCTGGAAAAATAACGTATGCATGACACACTTTAAAGTTTAACTTGCATAGTTAACATTTTATCCATCAGTTTCTTAAGCCAAGGCAGTCAACAAAACAATAAACCAAGCCCTGATTTATAGTTTGCCAGTTTCCAAGGTATAAATGCTCAAATGGAAAATTTAACAATCAGCTCCTATACACACTTAGACTGAACCCTTCCTATCTGAGGCTTCATGTCACTGGTGAATATGGGCCTATTTGATCTCAGTGATTGTTCTTTGGTTTTATGTGAAGGAAGTTGAAGATGATTAAAGCCTTGCAACCTTCAAAAGATCATGAGGGCATGCCACCCAGAGATCCAAAAGTGGAGTCCTTGACAGGGTTTGCAACCAGTCAGTTCAAATTAGAGGGCTCTAGAAGGTAGGGGCAACCTGTAGGGCCCAGCCCAATGGTAACTGAGACAAGGGATAGGTAAATAGATAGATAGATAGATAAATGTGTACGCACACAGTTATTATGTATATACACATACACACATAAAGCTTAAAACTGCACTAAGACTTTTGGGACACTAGGAAAACTAGATGGTAATATTGGGGAGTGGCAGAAAGCACTAGGAAAGGTCTCCTGCATCAACTCTTGTCAAGGTCTTTCCTAAAAGGCTTAGTATGAATGGAAGCGGTTAGAGCAAGGACCATTCTCCATGTCAAAGTCTGGGGATGAGGGATGAGGACAAAAGTATCAGACAGAATTACAGAAGTGGGAAGTAGAAAAGGCCTTGGGGGTCATGGGAGAGCTGGGAGGAAACATGTTTTTAAATGGTCCATAGATTTTTTTTTTAAATTTTTTTGGTGTGGTTTTGTTTTTTTGTAGGGCAATTGGGGTTAAGCGACTTGCCCAAGGTCACACGGCTAGCAAGTGTTAAATGTCTGAGGTTGAATTTGAGCTCAGGTCCTCCTGACTTCAGGGCAGGTGCTCTATTCACTGCACCACCTAGCTGCCCCTGGTGCATAGATTTTTAAGACAAATTTTGATGTCCCAGAGGGTGTTGGAGAGAAAAAAATCTTGAGGATGACTTGTCAAGGAAGGATGTTAGACTTTGGGCAACTCCCCACTCTCCACCCCTACCCCCCTCCAAGTGAGGAGGCATTTCTAGGTACTCAACTTTGGACTAAAACAGTGTAAAAATGTAGGGCAAAAACTCAAAGAGCTTCCCATCTGAAGGAGAAGACAGACAAGATAGACAGACACACACACACATACACCCCACCCTCCTGCTCAAAACCTTTGGATTATCGACTCTTCTACTTCCTGCTTGTGTGACCTTGGGCAAAATGCTTGCCCTCTCTGGGCCTCAGTTTCCCCTTTTGTAAAATGAGAACTCTGGAGTTGACTTCTGAAGTCCCTTCTAGCACCAAATTGCTGCGATCCCAGGACCAGACTGAAGTTGTTAGCAAGAGAACAGAGTTAATGTAGCTTGAAGGTATTTTTTTCAGGAAAATGTTCCTCTTCCCTAGAGGCTAGTCAGCTTTATTCAGACCTGAGACTAAGCCTTCACCTTGGTCTTAGACAGGCTCAGCAGTTACCTGGGTCACAAATGCAGCCTTAACCTTGGTTCAGCTGAGCCCTAATCATGGTTGCAGAATGAACTCTGACTCTGGCTACACCCTAACCACATTCAGGGCAAAATCTTCTCCACTCAGGGCCTCAGTTTATCTACTTTGTAATAGGCTTGGGCAAACTGACCTCAAAGGTTCCTCTTACTCTGTTTTGTGTGGACAAGATACCCCGTTCATGAGCTAGACACTAGGAGCACCTAGGAGGCCGGGGGATGACATATTTAACCTCTGCAGCCACTCCTAGCCTTTGGCTTTGCTAGGTCTCTTTACAAATTGCCAGGCAGTAAAGCTCTGGGGATTAGCTCCATGTTGATCTCAAAGATCCTGAATGACTGCCAGGGGAAGAGAGCCTTGGATAACTCCCATGATGGCGCCAACTGGGGCTTGGGGATGTGCAGTTTACCCAACTTCCAGACTACGGTCCACCTGAGCCAAACCAAACTTGCCACGGTGATAGGGAGCTTTGCTTGGTCAGGCACGCCCCCTGGTGGAACATAGACCCACAAACAGCAAGCATTTGGAGGGGACCCTCCTGAGATCAGCCCCAGAGCTGAGGTGGAAAGAAGCCTGGTTGGTGAATAATTGATGATGATAACAAGAACCACAACAGCAAAAAATAATACTAGTTTTAGTAATAATGGCATCCGTATGAATAGTAATAGCAGCATTCATATGGTGCATTAACATTTGAAAAGTGCTTTGCTTAAATTATTTCATTTCGTCCCTGCAACAACCCTTTGACGTAGTACTCTTATTAACTCCATTTCACAGATGAGAGGACTGAGCCTGAGAGAGGTCAAAGGAGTTGCCCAAGGTTATTGTCGTTGTTCAGTCATGTCCAACTCTTTGCGACCCCTTTTGGGGTTTTCTTGGCAGAGACACTGCAGTGATTTGCCATTCCCTTCTCCAGCTCATTTTCCAGATGAGGAAACTGAGGCAAATAGTTTTTAAGTGACTTGCCCAGGATCACACAGCTAGTAAGTGTCTTAGGCTGGATTTGAACTCAGGTCCTCCTGAGTCCAGGACTGGTCCTCTATCTACTGCAACACCTAGCTGCTCCTCTGGTACTTATTTCCTATGTGACAACTTTTCACCTCTAAATTTTAACTTCCTCTTTTGTAAAACGGAGATAATAATCCTTCCACTATAAGCTTAAGAGGGTTTTTAAAAAAGTTTTTTTATTTTTTTTTAAGAGCTGGTCATAAGTCATGAGCTGAGAGAGAATAGAAATCATGGATTCCATGATCCAAATCACTAATAATGAGAGAGATGAAAATGCAAGCAGCCTCGAGATTTTCTGCCTGACACCTGTCAGATTGGCAAAAGTGGCTTAAAAAGAAAAAGGAAAATGACAATTGTCATTTCTGTTCTGGAAAGAAGCCAAAGTTGCCTGGAGACAACTAGATGAAATGAATAGAGTGCCTGGCCTGGAGTTAGGAAGTCATGAGTTCAAATCTCATCTCAGCAAATGAGTAGTTGTGTGATCTCAGCAAGTCATTGAACCTCTGCTTGCCTCCGTTTCCTCATCTGGCAAATGGGGATAATATTAGCACCTAGCTCTCAGGGTTGTTGTGAGGATCAAATGAGGTGATACTTGTAAATACTTGGCACATAGTGAGCACTAATGTAAGTACCATTATTGTTACTATTAGTGCATACCCTTTGACCCAGAAATAACCCTACTACACATATACTTCAGAGAGATGAAGAGGGGAAGAACTTTTATGTGCCAAAATATTTACAGCAGCACTTAAGAAGCACAAATTAAACAGGTGTCTGTTAAATGGGGATTGACTGAGCAAATTCAGGTCTATGAATGTAATAGATTATTACTGTTCTGTAAGAAATGACAATGTAGGTATCTCATAACGTGACTAATATGGAAATGTTTTGCATGACTACGCATGTACAACCTATCTCAAATTGCTTGCCTTCTCAACAAGGAAGGGGTGGGGGAGGGAAGAAGAGAAAGAATTTGGAGCTCAAAGTCTTAAAAACAAATGTTAAAAATTGTTTTTACATGTAACTGAGGACAAATAAATTCCTAAATAAATAAAAACAAAAAAAAGAAATGACAACAGGGTATCAGTTCAGAGAAACTTAGGAAGACTTTTATGAATTGATGCAGAGTGGAAGTCAGCAGAAACAGGAGAATCATATATTAAATTGCTGCAGCATTGTAAAGGAAAATAATTTCGAACATTTTACAACATACATTTTTAGGCCCATGGCCAATGTGGGGATTGGTTTTCCTTGCCCATACTTATTTTTCACAAGGGAAGGCTTTTGGATTTTTTTTGGAGGGTAGAATTCTAGGGGCAGGAGTGAAGAGAAGGGTAATCAGTCAACAAGCACTTATCAATCTACTACCACGTGTCAGGCACTGTGCTAAGCACTGGGGATACAAAAAGAGTCAAAAGACAGTGCCTGCCCTCGAGGAGCTTACAGTCAGATAACTATCCTCTTTTTCTTTTCTTCTTTGTATATGGATATGTTTACATTTGTTAATTTTTCTAAAGGTAATAATAATTTAAGAAAAAGAAATCATCTAGTTCTTCTTTATTCTACTGAAGCACTTAAAACTTAAGTGACTTGTCCAGGGTTTCATTAAAAGCAAATACTAATTGGGATTTAAACCCAAGTTTTCTTTGCTTCATTTCTCACTTCATTTTTCCCACATTCACATTCTATGCACTATATCTCGCTGTTTCCAGGAACATAGCCCTATTGTTTGTAAATTTTGAAGCATCTTCAGAAATGGCAGCTATTTTTAGAATTATTATCAGTATCCAACTACATAGAGGAGAGAGACCTATTGATTTTGAGTTAGAAGATCTGAGTTCAAAACCAGACTTGGCCACTTATAAGCTTTGGGACCTTACATAAGTCTCATTATCACTCTGGGCTTGAGAGTTTCCTCATTTGTAGAATGAGAGCAAGGACTACATAATCTCTAAGATTCTTTCTAGCTTTCTAGCTCTAAATCCTATTAATTCTTCTGCCACTGGGGTGTTTTGGCAACTAGGTGGTATAGTGGATAGAGCATGCAGGTCTGAAGTCACAAAGATCTGAATTCAAATCTACCCTCGGATACATAGTAGTTGTATGACCTTGGGCAAGACACTTAATTTCTGCCTCAGTTTCCTCAACAGTAGACAGGATAATAACAATACCTACCTCCGAGGGTTGTGGTAAGGGTCAAATAATATATTTGTGAAGCTCAAACTTCCAGGTCATGTGAGCAACAAAATGGAGGACAAAACATTTTTTTCTGATGCCCAAAGCTCTCAAACCTCTCCATAACAGAAATTATGTCCTAAAGCTAATGCAACTTAGCTGTCTTTATGGACTAGAACTTAAGTCCAGAATCTAAAAAAAAAGTTAAAAAAAAACTCAACCCAAAACCTACTCAGTAATGATCACTAACCCTGATCAAACTCAGCACACTTTTCCTACTTCCTACCTTGCTGGCATCAAGGCTGCATGAGCAGACACAAGGTTTACATAGGCTTACAACTAAAATCTACCCCTAACAGTGCAGTCTCTCCATGCCCCTCTCTTTCCAGTGTCATAGGGA
Source organism: Pseudochirops cupreus (assembly GCA_028627135.1). Taxonomy (NCBI): domain Eukaryota; kingdom Metazoa; phylum Chordata; class Mammalia; order Diprotodontia; family Pseudocheiridae; genus Pseudochirops; species Pseudochirops cupreus. Next base: position 517,255,003 of record CM053580.1, read on the forward strand.
CCTTGGCTCTAGGCTGTGGAAATTTGCCCTGGCTATGACAATTAGACAGCTCATCTGTAGCCATTCAGGAGCAAAAGTCTGCCAGGGGCCACAAATTCATAGTATCAGCACTGCAAAGTTCTGAACTACTAGTGCCAAGGTGGATATCCCAGCAGAGCCAGAGACTTGCTGGGGCAGTCAGCCCTATAGCACCAGTGCTGCAAAGTTCCAAACTGCCAGTATCTAGCCAAAGAGCTAAGGAACAGAGGGAGTGGGACAGGTGCAGAACAGAGTACCTTGGGTATGGGAGGCTGTGTGACACTCTACCAAACCTGAGAGAAAGAACATAGCATCTAGTTGGGGGCAGTTCTGATCACTCAAAAGTCAATTGGGGCAGAGAGCTAGTAAGGTGAATAATGAACTACCCAGCATAAGATGAAGCTGACCCACTTTTAGATCTAGCTCCCTAGGAAACCATAATCAGAGGGGAGGGAATCAGGAGGAAGTGATGGGGAAAATAAATGGGGGGCAGAGGAAAGACTGAAATTACCAAAGATTTCAAGGACAAGAAAACTCAAAAGACTTTGAACATAAGTAGATATCAATGAGGAAATCAACAGAGAAAACAACAAAGGAAATATAGTCTCCAGATCTAGAAAATGAGCTCAGGTATTTATGAATAAATATTGCAAAACAAAGGAAAATGGCACAACTCTTTAAAAGACATAGAACCCTGTGGCATGTGAAGAAAATACGGAAACAACATTCCTGAGTGGTCTGAAAGAGAAATGAGAATTGTGAGACTAAAATTTATAGACAGCAGAGCAAAATAATAGGCAGAATAGAAAAACTGGAATCTGCAACGGCAAGCTTTGACAAAGATAGAGAGAACAACAGATTGGGAACATAAATACACAGAAGTGAAGGATAATCTAGAAGAAGGAAAGCCAAAAATAACATTAAAAGAAAACAATCTCACTATAAAAGCAAAATATACTAGTCTTGAATATAGGTTGTATAGAGACAATTTAAGGATCATAGATCTAGAAAACAAAAGAATAGGGGAAAAAACCCTTAACATCGCAATGAAGGAAATCATAGAAGAGAATGGTTCAAAACTAGTAGACATAAAAAAAAAAAAGAAATACAAATCAAAAGAATTCAGATTGCTTCCAGAAAAAAAAATCCAAGACTTTAAACTATAGGACACATGGTGATTAAGTTTAACAATTAATTTTAGAACAAGTTCCGTAGTGATCAGGAGAAAGCTTTCAGATAACAAGGAAAGGAAGCTCAAATAATTCTAGACTATTCAGCACTCACTAGAAAACGTAGGCGTTAATAGGATGTGTCCTGAAGAGCAATGGGGCTCAGAATGAAGCCCAGGGTGATGTCTCCTGCAAATCTAAGTTTAGCCATACGTGAAAAATAGGTGGACATTCAATAATAAAGAGGCATTTGGAATAATTTTTAGAAAGAAAACCCAGACTGAAGAAATTAGTTACTTCTTAAACACCCCCAAAAAGCAGAAATGCAGGAGGAATAGATAAATTTAGTAGTCAAGTACAGCAACAGTAACAGAATGATGGCAGAAAGACCACTAAGAGACTTCTTTCTAAATGTACACAGGGAGGTGGGATGAAGGCAGAAATCTGGTTGAGGGAACAGTAAAGAGGTGGACGGAGGGTATCATGGAGATGAGTCAATATTTTTTGTGGGACTACAATATTTATAAAGTGCTTATTTAGGACAGTGCCTAAGCCATAGCAAAGCACTTAATAAATCATTGTTAGCTCCTCTTGCCCTTCCCTGAAGGCAATCTTCTCATTGCCCCAACCACTCTCCTCTTCCTTCCTCATCTGGCATTTTAAAAGCAGAACTGAAACAGGGCTATGCTTAGTTCAGAAGTGCTGATGGAGAAATTCTCAATACTGTAACTAAATGGAGAGAAATTTAAGAACAAAGAGAAGTTTTCTCATGCTTAGGGCTGACACTGTCTGCAGCCCCCAACCTTTATTCAGTAAGTGCTGTGAACTGGCCCCACCTGTGCACTCACTGCAGCCTCTGAGGTTGAGATGCAACAAAGTATGGATTGATTCTCTGTTGCTTATGCTAATTTTGGCCTGACCGTTAACACCAAGAAAACACAGATTTTCCACCAACCAGCACTGTGCACCATCCAGGTGTGTAACTATTGGATACAGCAAATGGAGAAATTTTGAATGCTGTGGCTAAGTTTACTTATCTTGGCAGTATACTTCCAGCGTACACATGGATGATGAGGTGGATGCACAGATTGTCAGAGCTAGCTCAGTGTTTGGAAGGCTCCAAAGGAAAATGTGGGAGAAAAGAAGTATTAGGCTATCTATCAAACTGGAGGTCTACAGAGCCATTGGACTGGTCTCATTATTGTATGGCTATGAAAGCCGGACAGTCTACCAGCACCATGCCAGGAAACTGACTTGCTTCAGTCTGAATCGCCTTAGGAAGATTCTGAAGATCACTGGCAAGATAAGGTACTGGACACTGAGGTAGAGCACAACTCTAATGGGTTGGCCCTGTTGTTTGAATGCCCAAAACTATTTTTTAAAATTTTATTTTACTTTATTTTAGACTCAAAGGCCAGAACACAAACACAGAACAGAGAAAAGAAACAAAAACATATCATGAACTTAAATAGAACTTAAATGCAAAGTAAGAAAGAAAAAAAAACATGTGTGCATAGCAGAACATAAGAAAGGATTCAAAATATGTAACAATATATTTTCATTTTAAGAAAGCCTGTATGATAAATAACACATGCTGTGTTAAGAGTTGTTAATTTTTTCTTTGCTTCCTTGTAAGTTTTCTTTTGTTCTCTCCTGTGTACTTTTAAACTTAGTTCTTTTTTTTCCCACCCCCCTCCACCAGAAGGCTACAATAAGGTTTAGATATATTTGTCTATAGTTATAATATATACATATACATATATACATATATAGAGATATACTTTCCCAAACATATTCTACTCCTGCTCTTTGTTTTTATGTTTGTGCATATCTCATTTCCTATTCTTCCTGCTTCCTCTACTTTTCTTAAAACCACTACCTTGCCTTCCTATTACTTGCCTACCCCCTCCAAGGATCCCTCCTCTGTCCTACCATTTCCATAAATCTAAACACCCTTCTATACCCCCTTTCACCTATTCCCTCATTCTCCCCTCTAAAGATCCCTCCCTTGTCCTCTCCTCCCTCCCTATGCCCCTACTGTTTTATTTCTTCTGAATTTAGAAGACTTTTATATTCTTTTAAATATATATGTATATGTATTATATACATATATAAATTATATATGTATATATACATATATATTTCCCTCTTAAACCCATTCCCAATGAAAGTAGGTTACAAGAACTACCAGCCCTCCTCCTCCATCTAATTCCTCTGTATTGATTCTTCCCCTTACATTGCATTTGTATAAAATAATTACTCTTTTAAGTTGCTCCTAAATGATTTTACTTTTAAAATTCATATCATACTCAGATTTACTCCAATCTTTTTTATGAGCTATCCAATTATTAATAAGAATCTTAGACATACATTTTACCTATATAAAAAAGTAATTAGTCTGTTCTTATGAATCCCTTATAATCAGTCTTTAGTATATACCTTATATTTCTCTTGGTTCTTGTTTGTCAGATTTTCAGTTAAGTTCAGGATTTTTTTAAACAAAGTCTTGAAAATCTGAGAGTCTCAAATGTCCATTTTTTTCCATTCAAGATAATACTTAACTTTTCAGGGTATGATATTTTTGGCCAGAGCCCCAGTTCTTTTGCTCTTCAATATGTTGTGTTCCAAGACTTGTGGTCCTTTAATGTCTCTGCTGCTAGGTCTTGTGTGATTCCAACTGAGACACCATCATATTTAAATTGTTTCAATCTTGATGCTTTTAATATTTTATCCTTGAGCTGGGGGTTTTGGAATTTTCCTATTATATTGCTATGGGTTTTCCTCATAGGATCTCTTTTAAGTGGTGCTCAATGGGTATTTTCTATTTCTACTTTCCCCCTTGTTCTAATGCTTCAGGACAATTTTCCTTGATTATTTCTCACATTCTTGGATCAATATTCTTTTTTTTTTATCAAAACTTTCAGTTAGTCCAATTATTTTTATATTTTCTCTTCTTGATCCATTCTCCAAATCTGTTGTTTTTCTTATAAGATGTTTCACTTTCTCTTCTATTTTTTCATTATTTATATTTTGTTTAATTATTTCTTGATCTCACAATTTTGCTGGCTTCACTTTTCCCAATTCTAATTTTCAAGGTGTCATTTTCTTCCTTAAGATTCTGGATCTCCTTTGCTAACTGGTTGACCTTCCTTTCATAACCTTCTTGTTTTTCTTGGATTATTCTTATTTATTTTATTTTATTTTTTGTTTTTCTTCTATGTCTGTCATTTGATTTTTGAAGTCTTTTTAAAGATCTTCTGTGAATTCTTTTTGGTCAGGTGACCATCTGACATTACTCTTTGGAGGTTTCTTTGCTTCAGTATCTTCCTCTAACGATGAACCTTGGTCATCTCTATTCCCATTAATAGTTTTTTAATGGTTGGATTCTTTCTCCTTTGCCTGTGCATTTTTTGTGGTAATATCTTAATTTTTTAAATCACCCCTGTCCTGAGGTGTGGGAAATTGTGCCTTTTGCCCCAGATTTCAGTTCTCCCCTCTAGTCTGGAACCAAAGCCAAACCTTCAGCCTCCTGTAAGTACCCACAGTCAGGGAGGGGCTTTCTGTCCCACTGCTTTAGCCCTCACTGGGCATGTGCTGGTTCCTTCTAGCTCCCACTGTTCTTCACAGCACAGCTGGATCTGACATTCCTTATTGGCAAAGGTTCCCTCAGTCTTCCTGGGCTCAAATGCCCAACTCCCCTCACTATCTGGGGGTAAAAGTTCAGGCAGCTGGGGCTGAGGCAGCTTTTCAAACCAACTAACCCCAGGACTTGCCTCTTGTCGTTTAAGTGACTTGCTGTTTGTTGTTAAGACAGAACCTAGTCTGGAGGTGTTTACTCTTCACAGAGACCAAACCTTATCCTTGGATTTTTCTTCTGATCTTCTCAAATTATCCCAGGAAGACCCTGGTTGTGCCCCTATTCTTATTTATCTCCACCCACACTTTATTTGCCCTAAGGTGCTATTTTTACTGGTTTTTGGGAGGAAATCTTGAGAGCTTGGAATTTTTTGACCTACTCTGCCATCTTCCCAGAACTCTCTGCCCAAAACTATTTTATTGAAAACTCACAAAAGGCAAGTGCTCACATGGAGGTCAGAAGAAGTGATACAAGGGCACTCTTGAGATCTCTCTGAAGAACTTTGGAATTGATTGTGTGATGGGAGACACTGGAACAAGTTTTTCAGCATGGTGTGCCTATGTCAAAGAAGATGCTATGTTGTATGAGCAAAGCAGAATTGCAGTAGCTAAAAAAAATGGGTAAATTTAGACGTCTCCATCCCACACATTCATACAGACTATTGGTACTTGACCTGTGGTAGAGTATTTCAAGTTCATATTGGTCTGATCAGCCCAGGTCAGACACACTGTACAGTGATCCCAACGTAGGATGTCATTTTGGTCCTCTGAGTTAGAGAGACAACAAGGAGTTGCTGATCAGCCCCACCTAGTCTTCCTTTCTTTCCCCTTTGTCCTTAATCCTCAGGGCTTTGGCTACTCATTGCTCTGTTCTCTACTGGTTATATGTATAGATATATCTGTGTCCCCCATCTTTTTTCTTTCTGCCTATGCCCTTCCTTACCAGGTTAATATGAGTCAGTAGAGTGACATGGCAACCAAAAAACAACTACAGTGCTTAGCACAGTGCCTGACACATAGTAGGCATTTATTAAACCTTTATTGATTGGTTAATAAAATTTTGGACTTCATTCATAGAAGCACAGTGTTCAGGAATAGTGCAGTGGTAGTACTCTGCATAGGTTAGGCCCACTTATGGAGAATTGTGCTCAGTTATGAATACTATATTTGAGAAAGAACGTTTACAAGCTAGAGTTCATTGGAAGAGGGAAAGCCAAGATTTTGAGGGAACTAGCGTTAATGCAATATGAGAATCAATTGAAGGAACTAGGAATGTTTCAAGTTTACCTGTTAAAAAACAAAATCTGTCTTCAAATATTTGGAAGACTGTTGTAGGATAGAGGGATTAGATTTGCTCTGCTCAACTCCAGAAGCCAAACTAGGCAGACGTCACAAAGAGCAAAATTAAGGTTTAGCCTGGGTGACTGAAAGGATGGTGATATTCTGCACAGTAATAGAAAACGCAGGGAAAAGAGAGGGTTTGGGAAGAAAGACAATAAGTTCAACTTAGGGCATACTGCATGTAAGACATCTACATGACATTCAGTTTGAGATGTCCAGTGGGCAGTTGGAGATGCCAGATTGGAGATTAGGACAGAGTTTGGGACTGGATAAGTAGATTTGAGAATCATCAGCATAGAACTGATAATTGCATCCATGGGAGCAGGTAAGATCACTGAGTGAAGTAGTGTAAAGGAGGAAGAAAAAAAGCACCCAAGAAAGAACCCTGGGGGACACCTAGGGTTAGGATGCATGACCTGGTGGAGATGCAGCAAAGGAAACTGAAAATGAGCAGCTGGATAGGTAGTAGGAGAATGAAGAGAGACTAGTGTCATGAAAGTCTAGAAAGAAAAGAGTATCAAGGACAAGAGGATGTGAGCATGTCAAAGACTGGAGAGAAGTCAAGAACGATGAAGACAGGCAAAAGTACATTGGATTTGGCAATTAGGAGATTGCTAGAAATTTAGGAAAGAGCAATTTCAGATGAATGATGAGGTCAGAAGTCAGACCATAGAAAGAACTGGGGAAAAAAGAAGATGAAAAATAACCCCTGAACTCAAGGAACTTATATATATGTGTGTGTATATACATAT
>CM053580.1:517262418-517278290 GCA_028627135.1 Pseudochirops cupreus
GTATATATATATACATATATATATATGTGTGTGTGTGTGTGTGTGTGTGTGTATACATATATATGTGTGTGTGTGTGTGTGTGTGTGTGTATACATATATATATATGTGTATATATATATACATATATATATATATGTGTGTGTGTGTGTGTGTGTGTGTGTGTATGTATATCCCATATGGAATTGATTTCCTTCTCAATGAAGCCAAGGGGGAGTGGAGTGGGTAGGAAGAAGAGGAGGGAAGGAGAGAAGTTGGAGAAAGGGGAAAGGAAAGAATTTGGAAGTAAAAAAGTTTTTAAATGAATATTAAAAATAGTTTTTACATGTAAATGGGGGAACATAAAATAATAAATTAAAAAAAAAGATTTGGCTGACATTCAAAGCTGTTCACAACCTGGCACCATCCTACCCTTCCAGTGTAATGGAAACTGCCCCTCCCAGTAATAGTTGCTTCCAGAACAGCTTTGATTAGCCCCCAGATCTAGGCATACCTGGCGCCTGGATGTGAGGATTGCATCAACTTTGTGGTGAGGATTCTGTTTGGCTTCGGGTGTTTGTAGGGCACCCAAGGAAAGTTGGAAGGAGAGTTGATGAAAGATGAGAACTAGGAAAGTTTGGAGCCACAAAGGCTCCAAGCCAGGGGAAAAGATAAAGAGCCAGAGCCAGATAGCAAGAGACAGAAAATGAAAAAAAAAAACCAAGGACAGAGAGCCTGGGGGCTTTCCTGGGGCTTAGTCTTACTCTTCTTGGGTTAACACGTGGTTTTCTCTACACACTCATGGCCTTTCAAATATTAAAGTACCCATACCATTTCTGCATTGACACCACACCATGTCCACATGGGAAATAGCACCCATAAAAGTCTAAGGTCTCATTGTGCCTGAATCAAGAAATGATCCAGTCCCAGGCACTGAGACTGCAGCATAGGCTGCTGAGCAAGTCATTAACATTGTTTTCTGTTCTTCAGTCTGCATTGTTGAGTTCATCAGAGACCAATGGACTTTAACATCCTGGAGGTGTGGTTGGAGATATTTTGAGGAAATGAGCCGGAGTGCTTGATGCTTATTTTAAAACATACTTATTTACCTCGTATTCTGTTTTAAGTCAATGTCCTTTTGCCTTTCTATGGCCAGAGGGCTTGTAAGAAGTAGTTATTTGTTTTTTAAACGAATGAGAATCTGTTTTCTTTATCTCCTACCTCCTTCCTCTTCCCTCCCCACTCCCCACAAATTTCCACGTTGGCCACGTCCAAAAAATATATGTCTCATTCTGCACCTTAAGTCCACTCCTCTATCAGGAGTTAAGTAGAGTGTTTGATTATTGGTCCTCTGGAATCATAGCTGGTCATTTCATTTATCAGATTTGTTTTGTTTTGTTTTGTTTTGATCAGTCTTCCCTTTCATCATTTTTTATAGCACAATAGTATTCCATTATATTCAGAGGCCATAATTTGTTGTCATTCCTTCAGTAACCGATACCCCACTAGTTTCCAGTTCTTTGCTACCATAAAAAGAACTGCTATGAATATTTTTGTACATATATGTTCTTTTCCTCCTTTCATTTCTTTCTTGTAGAGGCCAAGTAGCATTGGGCAGCTAGGTGGCACAGTGGGTTAGAGTCGAGGGCATGAAGTCAAGAAGACTTATCTTTCTGAATTCAAATCCAGCCTCAGACACTTACTAGCTTGTGACCTTGGACAAGTCACTTAACCTGTTTGCCTGAGTGTTCTCATTTGTAAAATGAGCTGGAGAAGGAAATGGCAAACTACTCCAGTATCTTTGCCAAGAAAACCTCAAATGGGGTCATGAAGAGTTGGACACAACTGAACAACAACAGTAGTATTGCTGGGTCATGAAAAGTAGTTTTGAATAGATGATGGGCCCAAACAGATTCTGAATGTAGCAATATGGTACTAGACCAAACTTTATCTCATACACTTTATACCTTAGCCAAATTGAAATATTCTGATTCCTAAGCATGCGCACGTGCACATGCGCACATGCGTGCACACACACACACGCACACACACACACACATATACACACACCTTGTTATTTCCTGCCTCTGACTCTTTGCCCACCTCTCTTCACCTGCTAGATTCCTAACCCATTTTGAAAGGTCTACTCAAATGCTACCTCCTTCTTGAAATCCCCTCTCATCCCCCTAGTCAGTAACCACTTTCTCCCAGAATCTTATCTAATATTTGATTTTGTATTTCTTATGCACTTTTCATGTAATATTGCATATCATAGTTATCTCTGTGTCTTAGCTCCCTACTAGACTATATAATCCACAAGAGTTACATAGAGTCATGCATTACTTAATGACTGAACAACAACAACAATCCTCAAGGAACTCGTTCTCTTGTCCAGACAAGTCCAATGATTTGTCCAAGGTAACATAGAAATGGCACCGTCAAGCCTGTGTGTTGACTGCCAGTCATGGAGTAGCAGAAAGAGCCTAGGACACTGTCCAGTCTGATGTTGATTGACAGTTCTGTAAGCCAGTGACAAATGTGGAAAGATGGGCATAGAACAGAGTCTTTCCTCTCTTTGTTTATGTCACCAATCACTATTTCTGGTATGTACCCAGGGATGTAATTCTTATAGGTAACCCTACTGAAAGTCCTTTGTAAATTGTAAAGTGCTTTGGAAACAACAAGCATCATACCCATGTAAACATGGTATCATTATCATTTTCACTGACTCGCATGCCCTCCCACAATGGAACTCCAAACATTGTCTCGTGAGTAAGTGCCTTTAAGGGATGTATTAGGAGGAAATGTCTGATGCTAAGTAAGCAATATCTCTCTGATGGACTGAGACCCTGGCAGGAGAGGGAAGGGGGTTTAATGCTATTAGTCCATCAAAAAGTCTAATGAGCATTTATGTGTGAAGCAATGGACTAGAATTGGAAAGTGTTGTTGAGTTGTTTCAGTAGGGTCTGTTTGTGACCCTATTTGGAGTATTCTTGGTAAAGACACTGCAGTGGTTTGCCATTACCTTCTCCACTTTATTTTTCAGATGAGGAAATTGAGGCAAACTGGGTTAAGTGACTTGCCCAGGGTCACACAATTCATAAGTGTCTGAGGCTAGATTGAACTTGTCTTCTTGACGCCAGGCCCAGCACTTTACACTGCACCACATAGCTGCCCCTAGAAGACCTGTATTCAAATCCCAGCTCTGCTTTTTCCTACCTACATGACCTTGAGTAAGTCCTTTCCCCTGTCTGAATCTCAGACTCCTCATCTATAAAAGGAGAAGGGTGGTATAGATGACCTCTAACATCTCTTCTGACTCTCACATGTCAAGTTCTAGGTTTTAAGTACCTTTCTAGTGTTGAGACTTTATAGTCTTCATAATTATATTGTGTATTTATATTCTCTATATTCTATGTGTCAAGAGCTCTTCCAGCTCTGACATTCTATGGCTCAAAGTTTCCTCTCAGCCGTGATGTTTCATAATTCTAAAGGCTGAATGAGGGCTACAGATGGCAAAGGGGGTAGGAGAATGGAGAAGGTAGAGCTCAGTGAAGGCTGAGATAGTCCAGGAAGGCTTCCTGGAGGAAATGGGAGTAGAGCCTCTGGAATGCAGCAGTGAAAGCCTGCAGAGGAAAATAAGACCAGATGAACAAAGGTCCTAGGAACACCTGGATAAGGGATACAGCTTGTTGCATAACCTTGTGACAAACAAGAAGGCCTTGGAGGTGACCTCCCTCAGTAACATTGCCCAAGGGTGTAATTTCAGGGCCTGTAATGAGAGTCATTACAGGACTGGTTTGTTGGAATGTGGTGACAAGGGATTGGTGGTTGGCCAGCCTCTACTAATATGCCATTTGAAGCCTTCAGAGTCTATTGGCCCACATGGCCTCCTCTCCTACAGCTCCCTCAGTCCTAGAAGGGCTATGGCAACCCACACTTGAACAGAGTTCATCTGTTATCTCCAAAAGACCTTGCCCCCTAACCCAAGGGATGATTCTGGGGAGGCCCGTGCTAAAAGGCAAGGAGGTGTACTGAAAAGCGACTTGTCTAGGGACTTAGGAACTCTGGGTTCACATCTGACCTTTGCCACTTACTTTCAGCATGACTTTAGATAAACTGTCACCTATCTCTGATCCATACAGCAAACAAGGGAGACAGAGATAGGTGAAAATTGAACTTAGAGATCAGCTATTCTACTTCTCTCGTTTTGCAGAGGAGGAAACTGAGGCTTTATGAGGGAAGTAACTTGTCCAAGGTCACACGCAAGTAGTAGTAAGTAACAGATCTGGAATTCAGAGATCTTTGGACTGCAAATCCAGTGCCCCTTCTACTAGGCTGGGCTAGAATTATTATGCCTGGACAGCTAGGTGGCACAGTGAATAGAGCACCAGCCCTGGAGTCAGGAGGACCTGAGTTCAAATCCAGCCCCAGACACTTGACACTTAACTAGCTGTGTGACTTTGGGCAAGTCGCTTAACCCCAATTGCCTTGCCTTCCCTGTCTACAAAAAAAAAAAAAGAATTATTATGCATGACTTATAGATGACATAGCTGTGAAGTCCCTAAGCAGATTATAAAGCTTAGTAATAACACAACAACAGCAATAATATCCCACCTCATTTATATTGAACTGTATGAGAAATCTAGAGAGAATGGATAAGGGCCAAAGGCAAGTTATCTGGATAATTCCTTTTTCCCTGGGACCCTTGGGGGAGCAGCAGGCTAAAAGAAGGAAGTTCTGAAGCAATTTCTTCCCCAAAGGAACTGGTCTAAGAGAATGCAAGGCAGAGAAACAGGCTCAGGGAGGAGGTGTCTGGGTTTATGAAGAAACTTTAAAGAACTCATTGCTCATAGAGTTGGCAGGCCAAGGAGAATCCCATAACGTCAGAGCCGGAAGGGACATTAGAGTACAGGACGGTCTAACTTAGAAAATGGTTTGTTTGTGCTGGAATGGGATTACAGGCCATCTAGTCCAATGCCAGGATTTTATAAATGGGGAAACTGAGGTCCAAAGAGAGGGAATGTTTGGCCTTAGTAAAAATATAAGAAAAATTAAGCTCGAAGAGACTTTGGAACATAAAACATCAGAGCCTGATGCTCCTTCTCTCAGCTCTGAGCATTTTCTCTGGCGTGTTCCCCGATTTTCTCCCTTCTCATCTCTGCTTCCTGGCTTCCCCAGCTTCCTTTATGTGCTACCTTAAATTATATCTTCTATAGGAAACCTTTCCCAACTCTTAATTCTAGTCCCTTCCCTTTTATTTATTTCCTATTTATCTTGTATATTGAATGTTTACACAGACTTGTTTGCTTTTTTTCCCCCCTTCATTAGATTGTAAGCTCCTCGAGGGAAGGGGCTGTCTTTTGCCTCTTGTATCCCCAGTACTTAGCACAGAGCTTGGCATGCAGTAGGAGTCTGATATAGATTTATTGACTGACTGATGGGGTCTTAGATACCACCTCATCCAAAACTCTCCAAGGTTACCATTAATTTATTTAACTGCTAAATCCGGTGACCTTTCCTCCAAACTCATTGCCATTTGACCTCACTAAATCTTTTGACTCTGTTGAGTCACAATAGCCTCCTGGATATTTTTCTTGCTTTGGCTTCCATAGTTTTGCCCTCTCTCAGTTGTCCTCCTATTGTCTCCTCTGCTGAATCATTCCCTTGTTCCTGCCCACTAAATGTGGGCATCCCTAAAGCTCTGTTCTGTGACCTTTTCTCCACTTTTCCAGTGCTTTCATCAGCATTCATGAGTTCAATGATCATCTCTATGCAGATGACTCCCATATGTATCTATCTAGCTGTCAGTTCTATTCTGATCTCTACCTCAAATTCAATATATCCAAGACAGAACTCCTTATATTCTCTCCCAAAAGCTTCCCTCCTCTAAACTTCCATTTCTCTTTATGTTGGGAGCACCACAATCCTTCCAGGAGCCCAGCTTTGGGACCTTATGGTCATCCTTGACCCTTCCTTCTCCATTATTCCCTCCCCCCACCGTATCTCATCAGTTATCAATTCTTGCCCATCTTACTTCCACAATATCTTTTTCATCTACCTCCTTATTGCCTCTCACATCCCTTCCACCTTACTTCAGGTCGCCATTATCTCTCACTTGGACTGCTGCAATAGTCTCTAAATGTTTCCTCTGTTTCCCCTCTGTCTTCATCTCCAGTCCATACTCCATATAGGGGCTAAAGTAATATTCCCGAAACATAGATCTGCCCATCCATGCTTCCCCACAAGGGCTCCCTGTTGCCTCTAGGAGAAAATACAAGTGCTTTAGGTTAGTAATTAGAGCCCCCCATAATATGATTCCCACTTATATTACTAATTTGATTTAATATTATCTCACTTTGCACACTCTCTTTTCCAGTCAAATTGGCTAGCTAGCTGTTCCTCAGCCACAATAAGGCATTTCTGTCCCTATCTTTTGGCATGGGTCATCCTCCAAGTCTGGAATACCCTCCTTCCTCTCCTCCAACTCTTAGAGCTCAGAAATTCCCTTATCTGGTCACAATCTCTTGTCATTCCACTTCACCCTCTGCCTTGTAATCTCAAATCCTGTTTTTCAGCTTCGCCATGACTTCTCATCCCTCCAACCTGCAGTTCTTTCCTAGGACATCACTCCTATGCTAGCTACACTTTCCTCCCTTCCCCATCTTGACCTCTTGGTGATTCAATTCAATTCCTTTCTGTTTTCATCTCTCAGTCCCTTGCGCTTTTAGCGCAATCTTGCCCTGCCAAGCCTTTTCTCTCATTGGAAAGTTCCTTCCAGGTCCTCCATTTTGGGGAGGGCCCCAGATGGGCCAGCTTTCATTTCCTTCCTGACTCTGCATCTGAACTGATGGGTTTCAACACCATGTCCCTTGTGGGTACCTGATCCCCATTCCTCTTTTCCCCCCCACTTCTCTGATCCCCTTTGTGTGACATCCTCCCTCATTAAAATGTAAGCTCCATGGGGACAGAGACTGTTTTTCCTTTTCTTTGTGTCATCAGCACTTTTACCACAGTGCCTGACATGTGGCAAGCACTTAATAAATGTTTATTGCTTTACCTTGGAACACTCTCACCATCTTTCGACTGCCTTCACTCCCATTCACTGAGAAAAGATGGAGAAAATCATGAAACCTTGCTGTCTGGATCCATTACAGATTTATATTACAGAATATCAACTGAGCCCTCACTGCAGCAAGGCAATCCTTTTACACCTCTGTAATTGATTCACTATCCCACTCTCTGCAGTCACGTTTTCAAATTCCCCCTCAAACCTCCCATGCCTCCCCTGTCCCCTCTCAGCTGAGAACCTTGCCTCATATTTCACAGAAAAAACCTAAACCAACCAAAAAGAGCTCCCTTTTCTCTTCTCATCTCACATCACTAATATTCCTTCCAAAATTATCTCTTCCTTCACCCCTGCCCCATGTGAAAAGTGGTCCTTCTCTTTGTCAAGGCAAATCTCTCTCCATGCATATGCGATTCCATTCCATTCCATCTTCCCCAGCAGATGGTTCCCTCTGTCATCTCCTCTTTCACTCACCTTCACTCTCTCCCTTTCTACCGCCTGCTTCCACTGCCTACAATATTCCTATGCCTCTTTCACCCTCAAAAAAATGAACAAATCTCACTTGATCCATCCATCCCCACTATTACACTTTATCTTTCTCCCTTTTGTGGCTAAACTTTTTGAAAAGGCCATCTAAAGTTCTTTGCCTCCATTCCCCAAATTGAACCCATTATTTTTCCCAAAACCCTATGGCATTTCAAACTTCTTTATTACTGTGGAAGAGAACACCCGTCTTCCCAACTGCCCAGGCTTTCAACCTAGGTGTCATCCTAACTCTTGGTTCTCTCTCTCTCACCTCCCATGTCCAAGCAGTTGCCAAGTGCCATTGATTTTACTTTCTTGCTATCTCATCCATGTGCCCTCTTCTTTCCTCTGACACCGCCACCGCCCTGGGTACAGGCCTTCATCTCCTGACACCTGGACAGTTGGATAGCTACTGGCTGGTCTCAAGAAAAGATGGCAAGGACCTCCTCTCTGCCGTCAAATTGGTCTTCCTAAAGTACAGGTCTGATCATGTCACAATCCATTCCAAAAACTCCAATGGCTTCTGGCATTCCAAGGGATCTTCATAACCTGGTCCCCTTCCTATCTTTCCAGTATTCTTATATCTTCCTTTTAGCCCAACACACCTTCTAATCCAGTAATTCAGGCCTCCTTACTGTTCCAGGCATGGCGCCTTTCCCCTGGCTGTTTCCCATGCCTGGAATTTTCCTTCTTCAACTCTGCCTACTGGCTTCCTTCAAGTTTTAACTAAAATTTCACTCTTTCCTTTCCTGATTCCCCTTAAGAAGCCTATCTTCCCTCTGTTGCTTATCTCCATTTTATGCTTTATCTATTTTGCTTGGACATAGCTGTTTGCATGTTATCTCTCCCAATAGACTGTGAACTCCCTGTGAGCAGTGAGCAGGAGGGATCTTTTGCCTTGTAGGCATTTAATAAATGCTTGTTGACTTGCCTGATAGAATTCCACAAGGAGGAAGAGCCACCTCCTAGAAGCCTTTCCGGATACCCTCCCTAGTCCCAAGTTGTCTCTCTCTCTCTCTCTCTCTCTCTCTTTCTCTCTCTCTCTCTCTCTTTCTCTTTAAATTACTTTGCATTACTTGGTACAGATATTTTACCTATGGTGTTTTTGTCTCATCTCCCACCCAGTGGAACATAAGCCCCTTGAGGGGTGGGATCATTCTTTCTGTTTCTCTGAATTCTTGGTGCTTAGCACAGCGCCTTTCACATTACTGTTCTTGTTGAGTAGTTTCAGTCCTGTCTGACTCTTGGTGACTCCATTTGGGGTTTTCGTGGCAGAAATACTGGAGTGGTTTGCCATTTCCTTCTCCAGCTCATTTTACAGATGAGGAAACTGAGGCAAACAGGGTTAAGTGATTTGCCCAGCTAATAAGTGTCTGAGGCCAGATTTGAACTCAAGAAGATGAGTCTTGCTGAATCCAGGCCTGACACTCTATTCACTGTGCCACCTAGCTGCTCCCTTAGCTATCTTTCACATAGTAGGTGTTTAATAAATGTTTGTTGAACTGAACCAAACTCTCGCAAGTTACAGAGGAAGAAACTGAGTCTCAAGAGGGGAATGACTTGTCCAAGCTTACACAGCAATTTACTTCGACAAGTAATTGCTAAACATCCATTCAAATTCAGACCAGGAATAGGAGAGGGAGCTCCCTTCTTCCCTTGGGGAACTCAGTCTAGAGACACAACTCTAGCCAGTTCATTTAAATTCAATGCCACATTATTTTATCAAAACACCTACTGTGTTATCCAGATTTATTAAGCAGCTACTATGTCCTGTATGTCCCACATGGGAAATATAAAGATCAAAAAATGCCACAGCGTCTACCCTAAGGAGCTTATAGTCAAGCACATGGATGAGACGTCCACACTTGACAATATGACCTATGTTCACCTCCCTGACACCTACAATAGCCCTGGGAGATAGACAAAGCAAAAATCATCATATCCATTTTAGAGATGAGAAAACTAAGCCCCTAAGGAGAAGGCAGTTGTCAAGATTCTTTGTAAACCATATTTGACCTTTGGTCGGTCATTTAATCTTTGTCTTCCTCAGTTTCTTCATCTGTAAAATGGAGATAATAATAGTACCTACCTGCCAAGTTGTTGTGAGGATGCAACAAAGTGGTATTTGTTAAGTGCTTTGTAAACCTTAAGGCCCTGCATAATGCTAGCTATTTCTTCTTGCAGATAAAATGAGATGATATTTGTAAAGTGCCATATAATGCTTTGTCATTGTTGTTCAGTCATTTCAGTCTTGTCTGCCTCTTCATAACTCCATTCAGGGCTTTCTTGGCAGAGATACTGGAGTGGTTTGCCATTTCCTTCTCCAGCTCATTTTACAGATGAAAAAAACTGAGACAAACAAGGTGGTGAAGATAGAGCACTGGTCCTAGAGTCAGGAAGACCTGGGTTCAAATCCAGCTCAGACACTTACTAGCTTCATGACCCTGGACAAATCACTTAACCTTGGTTGCCTCAGTTTCCTCATCTGTAAAATGAGTTGGAGAAGGAAATGGCAAACTACCACAGTATCTCTGCCAAGAAAACCCCAAATGATGTCACAGAAAGTCAGACAGGATCAAAATGACTGAACATATAATACTAACTATTACTATTATTGTCAGGCTAAAATGAGATGTTTATAAAGTGTTTTTGCTAACCTTAAATGCTACATAAATCCTATTATTATTATAATAACAATGATAAATTTTTAATTGGCACAACTATAATACAAGTCAGAAAATGATGAAGAATAGAGGTTAAACAAAGTAACCTGAGAGATCCAAGAAGGAAGGACTCCTTTTAACTGGGGAAAATCAGGAAAGAGGGCAGGGAAGAAATGAAACCTGAGCTGGGTCTTAAAAGAATTTTTAAAAAACTGTCTGTAGCAGACCATGAAGCGACCTTCAGACAGGACTGAAAATGAGTAGACAACAACAAAACGGAATGATGAGCCTTCAGAGTTTGCTAGACTCTTCTTTCTTGGAGGTCTTCAGGCAGACACTGGATGACCAGTCTAATATGATACAGTGGGGATTCCTTTGGTGTATGAGTTGGATTCGATGGCTGCTTAGGTCTCTTCCAACTCTTCGATTCTGTGATCCTATGATTAGATGAAATACCTTGGGTTACCTGCATGCCACAAGGAGGTGCAATTTAGATCTCATTGGCACAGCTGGCCCCTCTCCTGATGACAGCCCTCCTACACCTTAGCAGACAATCTTTGAGAACTCAGGGTCACTTCTTTACCTTCGGAGAACGATTGTTTTATTGCAATCTTTTATTTTATACACCACCTACATTTTCCCCTGTATCCCCCCTCTCTGACTCCTTCTAGAGGACCATCCCTCATAATTAAAATTTTTGAAAGGAAGGAAAAAAGTTCATCAAAACTAACCAACATTCCAAGAAAGTTTGATGTTATGCACAATGTCCTATACGCTCAGACCTACACCTCTACAAAGAAGTGGGGCAGGGAAGAGGGGAAAGGAGAGAAGTATCTTCTCATGTCTCTTCTTTGGGGCTGAGCTTGTTCAAGATAATAACACAGTATTACCTTTTGATTGTTCTTATTGCTGCTCTTTCCACTTACTCTGTTTTGATATGTTGTTTTCCCGGTTCTGATGACTTCATACAAGTATCCCCATACTTCCTTATTTTCTTCATATTCATTGTTTCTCATAGTGAAGTAATATTCTATTACATTCACATACTAGGGGTTGGTTTGGCCCTTCCCCAGTTTGAAGGGCATCTAGTTTGTTTCTTGTTCTTCGCTACTACAAAAAGGACTACTACAAATGTTGTAGTTTATAGTGGATCTTTCTTATCTTTGATCTCATTGGAGGTGTCTCGGTGGGGGCTCTGCCTGCCCAAAATCCGTTGGGATTTCATGATGTGTTGTGTGGAACTGTCTCAAAGAATTCAGAGTCAAACCACCTCTAATCCAAGTATAGGCATTTATTGAGATTGACACCTCTCATGAAGCAGGCTAAGTTGCAAGAGGAATGAGCAATTTCAGAGAAAGCAAGGTGGATTTTTAATAGAGTAAAGATGCAATTATATAATCAAAATTTTCATAGAATAGAGGAATATGATTAATATTAAAAATGCAAGAGGAATTTGTTGGATTAGATAATGGAAGAGGGGTCCCATCTATGGTTCAATGGTTCAATTCTGGTCATGCTGCTCTCCAATTAGCTAGCTATTGTGTTTCCGTCTGGTCAAGACATAGTTAGGTATTGTGGTCCTGTCTTGGGTTAGATGGATGATGTGATTGTGGTTGAGTACAAGAACATACCTGTTTCTGTGGGAATGGGTCTGGGGGCAGTGACTAGGTAGAGGCAGTAGCTAGGTTCCCATCACATGGACACACCTACTGTTTCTGTGGTAACTAAGAGTTCAGAGGCACACCTGTTGCCTCTGAAGCAACAGTGAGCAGTGAGGCATATATGAAGAAGTTAGGACATTGGGGGGTGGGGGGAGGTACTAGGTAGGTACAGTGGGGCCTATAATGAAGCTAGAATATTGGGACTAGGGGCAGCTTTATTAGGATTCCATCATTGGTATATGCCTCTGAGCAATGAATGACCTCTGAATCAAAGGGTACAAACATTTTAGTCACTTTCTTAGCATAATTCCAAATTGTTTAATGGTTTGACCAATTAACAGCTCAACTAACAGTGTATTAGTGAGTCTCTTCCCCAACACTCCCAACACTAACTATTCAAGAAAGAACTATTAGGAAATATATGGAGAACCATATTACTTCTATATATTATTTCATTTATGTAAACACTTACTTCATCAATCAAAATGGCAGACTCATCCATGTCTTCCCCTCCTGTGCAAGTCTGACCCACGCCCCTCCAGAACTTCTTTACAGACAAAACCATAGCTAGCAATTTCTAAACCTGGGGCAAGGTGTGGGGGCAGAGATGGTGACAGGCTCACCTAGGGTGTGGTGCCCTGGTGTGGGCAGGGCCAGGCACAAAAGAGGAAACATTCTAGGCCACCTGTAGCACTGCCATGGGCAGCGCAGGCAGGTGAAGAAACAACCCTACGGTGCTGTTGGTGCCCTTTAATTTGCCCTCCTTGCAGCAAAGTGCCAGTTGCCCTACTCTAGTTATGGCTCTGTCCATAGAGGACATAAACAATGTGCCATATAGTTCTTTTTCATCTGTTGTGAATATCAGGGCAGCCATACCATTCTTCACTCTTGATATATGAACGGCTCATTTCTTTTCCTGGTCGTACATACGCTTAATGGTATATTTTATGCCACCATTCACACACAAGTCATCGTTGATAATATGCTTGTAACCACCATGAGGTTTTACATGACCCTTTTGGTCACCCACAACTATGATTCCTTTGTGATTGTGGTGTTCTATGGTTCCCAGTCATATGGTAGTAGTTTGCTATTCTGTTAAATAGGAGAGGTTAGACCAGTGGTTCTCAACCTTCCTTTAGTGACCCTTAAATACTCATATGTGGGAATATCTGCATGTGGGCGGACCCGCCTGGAGACGCATAGAGGAGCATTGTCTCGGTTCCTAAGACCATCGGAAATTTGTGTTTTCTGATGGTCTTAGGCGACCCCGTTTGACCCCCAAAGGGCTCATGACCCACAGGTTGAGAACCGCTGGGTTAGACTGAAGGATCTTAAGGTCCCTTCCACCTTTAAATCATATGACCATATGATCACAGGGAGAACAGTTAATAATACATGATATCCCTTGATAAGTGCATTAGAGAGAGAGGCAAGTAAAGAAGGCATAGAAATTAAGGGGAAAGTACCAGGACAGTCTGTCACTAACTGGCAATAAGAGGACAAGGCAGCCTTTGGGCAGGACTGGAGTGGGACTTTAAAAGGTAGGTAAGAATTGAGTGGGGAGGGGAGGCAAGGCCCTGAAAGCATATATAATAAAGCAAAGAGCACACAGAACCATATTTGAGGGATTGGTAGTGATCCAGAATGCCTGGAGTATAGAGTATGCAGGGGTATGGATCTTCTGTCTGCCACATCTTCTTCATCTGTGAAATGGGGTCAACAATGGCACCTACTCTACAAGGAGGGCTATTGTGAGTATCAAATAAGGTAATATTTGTAAGGGGTTTAGCATGGTTCCTGGCACATTGCAAAGACTTAATAAATACTTATTCCCCCCTTCTTTCCCCTTCCTGACTCCAGGCCCAGCACTCATCCCTTTGGCTACCTATCAAAGTTTTCAACAAATAGCTGAGTCACAGAGCATTTATTTTGAGAAGATTAAGTAATTATGCAGAACCTCTCCATAGTGGGCATATCCCATTCTCTCCTGGTTCCAAGTCCAGTATTCTTTCCTCTGTGCTGACTCACATTGATCTTAAAACAGATAAAACCTCCAGATGGTTTCCACAACTATATAGCCATGTATTCCAATCCTCTACTTTCCCAAGTGATATATTTTGCTTTTTTTCCCAAGTGATATACATTGTTTAAGAGAGGGACAAAAATACTACTTTTAAAATGGGAACAGATGTCCTTGCATTCCCTACCTTGAAGAGTTACTGTGAGGGAAGCATTTGTTAACCTTAAAGCAGTACAGAAAGATGAGTATTATTGTTATCAGGATCTCTGCCCTCAAAGAGCCAGACCACAGTCATCTTTTGCCTCTGAATATACAAATAAACTGCCATAAAGTCCTGTTAAGGACAAAATCCATAAACAAATAAACAGTTTAATAATTAGACAATATGGGCTCTACCCATTTATCTTTGAATCCTAATGAACCACATTCTTCATCTCCACTGTACATGTTCCCTTCATCCAGAGGTGACATATCAATACTTATATTTTACTGCTTATTTTTATGCTGTGGCTTAGAATACTGAGGGCTCCAGGTCAGGGATGGAGTGTACATAAGAAGGGCTGGAGCTACACAGGTTTCTGCAACATAGATTTAGAACTGAGAGTGACCTTAGATGTTATCTAGTACAATCCTCTAGTTTTCAGGAGAGGAAACTGAGGCCCAGAGAGATTAAATTACTTACCTGAGTCCACACAGGTAGTAAGTCAGCATTCTAACCCCATGTCCTCTGACTCAAGAGGCAGCCTTCATTCCTGTGTACCATGCTGCCTTGATGAAAATTTTAGGAGAAAACAGGCAGATCCACCATATGCCACACATTTATAGTCACCTAATTGACTGAAAAGTGTAGAGAATACGATTCCACTGCCTTTATTGTTTGTTTACCATAAAAAAAAAATTAGATTCAGTAGCATAAAAGGGCTCTCCTGAAACGAATTTTCTCCCATGCATATTAAAATCAAGCAAAAGTCCTTGAAAGATGAAATTGACAGAGTATATTTTTGATGACTTTATGATTATTAATATGAAGTAAGGCATATATCATGGAAGTATAGTATGTTGTATATAAGTATATTGTCAATATAAGTATATTGACAAAGGTGTTTGTCACTGTCATAGAAGATGTCCAGTGCAGGATCCAAGTGGAAGATGAAGTCCTTATGTAGCCCAGATAAACTCTGGGGATCTTCATCTCAGCTCCCACTGACACAGATGATTGCAGCCCCAAAACTATAACTACTTCATTCCCATAAGGTTAGCTGGTCCTGGGAGAAGAGGGGTTGTTTTTTCTAGTAGGATAACTAATGAACTCCTACCAATGTGCTTTCCCCCATAATTATCCATTGATACCAAGTACTCAAGCAGATTTTATTTTATTTTATTTTTTAATACTTTTATTTATTTTAGTTTATATCATTCATTTCCACGATATTTTGAGTTACAAATTTTCTCCCCATCTTTCCCCTACCCACCACCCCAAAACAGCCATCCCATTGTATAACCCTTCCCCCAATCTATTCTCTCCTATGTCCTCCCCCATCACCCCTCTGAGTTTCTAGTAGGGCAGGATGGATCTCCCTACCACAGTGCCTGTGTATCTTAAGTCCCAGTTGGATGTAGTTAATAATATTAATAATAATAATTGTGTGTATATATATATATATATATTTTAAACATTTGATTATAGAACTTTAAATTCTAGATTCTTTCTCTTCCTCCCTCGTCACCCACCCCCACTGGAAGGACAAGCAATTAAATACAGGCTGTACATGTGTAATTATGCAGAACCTCTCCATAGCGGGCATATTGTGAGAGACTGATTATATGTCCCTCCTTCCTATCCCTCCCCCCCTTGTTCTATTCTCTACCCTGTCCCTGTCCCTGTCCCCCTACAGACGTGTGTACTTCCATCAACCCTCCCCCCCACCTTCCCCTCCATCATCCCACCTCTCAA
>CM053580.1:517278790-517356594 GCA_028627135.1 Pseudochirops cupreus
TATATATATATGTATATATATATACACATACATATAGTCAATACATAAAGAGATAAGCAAATAAAAAAATAATCTGTGTGGTAATAACTAAGGGTGATCTCCTTCAAAAAAGGGAAGGCTTTATGGAAGAGATGATACCTGATCTGAGCTTTGAAGGGAAAAAAGGATTCTAAGTGATAGAAGTAAGGAGAGAGAACATTCCAGGCATATGAGATAGAGAGTGGTGAATCTGGGTATTGGCAAGTGGACCAGTTTCACTAGGACTTAAGAGTATGTAAAGGGAAGGAATGTGAATTATCGGGAAGGTAGACTGGAACTAGATTGTTAAAGACTTTACATACCAATATCGAAGAAAAATAGTCAGTGCCAATAAAGTATTCTGTGATTCAGGCTCAGGTCTCCAGGTAATAGTTTCATTTAATTTATCATTAATCTATACTCAAGCCATTTTGAGTTGGAGAGAAATGTCCAAATTGGTATAATCCTTCATGCCCTCTGACAGAACTAGCTTCTCTAAGAAGATAGGAGGTAATAAGAATGTTGAACAAGGAAAAGATCATAATATGGTAAAATTCAGTTAGGGATTATCTCAGAAGTCATACCTTAGCTTCCTCCTGGACCACTTACTATCTTACTCTTTTTTAAAAAAATATTTGTTTATTTACTTTTAGTTTACAACATTCAGTTCCACAAATTTTTGAGTTCCAAATTCTCTCCCCCTTCCTCTCCTCCCCCTCTCCTCCATGGCATTATGCAATTCGATATAGGTTCTACAAATACCTTCACATTAAACATTAGTCAAGTTGTAAAGAAGGATTATAGCCAATGGAGTGAACAATGAGGAAGGAACAAAACAAAACAAAAAAGAAAGGGAGCGTGCAGTTTGCTTCAATCTGCATTCAGACTCTAGTTCTTTCTCTGCATGTGGATAGCCTTTTCCATCATGAGTCCTTTGGAGCTGTCTTATAACCTTTCGTTAATACCTTACTCTTGAACTACATAAGAGGACACTACTCTTCAGTGGGTCATGGACAATCACTTCTGGTGGGTGAGACAATGATTATATATAGACAAGCATTACTAAGTTTGCTTATCATCCTTGCTTTATTTCTAAGAAAGGTCTTATTTTTTTGTTCTTCCTACTTTCCTAAAGGGAAAAGTCTGAGAAGGATTTTAGACCGGAGAAACATTATCTTTTAATATATTTAGAGAAACTAAAAAGGTGTTGTTGTTGTTGTTGTTTTTAAATACGCTTCAATGGTGAGGACAGGAATTTGCCTTTTGCCGTAGAGGTAATAGGGAGACTTTGAATATTCTTGAGCAAGAAATTGACATGATCAAACCTATGTTTTAGGAAAATTATTTTGTCAGTATTGTAAGATTTTTCAGGATCCTTGCTAGCCACAGCATGAACAAGCCAGCACAGGCTGCAGACACAGGAACGATACAGTTTATTTATCCACTCAAGAATGTGACACATCCCATCAGTAGGCGATAGACATGTGTGTCACACAATTCCACAGATAACATCTATCTCTATCTCATGTCTTTATATATCTTTTTTTGTATCTGTCTTGGCAGCTAGGTGGCACAGTGGACAGAGTACTGGGTTTGGAATCTATAAGACCAATCTTCACAAGTTCAAATCTGGTCTCACACACTTACTAGCTGTGTGACTCTGGGCAAGTCACTTAACTCTGTTTGCCTTAGTTTCTCATCTGCAAAATGGGTTAGAGGAGGAAATGGCAAAACACTCCACTGCCTTTGCCAAGAAAACCACAAAAGGGGTCATGAAGAGTTAGACACAGCTGAAATGACTCAACAACAACAAATATCTATCCCCTCTATCTCTTCTCTCTATCTCTATTGTATTTCTCTCTTTCTTCTTTCCTTTTGAGCTATATGACCCAGAGAGTTTGAGTAAATTCAGGCAAGAAAAGGTCCTTTTTTTTTCTTTAAAGAAAAAAATGCTTAAATGACTACAAAAGAATGCATCCTTTTAGCACAGACATTTACACCAGATCAAAGAAAGCTGTATCTTCTTGCTTTTTTTTTTTGGAGGGGGGAAGGTAGGGCAATTGGGGTTAAGTGACTTGCCCAAGGTCACATGGCTAGTAAGTGTTAAGTGTCTGAGGCTGCATTTGAACTCAGGTCCTCCTGACTCTATTTACTGCGCCACCTAGTGGCCCCTAAACTATATCTTCTTTATCAGTCAGTTAGCAATGGGCATTTTGTTGTTTCAAATAAATTTGGTTATTATATTTCTGTAATCTGAGTCCCAAAGCCCACAGATAGGTATGGAATTCCATCCTCAGTGGTGGAGGTGAGTGGCCAGGGCCAGTGGGACGTGGCACTGTTGTCAAGAGCCGGAGGAAGGCAGACTCCAATCTCTTCACCCTCTCACTGTCTTAGAGTCTCTTCAGTTTTTTTAGTATCTTTGTTGCTTTAGGCACTTCTGGCTTCCAGCTTCTAGACAGAAAATGAATGATGCCAAACGCCATTTCAGGTTGCATAAGGGAGATTAAGACTCTGGGAAGAAGCTGACATGAGAGGAGCTGGCAGTCTCCATCATATCCTGATCCTTGGCTTCTCACACTAAGGCAGGGGTGAGGAACCTGCAGCCTCGAGGCCACCTTCTAGGTCCTTGGGTACCGCCCAAGTTTTATGAAACGAATCCTTTTATTAAGGGGATTTATTCTGTGAAGTTTGGATTCAGTCAAAGGGCTGCACTTGCGGCCCCTAGAGGGCCTTGAGGCTGCAGGTTCCCCACCCTGCCTAGAGACTTTGGGCAATATGCTATAGGGTCAGAACTGGATCTCTCTCTCTCTCCCTCTCTCTCTCTCTCTCTCTCCCTCTTTCTCTCTGTCTCTCTTCTCTCTGTCTCTCTTTCTCTTTCTCTCTCTCTCTCTCTCTCTCTCTCTCTCTCTCTCTGTTTCTGTCTCTCTTCTCTCTGTTTCTCTCCCCTCTCCTCTTTCTCTCTCTCTCTGTCTCCCCTCTCTCTCTCTTTCTGTTTTTCTTCTCTCTCTTCTCTTTCTCTCTCTGTCTCTTCTCTCTCTCTCTCATCTCTCTCTCATCTGTGTTTCTGTCTCTCCTCTCTCTCTCTGTTTCTCTTCTCTCTCTCTATCTCTCTGTCTCTCTTCTCTCTCTCTCTCTCTGTCTCTCTCCTCTCTCTCTCTGTCTGTCTCTGTCTCTATCTGTCTCTGTCTCTCTGTCTCTCTGTTTGAGCTGAGTTACCTCAGTCCCAATGGAAGGGCTCCTTTACTCTGTATTATCTGGCATATATTGTCATATGTATATGTCCTCTGGTTTCTGTTTTGCTATCAACTAGAATAAACAAATCTCTTTGCTAATTTCTCTACATGTCCACTGTGGAAATGATATTTGATGGGGAGGGAGTCAAGCCTTGGATATAGAGCTTGGAGTCCTCCTTTCCCCGTTAATGAGCAATGTTCAGAAATTAGATTGAACCTGAAAACCACATCCCCTAGAATGATGAACAACATTTAAAGGAGCAGATAGATATAATTCTAGCTCCATATCCTTCTTTCTCTAAGGAGAGCAGAGTGGTCTCTGCCCTCCACAACTTTCTGCTTCCCGTCCTGGAAGGAATGAAAGTCTTCCTTGGAGAAGGATGATGGGAGAAGAGGCTAGAGATGCCTAGTCTGTCTCCCTTTGAGTCACAGAGCAACACCGCCATGCTGTATGTGGGGGACTGCCTTGGTACACGTAAGAGCTGATTGACTTGTACTGATGAAGTATTAATGAAATTAGACACAATTGGGCTTCCAAACTTCCTTGGAAAGACACCCCTCAGATTTTACTGGTCCCTTGGGGGTAGTATCTCTCCCTTGGACCTTAGTGTGATAGAGAAATCCTGGGTTGGGGGGTGGCTAGGTGGCGCAGTGAGTTGAACACCAGCCCTAGAGTCAGGAGGACCTGAGTTCAAATTTGACCTCAGACACTTGACACACTTACTAGCTGTGTGACTTTGGGCAAGTCACTTAACCCCAATTGCCCTCCAAAAAGCAAAAAAAAAGAAAAATCCTGAGTTGGGAGCTCTAGTCTCTTCTCTGTCACTGGCAAATTACTTTTCTTCTTGGAACCTCAGGTTCGTCTTTTGCAAAATGCTGGATAAAGTCCCTTCTATTTCTGACATTCTATGATTCTAGGAGCCAGACGACCCTGTATTTCTTAGGGCTTAGTTAGAAATACGGGGATGGGCCAGGGGAATCATCCAGTCCCCCCTACAAAAACCCTCCCCTGTCTTCTCCCACCTCCTATAACAGGGCAGGGGTCAGTTTATTCTCTCAGTCCATTGTTTCTCACTGTTTAGAGGATTCTAATCGGTGTTTGGATTTTCTTCTCCTGTGAAACTCAAGTTGTCTGCCAAGGTCCCAGGAGAGGAGGGAGAGGGTCAAGCTCCAGGCAGGAGAGAGGATTTTAGTCTTTGGGGCCCTTCTCTCCTTCATCTCTCCTTCTCCTCCCCATCCCTCTGACCTTTCTAGGCAACCCCAGAGAGAAAGGGGCACTGAGACTTCAGTTTGGGGGACCTGGTTCCAAATCCAGGTTCTAGCTATGTGATCTTAGATAGGTAATTTCACCTCTCAACATCTTCATCTGGAAAATGACAGGTTAGGTCTAGATAACTTTTATGGTTCCTTCCAGTTATAACATTCTGGTTTTTCAGCTGTGAGACTCTGGGTAAATTGTTTCCCCTCCCTGAGCTTTGGTTTCCTTTTCTTTAAAATGGGAGTAATAATCTTGGCATAATTTTGAACAGCAGTTGCTTCATCTCTGGAGATCCTTATCTGTAAAAAAAAACAAAACAAAACCCTCTTCTCTCTTCTCTTCTTTATAGTGTTGCACACATTTGAGTTGTAAAAATAATAACAGTTGACTCACTCTTCACAGTGTTCTCCTCTCCCCCATATCCATACCCTTCTCTCTGTCCTGTTCAAATCCTGCCCCTCCTTTGGCAAAAGCAAACAAACCAAAAAAAAACCCAACAAAACAAACCCAAACATTGAGCCCCATCCTGCCTCCCTACCCTCTTTCTGGAACTCTTGCCTGACCACTCCAACCTCTTTAATAATCTCTCACTTATCAACTGTCCCATACAATTTAATACTAGTCTGGCATTCCTACTAGGCTTATATCTCAAAGAGGTTCAAGAAAGAGACAAAGAACTCATGTCCTACTACCATATTGTAGTAGTTCTCTTTGTGCTGTCCAAGAACTGGAAATTAAGGAAATGCTCATCAATTGAGGACTGGCTAGATAATTAAGGGCATTTGAATGTAAAGGAATATGATGATGCCATAAGAAATGAAAAAAAAATAGTTTCAGAGAAAACCTTGGAAGACTTGTATGAACTGCTGCAGAGTGAAGTGAACATTGTGATAAATAGAAATAGCTCGGATAAATTTAAGACTCTGACCAACGTAATGCCTAACCATGATTCCAGAGGGCTGATGATGTTCTATGTCACGGACCTCCTGACAGTGAAGGAATGGATTCAAGAGGAAGAAATAGGAAATATATTTTTGGACATGACCAATGTGGGAATTTAGTTTGCTTGATTGTGTATTTTTGCTGTAGGACGTTTTCCCTTTTAAATTGGGGGTGGGAAGGAGATAAAATCAATGTTTGTTAATTGAAAAAATATAAAGAGAGTGATGATGGCAAAAGCTAGATAGCAAAAGATTGATTTAGTAGGTGGAATGTGAGAGAATAGAGGCAATAAGAATAGACAACCCTTTCTAACGGTCTGAATATGAAACAGAAAAGAGATACATGGCAATAGCTTGAAGGAATGGTAGGGGCAAGAGAAGGTTTTTGTTTTTGTTTTTTAAGAATAGGGGCAATCATATCGGAAAGTGGGAGAAGGGAGTGGGGGGATATAGGAGAGAGCAGATTGGGGGAGGGAGTATACAGTTGGATCGCTGTTTTGGGGTGCTGGGTAGGGGAAAGATGGGGAGAAAATTTATAACTCAAAATCTTGTGGAAATGAATGATGTAAACTAAAAATAAACAAAATTTAATTTAAAAATTAAAAATAAACATAAAATTTAATTTAAAAATTAAAAAAAAGTTATATTCAAAAAAGTATAATGGTACCATCGCTTCCCCCTTCATCCCTTAAAAAGACATTTTTTCATATTGTTTAGTTCTAAATTCCATTAAAATAATGGATAATTATGACAAAAAAAAAAAAAGAATAGGGGCAATATAAGAAGGTTTATAGGCAACTAGGAAGGAACCAGTGGATAAAAAGATGAAAGATAAAGGCAAAGCAGGGGTTGATTGATGGGGTCAGATCCTGGAGGAGAAAGGATGGTGATGGATTTAAGATGCCAATTTAGACAAATATTTTGTGGATGTGAACAATGTGGGAATTTGGTTTGCTTGATTATACATAGTTGTTACAAAGGTTTCATTTTATTTTTCTTTTTAACCAATGGGGGAGATGAGTAGGAGAAAGATTAAATGTTTGTTAATTGAAAAAATGTTTAAAAAACACTATGTTGACACTCAAGGTCTTCTTATAGCCTGGACCATTTTTTTTGCCAGTCTTATCTCCCACAGATGGCCAGCAGATGGTGCTCTGATAATGCATCATTCTAGACCTTTGTTGTGTTTTTTGTTTTGTTTTGTTTTGTTTTTTTCATTGTGGAAGGCTGAGATACTGAAAAATTGTGGGTGGGAGAAGTTTGCCTAAATTGAATTTCTATGCATCTATTCAATCAATTTTTATTGAGCAGGATCCAGATTCTGATGTCCAGGGAGACTAAAATGAATAAGATATGGGTGCTGGCTTGATGGGGTTTGCTGTGGCATCTCAAGCTGTATGTACCTTAGGCTTATAGATTCAGAGAATGTCATAACTGGTAGACACCACAGATAATAGAACAGGGAAGATTACAGCTGGATCGGGCCTTAGAACATCATGCAAAAGACTCAAGTCTTGAAGGCATAACTAACACACACATTTAAAGGGACACAATATAAATGGTGGCTTAGATTTGGGTTTTTATATTTGGGTTCAAAAAAAGGTACCTCAGAAGTACAGAATGAGGGAGGCACAGTCAGACAATAGTCCCTTTTTTCCCATTAGTAATCTTGGGGATTTTGGTGGACTGCAAGTTCAGTGTGAGTCAGCCAATGATGTGGCAGCCAAAAAATCTAATGTGATCTTGGACTGCAGTAAGAGGCATAGCTTCCAGAAATAGGGTCACTGTAATTCCTCTCTACTTTGTCCCAGCCAAGCCATTTTTGGATTATTATCTTCAGTTACAGGCACCACTCAAGATCATAGATTCAGAGCTGAGAGGGTCCTTAGAAGTCATCTTCCTGTTATTCTGTCGTGTGACTCTTTGTGACACCACGGACCATAGCACTCCAACACTGTCCATGGGGTTTTCTTGGCAAAGATATTGGAGCGGTTTGATATTTCCTTCTCCAGTGAATTAAGGCAAACAGAAGTTAAGTGACTTGCCCAGGGTCACACCAGCTATTAAGTGTCTGAGGCTAGATTTGAACTTAGGTCTTCCTGACTCCAGGCCTAGCACTCTATCTACTGAACCACCTAGCTGCCTTCAGAAGTTGTCTAGTCTGACTTTATTTTACAGAAGAAGAAACTGAAGCAAAGAGAGACCAAGTGATCATGGTCCTATCAGAAGCAGTATTTGAACCCGGGTATTTTAGGAAGAATATTGATAAGCTGGAGAGCATTCATAACTAGGATGATCACATCATATGAAGACTTCTTGAAGAAACTGGGGATGTTTAACTTAGAGGAGAGAAGGCTCAGGGGGGAATATATTTAATTATTTGAAGATCTATCATGTGGAAGAGGGGCTTTATTCTGCTTGGACCCTGAGGGCAGAAGCAGAAGGAGGACAGAAGTTGCAGAGACACAGATTTAGATTTAATGTAAGGAAAATTTCCAAATAATGAGAGCTACATGACAATAATACAAACATAGATTGGCCTGCCTCACTGGAGGAAATCTGGATGATTACTGTTGGTTTTGGTTTGGGTGGGAGTATGGGTTGGACCAGATGGAAACCTTTTCTGATTGTTTAATGAGTTCTCTCTGTCCTCAAATTATATTGTATTCATTTGTCTGTTTAAACAGCATAGCACTCCAGTGGAATATAAACGCCACGAGGGCAGAGATTGGCTTTTACTGCCAGCACCTTGGCTTTGGTCAACTGCTCATTAAGCACTTATTCTTTGTCAGGAATTGTGCTAAACTCCAGGATACAAAGAAAGGGTAAGAATGTGGCCCCTGCCCCCAAGGAGTTCACAGTCTAATAGGGGGTGACAACATTTAAATGATTAGGTGCACACAAGGTCTATGCAGATAATAATTATAGGAGTGTGTTGTTCTTGTTAGTCCTTTGTTCCTGAAGAGGACTGTGATATCAGGAAGGTGATGTCATGACTTGTAAGTGACTTGGATTTAAGTGAGGGAGGCTTGTGCAAAGTCAGCAGCCTCACTTTCTCCTCTGGAGCCATCTGGGTCCAGTGGCCAGACTAGATCAGGATGATAGGAAATGGCTCCTTATAGAAGGTAACCTTAGAGGGAAGACACTACCAGCTTGGAGGGATGGGAAAAGGTCCTCTGCAGAGGTCTGCACTTGAGCTGAGTTTTGAAAGAAGCTAGGAGGCAGGGAGGTGAGCAGCGAGAGTATTTTAGGCATGGGATTCAGCTCTCACAAAGGTATGGAGTATGGAAAGTCCTGTTTGAGTAATAGGGAGTAGGTCCCTAAGACTGCATCATAGAATACTTGGACGAACACAAAATGTGAGAAGACTGGAAAGGTAAGAAGGAACCAGGATGTGAAGGGCTTTAAATGTTGAACAGAGAACTTTTATATTTGTTCCTGTGGGTAACAGGGAGGCACTGGAGTTTATTGGGTAGTGGAGGGTGTTTAGACCTGTACTTTAGGGAAATCAATTTGGCAACTGTGTAAGGATAAATTGTAGAAAGGGAGAGACTGAGGCAGGAAGTCCAATTAGGAGGCTCTTGTCCAGATGAATGATTATGAGGGCCTGTATCAGGGTGGCAGTTTTGTGAGTGGAAAGAAAAGATATGTATTCAAGACATATTATAATGGTAGAATTGACAAGATTGGACAACAGACTGGATATATGAGGAGCTGAGAATGACATTGAGGCTGCAGGTCTAGGTAACTAGGAGGATGCTAGTGCCCTCTGGGAAGAGGGGAGGGTTAGGATGGAGGGTAGTTGATGAGTTCTGTTTTGAACATGTTGAGGACTTAATAAATGCCTATTGAAAAATTTCTTCACATGAGTCTTCCTGACTCCAGGCCAGACACTCTATTCACAGTGTCACCTAGATGCCAAACACTCACACACATACACACACACACTTTAAACACACATACATTGATATATGTATACATAATACACACATTTAAACATGCATGCATCGATATATATAAATATACATATTTAAATATACACACATTGATATATATGTATATATAATACACATTTTAAATATAAATACATTGATACATGCGTGTATATATAATACAGAATTTAAACATTCATACATTGATATATGTATATCTATATATATGATATATATATAATACACACATTTAAACATACATTGATATATGTATATATAATACACACTTAAGCATACATATATTGATGTATATGTATATATAATACATACATTTAATCATATATACACACATACATACATACATATGGTGTATATGTGTGTATATCCTCTATACGTGTGCCTTTCTTACATATGCACTGTCCAAATGCATTCCTGCTATGTAATAATAATAATAATAATATTATCGACAGCAACAAAAATAGTAGAGATCATCTCTATAGCCTCTACTGTGTGTCAGGCACTGTGCTTTACAAATATTATCTCATTCGATCCTCACAACACCCCTAGGAAGAAGGGGCTATTATTATCCCCATTTGATGGTTGGGGAGATGGAGGCAAACAGAAGATAAGTGACTTGCCCAAAGTCATACAGATAATAAATATCTGGGGCTGGATTTGAACTCAGGTCTTTCTGATTCCTGGCCCTGTACTCTATCTGCTTTGGCCATCTAGCTACACGTGCCTTTTAATACATGTTCTCTTTTTTAATATATGTGCACTCTATATGTTGTCCCTGGTGCTGAAACTTATGGGAGCTTGTACCTAATGTATGTATGGGGGGATTTATTTGCTATGCCTTTGTTTGAGCTAATAATGTGTCCAAGGAGGCTTGTAAAAGTAACACCTTGGCGGGACCTGCTGAACCATGGTTCTGAGAGGGGTAAGTAACTTTTCTTGGGCCTACATGTGAGAGAGGGTACCCCAGGTTATAGGGGCCTAGTACCCATAGGTTTGTTGTAAGGAGCCAATGAGATAATGTACGGGAATTGTTTTGTAAAGCTTAATGCACTATATACATGCCAAGTATTACTACTGCCTTGAAGGAGGGGTATAGCTGGCTCAATGCATACATTCCTACTGCTGGACAATGATACACACCAAGAGATATGGGATGCCCAAGTTCAGAAAACAGTAGGAGGATGCAAAAGAGAGAAGTGCAAATACTGTATCCTATGGTTGAGATTGTTGGGAGTGGCTGGATAAGGGATTCATGTCAGTCATGCCTGTGACCTATTTGGAGTTTTCTTGGTAAAGATATTAGAGTGGTTTGTCATTTCCTTCTCTAGCCCATTTTACAGATGAGGAAACTGAGGCAACCAGGGTTAAGTGACTTGCCCAGGGTCACATAGATAGTAAGTGTCTGAGGTAAGATTTTAATTCAGGAAGATGAGTTTTCCTGACTCCAGGCTCAACACTCTATCCATTGTATCAAGTAGCTGCCCATAAGGTGACCACTTGTCCCATTGTCATGCAGTTCTGGGCCACCTTTCTATTTGAAGGCTTGGGTGGGGTCTTGACTAGATTGATAGAAAGGGACAGGATCAGGGTTGGGTACCCAGGAACCCAGGAGAGGACAGGGCAGACAGTTGAGACAACATTCTTCTCTACTGTTTTCTGGTACCCTTCAACACTTCCCTCCTTCTCCCATCATTCCCCATTGTGTCTTTTACCACTCCCTTCCTTCCATCTTTACTTCATCCCCTCTCTCCTCTTTCTCACTCTCAATGGTTCCTCCATTTACTCTCTGCCCCTGCCTTTCTTCTTCTTTTCTCCCAAATCTCTGTACCACTCTCCCTCTCTCCTCTTTGAGATGTGCCTTGGTGAAGAAGGGGTATGAGCTAGGCAGTCACAGAAGCAGGGGTCTATCCCAACTGATGCCAACTCCACGTGTGAACTTGGGCAAATTCCTTGCCCTTTCTAGGACTCAGTTTCCCCACCTGTCAAATGAAAAAATTGCACTAAGTGATCTCTGAGAGACTTTCTAAATCTGTGAGTCTGTGATTAGAAAATTCTGAGAGCCAAGGGCATGAAGGAGGAAGATGAGAACCTGTTTCTCTCTGTCTCCAGTCTCCTCTTCCTCCTCTGGATTTTCTCATTGTCCTTCAGCCTCCAGGCCCCCTGCCAGCTCTAGCCTCAGGGTGTCAGAATCCTACAGAAAGCAGGAACTTCCCCCAAGGGGGTTGACCCTGTGATTTCCTGCTCTTAATTTCCTGCTCTCTATCTAAACACCCTCCAGCAAATATTTACCTCTGGCTCTGACAGGTGCTGGTGAATGGCAGGCTCTGGGATTGCTGCCCTTGCCTGCCCCATCCTGTCCTGAACAGGGTGACTAAGGCCAAGAGGAAGCATCTTCCTCTTTGACATCCTTCCAAGGGGACCTGGGAACCTTCAGTGACTCCTCATTGTCTAGAGGAAAGAGAAAGGAAGAGAAAGGCAGAAGCATTTATGAAGGACCTACTGTGTGCCAGGAGCTGTGCTAAGCACTTTATAAATGTCAACTTTGATCTGCACAAGAACTCTTTGAGGCAGGTAGATGTTATGGGAACAGCCTGATGTTTTAGCAGGCACATTGAACTCCTGGTTGGGAGGCCTGGGTCCCAGCTTTCCCAAAGGAGGCATTCAGTAAATGTTTGCTGATTGAGACTGGGCCAGAGAGTTAGAAACCTTCATAAGAGGGCAGAGTGATGGAGCTTTAGTCTTGTCTGTGAAGTAATTAGTGGGGAATCAAAATGAGTAAAGAGTGTTGGTATTATTGTTGTTGAGAAATTTCAGTTGTGTCTGACTCTTTGTGACCTTGTTTGAATTTTTGGGGGGTTTTTTGGGCAAAGATACTGAAGAGATTTGCCAATTTCTTCTCCAATTCATTTTACAGATGAGGAAACTGAGGCAAATGGAGTTAAGTGACTTGCCTAGGGTCACAGAACTAGTAAGTGTCAAGTCCTAAAACTGAGAAAGTATAAGTCAGCATATGTATTTGCAGAGGTTGTTTGGGTGAGGATTCCCAGATAATTTGAGGGTGTATTTTGGTCAAAGATCCCCAGATATTTGTGGATGTCTTCAGATAGGTTTTGGAGTTCTCCTTTCAATTTAAGAAAGGTGGAAAGTAAAGTAGACTATGGAGATCAAGTCCTCATCCTGTCTATTGAGCGAGCAATACTGAACGTACTCTGCGTTTTAGTGCAAATCTTCATGGAATGGGACCAATGGCTAGGACAGTGATGACAGAGCCCTGGCAGATGTTAGACATCTAAATGGGGGGTAGCTCTGAATCTGAGGAGGAGTGGGGTGGGACAGAATCAGAGCCAGGGCATATAAGTATGAAAATAAATCAATCGATCAATCAATCAACATATATTAAGTACCACCTACTCTGTGCCAGGCATTGTACTAACAGCTGGGAATACAAAAAGAGGCAAAAACCAGTCTCTGCCCTCAAAATGTTTACAGTCTGATGGGAGAAACAACATACATCCAAATAAATTAATACAAAGCAAGCCACCGACAGGAAAAATAGGAAATAAGTAACAGAGGGAAGGCTTCCTGCAGACAAGGTCAGTAGTTGGAGCAAAGGATGGAGAGCATTCCAGGCACGGGGACGCTCAGAGCAGGGATGGCGGTCTTGTTGCTGGAACAGCCAGTAGGCCAGAGTCACTGGACTGAAGAAGTACATGGTGGGGAGTAAGGTGTAAGAAGCCTGGAAAGGTAGGAGAGGGCTAGGTTAGGAAGGGCTTTGAATGCCAGATAGAGCATTTTGTATTTGCTCCTGGAGGCAATTGGAAATCAGATTTTATTGAGTCAAGGTTGGGAGTGTATGTGATATGGTCTGATCTGTGCTTTAGGAAATTACTTTAGTGGCTGAATGGAGGGTAAATTGGAGTGGGGAGACTCGGGGCAGGCAGGCCCACCTGCAGGCTATTGCAGTAATGGGGTGTGAAATGATGAGAGCACCTGCACCTGAGTGGTGGTGGAGTGAGAGGAAAGAAGGGGCTGGGAGAGGAGGAGGGAGAGGATGGGCTTATTTGAGAGATGCTGCAAAGGTGAAATCCACAGGCCTTGGCAACAACTGGGATATGGGAAGTGAGAGAGAGTGAGAAATCCAGAATGACTCCTAGGTTGTGAGCCTGAGAGACTAGAACGTTGGGGTTGTACAGTAATGGGGGAGGTAGGAAGCAGGGTGTGTTTAGGGGAAAAATAATGAGTATGTCCCTGACAGTATCCCTAGAACTACGTTGGAGCCAGTATCCCCTCCTCCTTATCACAATGGAGGTATTGATGGAGGTGGGGGAAGAATTGGGGGGCCTGGAGGGATCATTTCAGGACATACTCTTTGGGGATGTAGCAAGCAGCAGATTTCCCAGAAAAGAAAGTGTGGATTGCTTCACACTCCATGATCTGAGACGGGGAGAAGACCATTGTATGTTTGTGGGACAAATATCCTTGTTTTGGGCCAAGGTAGGGGTGTGTGTGGTTTTGGTGGTGCAAATAGGTATCCCACTTCAGGTGCTGTAGGGTACAAGTTGGTCAGGGTTCTTTTACTAGCCAGTAGGTGTTTTGGGGGCTGAGCTCTGGATAGGAGAAGGGAAGGGTAAAGATCTCTGGGGAGGCCCAGATGAGGTCCCAAATCCTCAAGGCAAAGCCATTTGAGTCTGTCCATGGCTCCAAGATTCCTTTTTTTGATGCAAGGGGCTAGGTTGTTTACTTTACTAGATCGGGCAGTAGGTCCACCTCTGGGGTGAACTTTTGCAATTTCTTTTTTTTCTGAAGCGTTGAGGCCTGAGATGACATTCTTGGTTCCTTCTAGTACAAAGTCATCAGGGAGTGAGGCTCCTACTACTCTAACATATAACCAGGGAAGGGAAGGAGAGGTAAAGCATTGTATCTGCCAGAGTGAAGGGGAGGCCTCACAATATTGGGTGATGCTATACAGAAATCATTAGCTAGGAAGAGCTAGAGGAGAGGCTGGGGATTTTTTCAGTAGCTCAAAGCAGGTTTGTTTTATGTTTTTAATTAAATCAATGTTTTTCTCAAATCCCTGTCACTTTCCAATTAGTCTCCACCCCCTCACCCCACCCCCCCAACAAAGAAATACAGAAATTTTCCGTCTGACAATGTATGCCTCATTCTCTACCTATAGTCTACCATCTCTCTTCTGAGAGGAGGGGGTTCAAATAGAAGTTTAAGAAGAGTTGAAGAAGGAATCTTGTAACAAAAAGACTTGGGGCAGCTAGATAGCAGTGGATAGAACACTGCCCTTGAGTCAGGAGGAACTGAATTAAAATCTGGCCTCAGACACTTAGTAGCTGTGTGACCCTGGGCAAGTCACTTAACTCTGATCACCTCTAAAAGAAAAATGAAAAGACTTAGAATTTGAAGGAGCAACTTTATCTATTCCTGGGTTCTTAATGTGTGTGTTATGGATCCCTTTGGGAGACTTGGAAGGACTATAGACCCCTTCTCAGAATAATGGTTTGTTATCTATATTCATAATCAAAGGAAATGTTAAATTTCAATTAAAGACTGGTGAAATTAAGGATGTAATTGTTCATTCTCCAACTTTACCAACCACCTGAAATCTATACAAATCTATACACTCCATTAGGGTTATCATGGACCCCAGGTTAAGAACTCCTCATCTAATCAAGCTATAGTGGATAGAGTAAGGGGAAGAAAGATATACCAAAGCATACCATAAGATACAGGATGCTCAACATTAGAAAATAATAGAAGGATGTGGAAGAGAGAAACCTGAGTAAGAAAAGACAAAAATCAAAGAGTTGACCAAGAAGGTATATGATACCCGAAATAGAGTCCACCTATAGAAATATTTGGAATACAGGAAACTTTCAGACTGTATGAATCACTGAGGGAATGTCATAAAGTTCATTATGGTGGGTGGTGGTAGGGAAATGGTGAGAGGAAATTCCATAGACCCACATAGACTGTGAAGAGGCATCAGATGTAGGTGCCTATAGTTCTGATTACTTCTCAGGCTTTGTAAGTCAATAAGTCATATCAACAAAGCATTTATTAAGTACTTACTATATACTGGGTACTGGGGATGTTCTCCTGGAACCAGTCACCAGATGAGTGGGCAGGACCAGCCTTGGAGGTAAAGTACTTGGGATGCAGAGTGTGGATGGAGAGGGAGCCTTGTTCTTAGACTGAATGGATGGGAAGGTGATTTAGAGGTAGAAGAGAAAGAGAGTGGACTGCATGAAAGCTAAGAGAGCCTGAGTCACTGCATGTGTGTTTGTGGGGATTGTCCAGACCTCTGAGAACTTGAGAGCACTTCTGATTTGGATATGCAGATGTTTGTGGGATCTCCTATCTCCCAATAAGGAGGGGATACCTGAAGGACTTGGGTTGCCTATTAGAATAGACCTCAATCTAGGAAGCTTTGGGAGAGTGAGAATTAATGAAGCAGGGCAGACAGGAATCCCAGCACACCCCTAGAATGTGCATCCAGCCAGCAAGAATGAGTGCTCACTGGGTTCTACAGAGTAATTCCAGTTTTGGGGACAGTAATGCTAGAGCACTGGCAGATGTGAAATATCTAAGTGGACCAATTCTGGGACCCGACTAGTCTCCAAATAAGGAAAGAGATCACTTACTGGATTGGGAAGGGGGGCGGGGTGGTGATGGTTGGAGTGCAAGAAAATCCAGAACCAAAGCCTCTGAGTATATATGAGAATGAGTCTGTGATGGCAATGATTCTCCTATATCTAGCATTCTATATTCTAAGATCTCTTTCAGATGACATTCATATGACATTTTATATGTTAAGGCATGAGCACAATGACTGTGATGTTGTAGAAGCAGCACTGGATTTGAGGTCAGAGGTCCAAACCCTGGTTCTGCTACTTATGTGGCCTTGGGTGGGTCACCTAATCTTAGATTTACCTTCTGTAAATTGAGGGGGTTACACTATCTCTTCTAACTATAAATCTATGACTTCTTACAGTTCCAGCACCCTATGTTCTAAAGCAGCAGTTCTCAACCTGTGGGTTGCGACCCCTTTGGGAGTCAAATGACCCTTTCACAGGGGCCACCTAAGACCATCAGAAAACACATATTTCCGCTGGTCTTAGGAACTGAGACACCACTCCTCGATCTGTCTCCAAGTGGGTCTGCCCACATGCAGATACACCCACATATGAGTATTAAAGGGTCTGCAGCATTAGGAAGGTTGAGAACCACTGGTCTAAAGTCTTTCCTATCTATGACCTATGATATGAGACATGATTATGTCTGACTGTATGCACATCTCTAAAAGCATTTAAGTATACATGTATGTAGTATATAGTATGTAGGTATATGTGTGTATGTATGTGTGAGAGTAAGAGTCCCAGGATGTGAGCAGATGCGTAGGAATGTTTGTGTGCCCAGGCCTATTTGGGAGTATGTCCAATTGTAGGCTGCTCTCCGCCCCCCTCCCCTCTCTTCCCTACCTAGGGCCTCTCTGGGTCACATAGACCTGGTCACTTTCCAGGAACAACCTGTTGCTCTCCAGCCCTGCTGAGGCTAGCCCAGTGGACATGCCCAGAGCCCTAGAAGTGGAGGCCACTCAGTCAGAATAAACAGCTTTAATTCAGGACATCTCATTACAGGAACTGTTTACATCTGATATAAATATACATGACATTTTATTTTACTAAAAAAAAGTTTGGGGATGGGAGGGGAGGGGTAGTGGTTTGCAAATACTTATCACCTTCTGGCCTAGTGGAAAAAGCACAGACTGACCTGGGCCTCTGGAGACCTGGGTTCTAGTTCTGACTACGCCCCGGTGCTTGCTGTGATACTCTCTAAAAATCACTTCCCCTTTCTAGGCATCTGCTTCTTCTTTGGTGAAATTTTGAAGGGGTCACTTCAACTCAACAAACATGACTTACTATGCTTCATGTGGTGAGGGACTGTGCTGGGCACTGGGGACACACAGACAGGAACAAAATGACCTCTGCCCTCAAGGAGATTACATTCTCCTGGGGGGTACGACCTGTCCACAATTAAGTAAAAACTACATGTGTACCAAGAAATCTGAAGCATTTTCAATAGGGAGAGAACACTAGGGCCTAAGAGACTGGGAAAGGCCTTGTATAGGACTTGGAGCTAGAGCTGAGCTTGGGAGGGAAGGAATGCTCTACCAGTTGGAGGTTGGACTTGAATTCATATTAATTCACTGTCAGGGCATATAGAGTGGGGTTCTTAGCCCAATTTTTGTGTGTCATGGAGCCTTTGGGAAGTCTGTGGACCCTTCTCAGAATAATGGGTTTCAGTGCATAAAATAAAATACATAGGAAACCAATTATATTGAAATATATATGCATATGTATATATATATGTACATATATATATACATATGTATATATTTAAAGTTGATGGGCTCCAGATAAAGAATCCCTAGTTGATAATCTCTAGGGTCCCTTATAGTTCTAATATTCTATGTTTTAATGCCTTTTCTACCTCCAACCTTTGATATTCTATCATTCCATGTTTAATATTCTATGTTCTAAAATTCTATATTTTAAGCTTCTTCCCAGGTCAAAAAATTCTGTGGTCTAATATCTTGTGCTCTAAAGTTCTTTCCAGCTCCATAATTATATATACATATACACAGACGTGCACACACATGTATGGGTATACATACACACGTATACATATACACACATTTGTACATGTGTGTATTGATCTTCTATTCTATGTTCTAAGGCTACTATCAGTTCTGATATTATCTGAATTCACAAGGTTCCAGGTTATAGAGTTATGGGATTTTAACCTTGGACATCATAATCACCATCGTCACATAGCTTTACCATCTTAGCTCCTTCATCCTCCCTCCCCTGCCACTTGTATTTAATATATCCCAGCTAAGCCCATGCACTAACAGGAGTGACCTTGCTCTGGGGAGATGGAGTTGAGAGTCTTCCACATGAGGTAATGGTAGAGACTAAGCTTGGGGAAGGCATAGCTAAAGTCTGAGTCCCTCCCTGGATCCTCAGCCTGTGATTTGGTCTGTTAGGGAAAGCCCTAGTCAGCAGAGGGCAGGATGTCTCATCCAGTCCAGACCTCATGCCCTAGCAAACTCTTCATCCTCACCCAGGCTTATGTCATGGCCCAGGAAGCAGATGCTCTCATTGATACTAAAGTAGGATAGGTTTAGAGGGTCCTGATATTGGTCATGTCAAGAGACCAGCCTGGAAGATGTGAAGCAATCCAGGAGTACTGCTTGGTGGAGGAAGTAGAAGGTCACAAAGTAGAGGGATTTCCCCTCTCTGTCTCAATGTTTCAATGTGTTCTTCCTCTGCCTTCATTGATGCTGGTCTTTCTTTGGATCTTGGGATCATAAAACATAGAGCATCCAGACTGGGAGGAACCTTAGAGATGATCACTTCCAGAAAAAGAATCAGAAGCCCCAAAGGGATATGTGACTTGTCTGAGGTCACATGGCAAATTATGAGCAGAGCCAGGACTGGGTGGGAGGAGGTCTCTGAGTCTCTTCCTAGGGCAGATGCCTGCTCTTGGGCTCCTCTTCCTCCATCATCATCACTATCACCACTTTTCCTCATTCCTATAGAGTTGTGTCTTAGAGTGTCACAGACCCACTGGGCATTCAGCTCAGCGGCAGCATCTTTGCAGTTCAAAAGGCAATG
The DNA here is from genome assembly GCA_028627135.1 of Pseudochirops cupreus. Classification (NCBI taxonomy): domain Eukaryota; kingdom Metazoa; phylum Chordata; class Mammalia; order Diprotodontia; family Pseudocheiridae; genus Pseudochirops; species Pseudochirops cupreus. Next base: position 517,297,880 of record CM053580.1, read on the forward strand.
CAAGTCCCGCCCTGACTCAGGACTCTCCTCGGGGCTCATTTTAGGTCTCAGAGTTGGACCTAAAAAACCCCAGGATCCCCTAAAATTAAATAAACATATCTGGGAAGGTTCTCTGCTTCAGGGTCTGCCTGGGCAGTACTTCCATCAGAGCAGAGCAGGAAAGTAAGCTGCTGGCCAGGGTCACTTCTCTGATTCTGGCTCTGGATAGCTCTCAGTTGTCTCTGACATTCTTCTCTTGCAGACTGGAGCACCAGGAGGAATCAGCTCTCAGTACATCGAATCACAGGGCTTTTCCAGGGAGGAAATGAAGGGTTAGACTGCCCCTCAAAGGCAGAATCAGACTTACAAGGAGGAGGAGTAGGTAGCCACCCTTCTGGTTTGAACTAGGGGCTACTGGGAAATCTCCCAGCCTCAGTACAGGGAGACTATTCTGATCTGAGCACCTTGGGTTAAAAAGGATTCTTAGACACTTAAGGTCCTGGAATAGCTTTGAAATCTTTAGACAGTCAACAGGCATTCCTTAAGTCATTACCATGTGCTAGGCACTGTGCTCAGTGCTCCAGGTACAAATAAAGGCAAAAAGCGTGGTCCCTGCCTTCAAGGAGCTCCCATTCTAATGGAAGAAACAACATGCAAGTAATTGTATATACAAGGTAGATATCGTGCCAATGGAAGGTAATCTCAGAGGGTAACCATGGCCCGTGGAGGAGGGGGCAAGCAGGGGCTGAGAAAGGTTTCCTGCGGAAGGTGGGGTTTGAACCAAGTCTTGAAAGGAGCCAGGACACGAAGGTGAGAAGAGGGAGCACCCCAGACATGGTGAACAACCATTGCAAAGGCATTGAGTTGGGAGATGGGTTGTCCCATTTGAAGAAGAATCAAGCACCTGAGCATCTTGAGATGCAGGGGTGGGAGTGGGGAAAATGCCAAGATTAGGGAAGCGGGAACTGAAGAGGGGATGTGGATATTTCTAAATATGAACTCTGTGATGTCTCCATTTTGTCAAAGGCCAACGTTGCCCAGGAACTCAGAGGGAGAACACAGGATCATGTGACTTCAGAGCAGGAAAGGACCCTAGACATTATCTAGTCTAGTCTTCTCACTCTACAGATGGGAGGGTTAAACCCTAATTTATGACATGCTGGTAGTAATTAGGAGAGTCTGGATTTGAACACAAGTCCTCCATACTTTATATGTGGTGTTCTTTCCCATAGACCACACTATGAAGTCTCCTTCTGACCCAGGAGAAACTTCTAGAGAGGTCATCAAAATGAGCAGGATTTCTGGAGCATTAGAACCCTCAAGAATTAGCTTTCAATAAATGAACCATTGGTTTTTAGCGAGTCAGACTATAGCAAATTTAGCAGGGTTCAGGTGATAACCAATTCACCCCATGGTTTGAGTTTTGCTCACAGTATGCTCTAGAAAGGCTACAGGAGGTAGGGGAGGGGTTTTGATTTTTTTTTTTTGTCCTGGATTCTTGTGGCAGTCTGATGAAGCCTAATGACCCCAACTCAGAATAATGTAAAATGTGTAAATTAAAATACACAGGATTACAAAAGAAACCAATTATATTAAAATAAAGATGCAATTCTTTTCCCCATCCGTATTCACCAGCCCCCTTAAGTCCACCCCTGTGGACTCCTTTGGGGTAGACACCCTTGGTTTGGATACAGGAAATAAAGTGTTGGATTCAGTGTCAGAAGACCTGGGTTTATATCCCAGATCTGACCTCTTAGCTGTGTGGCTGTGATACACAAGTCCCTCCCACCTTGTTGAGGCTCTATTTCCATGTCTGTAAAATGAAAGGATTTGCTAAATCATCCTTAAGGTCCCTGCCAGCTGTAAATTCTATAAAAGACATTTAGTGAGTGTGTCCCATAGCATTCCTTCCCTTTGTCAATGAAACATGATTGGGGGGTGGGGGGCAGAGTCCCTCGGTGCAGAGAATAAAACTAGTTAACATTTATATAGCACAAAGATTTGTAAAATGCTCCACATATTATCTTATATGTTCTTTACTAAAACTCTGTGAGGTCAGTGCTATTATTATCCCCATTTTGCAGATGAGGAAACAGAGGCAGACAGAGTTATGTCTCTTGCCAAGGGTCATACAGCTAGTGTCTGAGGCAAGATTTGAACTCAGGTCTTTCTGACTCCAGGTCCAGGACTCTTATCTACTACACACTGCCTTCATGCTATCTAAGCTACAACTCAAAGACTATATTTGAGAAGGAGGCCTCCTCCTCCCTTCCAAAGTGCCCTCCACCTATATTGAACTCAAAGATCTGGGTTGAACAGATTCTAGACCAATCTCTGGGCCAAGACCTTACCATCAGTATAGGTGGAGCTTCCCTGGTTGAGTACTGTGTATCCACTGGCTCTAAGATTCTATGCACACCAAGCAGGTGGAGGTAAGTTAGAAGTTCTAAGTGGAGACCCTACTTGGAACTCCCTCAGTGGTCTTCCTTCCTTTTATTCAAGTCAGAAGAGGAGATACACAGGAGATTCTAGTCTGGGGGCTAACATCATCAGGCAGGACAGCCCCATTGGAAGCTAACGCTTGGATGAAGGGAGGTGATGATGTTTAGTAGAAGGATCCCTTGGTTAGGAGCCAGGAGATCTGTGACCTCAGGCAAATCACTTCTCTCCATCCCATTTTTCTCTTTAAAAAAAATGGGGACGATTATCATCATTGGCAACAATGAGCATCTATTAAGGACTTACTATGTCTGTGGCCCTGTGTTAAGCCCTAGACAGAATCCTTTTCCTGTCACCCTCCCAGGCTGTTATAAAGTCTGATGATAGACTAGATGGGGCAAAGTATTTTTGAAAAGCTTTAAGTTTTATGCCAATATCAGGTACAGGGAACATTTTTATATATATTCACCCTGAGGTGACCATCGATAGCACCTTTTCTATCCCTCTCCATTTGATGCACCTTTTTCTCTTTTTTGCTCCCTTCTTACTTGGATTCTTCTCCTTTCCCTTCTCTGCTATTCCTTCCACCCTTCCCCCCCCAATTCTCTCCTTCCTGTGCACAAGGTCTATGGGGATATAGGGAGACTGTCCCCAGAAACTGATTAACCAATAGGGAATGCCCAGAACTAAAGAGAGAATTGCTAACTAACTACTGAGTCCCCAGGAAACCCTTTAAAGAATAGGATTAAGTAGCTAAATCCCATGTCTATTTGCCTTGGCCAGATGTGTCTCTAAGTATCTGATGACCTTAGTATCACAGGTTGCTCTCACCCTCTCTACTCCCCAGTGAGGTAGGAAGGTCAGGCACTATTATCCCCATTTAATAGGTGAAGAAACGAAGGCCCAGAATGTTGAAGAAACTTGTCTGAGGTCACACTGGATGGAGGCAGAGGTGGAACAGATGTCATCAGAGTCCAAGCAGGGTTGTAGGCTCCAGAATTGGGAAGAGCATATCTGAACTCTTACATGAGCTTAAAGCTCATTTGGGTCAGCATTTTATTTTACAGATGAGGACACTTTTCAGCTCCAGATAAGTGGAAACTTGACTAAGGTCACATAGGTAGTCAGGAGCAGAGTCCAAACTTGAACCCGAGACTTGTGACTCCAATTCCAGGACTTTTTCTACCTCATTCATTGTCTTGGCCTCTCTTATGATGCTCTAGCCTCCTGACTATGCCCGGGGCCCATCGGCCAGAGCTCTGGAGCAGGGGATGATGGCATTGTGGATGGAGCCCTTGGAGCTCTTATGCATGCTGATGACCTCCCCGCTGGTCTGCTCTGGCTCGCTCCTGTGAAAGAGGCCCCGGACAGTGGCCTGGAAGCTGTTGGTCACAAAGCAGTAGACGATGGGATCCATGCAACTATTGAGGCTGCTGAGGGTGATGGTGACATGGTAGGCCACGAGATCTGCTTCTTTGGATATGGCTTGGGGGTGGAGAGAGACGGCCAGCTGGTGGGCATGGAATGGTGTGAAGCATACCAGAAAGATGACGAGGACAGTAAGGAGTAGCTGTACAGCACGCATTCGCCTCTCGCGGCTCTGATGCATGAGATTGGGCTTGGACAGTGCACACATGATCCTCCCTGTGAAAAAGGTGATCACCACCAGAGGCAGGAGGTATTCAAAGACTGTCAAGGCAAAGAGGCGGCAGCAGGAGCCTCCCTGGACTGCTACAGAAAGGACGGAGAAGGTCACTACCACGGCGAAGACCCAGATGAAGACACAGATACCTTTGGTGCAGCTGGGGTTCCTCCATTTCCTCGAGGCCTCCAGTTGGACAATGGCCAAGTAACGGTCCACACAAATGCAGGTGAGGAAGAGGATGGAACAGTACATGTTGACGAAGTAGCTGAAGACATGCACGAGAGAGCAGTTGAGGCAGTCTTGAGCCACATAGTAGATAATGAACCTTGTGGGCAGGGACAGGCCCACCAACAGGTCTGTCACCACTAGATTGATGGTGTAGATGATGGAGGTGGTCTTAGTCCTCGTGCGGAAGCAGAAGACATAGAGGGCCAGGCCATTGAGCGTCACTCCGACTAGGAAGATGGTCCCATTGACAGCCAGCAGGGCCACCCACAGGCTGGGAAAGCCATCATGCAGTTTCTTGTCCAGGAGTGAGAAAGCATGAAAAAACTGATTTTCTTCCATGCTGCTGTTGGCTGGGGTTGTGGTATTGGGACTGACAAGGAGGGAGGACTCCTGAGGGGAGGAGGATGGCATGATGACAGCTGATACCTGAGAGGAAAATGAGGAGATGGATAAGAATATGAACCCACAGTGCAGGGAACAGATATACCGAACCTAGTACCTGGCAAATGGGGCTTTGTCCCAGGGTGCTGATTTCTTTTTTTGGGGGGGAGCGTGTTTCTTTAATGGCAAATAATATCTAGTCTCTCACTTCTCCTCTGGTCCATTACATTATGTAGCACAGCTACCAACTCTTAGGACTCATTGCTGAGCTCCCCCTCTCACAAGACTACCTTCTCTCCCTATCTGCAAGATCACTTTCCTGGATCACACTTCACCCCACGCTCCTCTCAACTGGTTTTGTCCATGCAAAAAAGCTGGAAATATCATTAAAAAGCATTATTTTGGAGCAGCTAGGTGGTACAGTGGATAGAGCACTGGCCTTGGAGTCACAAGGACCTAAGTTCAAATCTGGCTTCAGATACTAGCTGTATGACCCTGGGTGAGTCACTTAACACCAACTGCCTCAAAAAATAAGCACCCATCATGTCTAGCTATTCTTTTTTTATAGAAGAGAACACCAAGGCCCAGAATATGGAAGTGAGTTGTCTAAGGTCACCCAGAGAATCATTGGTGGAGGTGGGACTAAGATCCAGGCCTTATGTCTCCTAGTTCAATGAAAAAAATTTTCAGCTATAGGCCTGGTAGGCAATCAACCTAGATAGGGTACATAGGATCATAGGAGTTCCTTAAAAATCATGGGAAATCCAATGTGGTGCATTATTTTTTAGATAGGGGGCAGGATTTAAAATTGGTAAGGCCTAGGTTCAAATATGACCTCTGAACCTTGCTCTCTCTGTGACCACAGGCAACTGGATTAACTTCTTTAAGTATTAATTTCTGCATCTGTAAAATGGGGATAATAGTACCTGCCTTCCTAGGTTGTTGTGAGGGTCAAATGAGATCACATTTATATTTTTAAAAAAGCTCTTACTGACCCTAAAACCATATGAATGCTAGCTGCTATTATCTAATTCAATGATATGATTTACAGATAAGGAAACTGAGGTACGAGGGGCTTACCCAGTCATGTGACTATTAAATGGAAGAGATGCTGTCTGAACCCACAGCCTGATCCCAAATGCTGGGCCCTCCCCACAATTACACAGCTAGGCTTATTGCAGCTGGTGGGAACCAAGTGGTACAACTTGACTCAAAACTCCTGTTTTTCCTGCCTCCAAAGCTAACTAGGCATGTGACCTTGAACATATACATCGTCCCTCTAAGCCTCAGTTTCCCTCTCTGTAAAATAGGGATAATAATTGCATTACCTCTCTCATTTGTTGTGAATAAATCTTAAAATACCAGATAAATGTGTTACTATTATTTTTCCTTTGATTCATCCCATCCCAGTCTGTTCAGTCCTCTTCTCTAGAATCATACAATTCTTTAGAATCATAAAATACTGCAGAGCATCTATTCCAACCCTGGAAGGAGTTCCCTCTACAGCATCCCAGGAGCCCAGTCTCTCATAGACCAACCCACCCCATTGTCGGACAGCTCTGATGGTTACCAAGTTCTTTCTTATGTTCAGCCTCAGTTTAACTTCCACTTGATCTGCTGGTAGCACAGTGGGGAGAATACTGGACCTGAAGATAGGAAGACCCGAGATCAGATCCTGCCTTAGATGTTTTCTCCTTGTGTGACCCTGAGGAAGTCACATAAAATCTCTGCCTGCTTCAGTTTCCTTATCTGCAAAATGGAGATAACAGTAGTAACTGTCCCCACCCCTGGGATTGTTGTAAGAATGAAATCATAGTTGTAAAAAAGCTTTGTAAACCTTAAAGCACTATATACATATTATTACTACTATTGGTTCTGTCCTCTGGGGCCTAGTAGAATAAGTATATCACTAAAGGATTTATTTAATTGATATAATATCCATACCAAATGATGATACGATTTAAAATTCAAGTCCTCTCCATGACTCTGCCCCAAACTCCTACTACACAGATTTCACAAGTCAGGAAACTCGGACCTTATAGGGATAGTGACTTGTCTAAAGTCACATAGCTTTTTGGGGCCAAAATGGGACTACAACTCAGGGCAATGACCATTCTGCCATACTCTGCCCTGGTTGGGCCATGTGGAATATCATGTTCACTTCTGGGTGCCATGTTTTAGGAGGGACATTGACAAACTGGAATTGGTCCAGGGAACCAAGATCAGGGTGGGGAGGGGCCTGGAAACCATGCCATACAAGGATAACATGAAGGAACCAAGAATGTTTAGCCTTAATAAGGCAAGAAATAGGAGAGAAACAATAGGCATAGCAATATTCTTATACCTGAAACACTGTGGGGAAGAAGAAGAAGGAGTAGGATTATTCTGCTTGGCCTCAGAGAGGAGAAATGGGGAGAATTAATATTGAGTCAGATTTCCCTTTTCAATTTACTTCATTTCAACAAGTGTTTATAGCAGTTCTTTCTGTTTTGGTCAGAAACCCTGAGGGTCTTCCTCTCTCATATTGCTTTTTAAAAAAAAATTTATTTTGACTAGTTAAAGAGCCCACTCTGTCTCATTTCTTACCTAGTCTTAATCACTGAATGGGTGTTGCCTCAGTCAAACTGAGATCTGTTAAAGACCTTGGCTTAAAAAGGTCAAAGTCTTCCATAGGATCTGGGGGCCATCTCCAGTTGTTCTGATCTATATCTGGCCTCTGGACCCAGATGGCTCCGGAGGAGAAAGTGAGGCTGGTGACCTTGCACAGACCTCCCTCACTTAAATCCAATTCACTTTGTGTGTCATGACATCACCTTCCTGATGTTATAGTCCTTTTCGAGAATGAAGGACAAGCAACAACAACAAATTAAGCAACTTCTGCAGTCTCTGAGTGGCTAAGGTGCTGGGCACACTTGAAGGGGATATCTCTCAATGCCCCCAGAGAGGATTCTTGTTGGAGTAAAGCTCAGACCAGGTGCCCTCTGAGGTCTTCCAACTCTAAGATTCTGTGAGGGATTCTCCACTCCCTAGTCAAGGGAGTCCAAAGGGACAGCCATGACTGGGGCTGAGGACTGTACAGAGGGGCAGAGCAGACCTTCCCCAGATTCTGAGCAGACCTAGTCAGATGGAATGAGAGCCTCAGCTGAGAAGAATCCAGGGCCATGTTCCCAGGCGGCCTGGGTGTCATTCAAATAAACACTAGGGTTGTCATCTCCTGGCCTCTACCCTCTGGGTTTAAAGCCCTGCAGCAGCTGGGCCCACGGACTGTCCGGGTTCCTACTTGCTTATCCTGGGCCCTCCCACACTCCCCAGAGTCTCTGCCTCTTGCCCGGGAATGGCTTTGAGCTCTGTTTACGTTGCTGCCTGGTGGTGTTTAAGCTCCCTCCTGTGATTGCTTCTTTTATTTATAAACCAAGGGTTAAATCAGAGTCTTCATTGCGGCAGGGACCTGGCTGGCTCAGCTCGGCCAAATAAGGAGTTTTCTTGCTTTTTCGGGGAGAAATCATAGAGGATTCTGGGGAAAGAGTGAAGCCAGGGTCTCCCCTGTCTTCTTCCCAGGAAAGAATTGTTAGGGAGGGGGGGGTTGGAAGAAAGACAAATTCCCTAAAGAGGCAGCTCTGGTGGTCCCTGTGCTTTCCCCAGGTAGGTGGTTTGGGAGAATCATAGACTCTTAGACTTCAAAGGGATCTCACAGGGTATCACTTACAACACTATCTATAAGGATCAATACTAGTCTTTGATTGAAGACCTCCACTGTCAGGAAACTCACTACCTCTCTGAGGCAGCCCATTCCACAAAAAGGCTCTATTGAGAGGGGAAAAATGAAGGTGAGTGGAAGAGATCAGGGAAGGGGGGGATTTCATCCTTTCCCAAAGAGATCGGGGGTCAGCCTTAGTGCCATTTCCTTTAGAAAACATCTCTGGACCCTAAACTCTGAGACCTGGATTGGAATACTATTCTGGCCATTCAAATTTGTAATTAGCTACTTCTTAATGTAGCCTAGGGGAACGATGGAGTTCATGAATGAGAAAGGGTTTAGGAAATATGAGAGCTATATACACAAGGGAGTGTGCTAGAGCAGATGAAGTTGGGTCTCAGAGTCAGAAGACCTTGGGTTTAAATCCCAGCTGCCTCTGACACTTTACAGCTGTGGGACCTCTCAATGTCCCTGTTAGGTTCACATTGCAAGTGGTTGTGTCATGCCACAGGGAAGTGTTTGAGGCCCGGGAATTAGTTGGGTCACGTGGAGGTCAGGGCATATTGCACTGTCCCCCGCCAGGGGATACTGCATTGCTCAGGACTCTCTTGCGTGGGGTTACCCTCTGTTCCTGATTGGCATCTCCACACCTTGGGGCCTTCATACCCTTGTAATTGCACTATCCCTCTCACAATTCTGTTCAGCTGGGTTCTATCACGTGTGGTACGTGGATCTGGGGTCTATTTAAGACCAAGGGCTGGGAGGTATCTTTGGAAGCCTGCCTACCTTAGTATATGGCTTCCCCATGGAGAGACCTTAATAAACTTTTCTGTTTAGACCTCAGAGCTGTGACTCTTCTGTTCCTGAAAGGTACGCTAGTGTCGTTGAGTTGTGTGAAACCGGTTGCCTCTGCTGGTAAGTTAGGGCACTCTAAGAGAGAACCCTGACATGCCCTCAGGCCAATTCTCTCTGTTACTGAGCAGTTGCTGACCTGCTTTGGCACAGAGAGTCTCTTCTTCATTGGAAGTTTCTTGCATTGCAAGTCCAGCCCAAAATGAGGAGTAAAATGGTTGGAATTGGCAAATGAAAGCCCTGGAGTTGAATCTGAGTCCCGCTACTTGCTAACTGTGGCCTTGGACAATTTCCTTTAACTCATCTGGACCACAGTTTCCTCTCTAGATAGTCTCTCCCAAATCTAACATTCCATGAAAAGCAATGCAAGCAATCGTTATTGCTGTCATCGTTAGTATTTTCATATCATTCCCTTGCTGAAGAACCTGCAGTGGCTCCCTATTTCCTAACCCATGAAGTCTAACCTCCTCATTTTGGCATTCAAGTTCTTCCATGATCTGACCTGAGCCAGGCTATCTCTCATTTCCCATAATTTCTCTACAAGGGTATTTTGACTCTAGGCAAGCCCATCTTGTCTCCTGCAACCAGTAAGCTTGCCTCTAACCTCTGGGCTTTTAATCATGCTGTTCCCCTGGACCATTTCATCTTCTGTAAATTGAAGTTTGGGGGTGTGTATAGAATAAGTAATCTTTGTGGTCCCTTCCAGATCATATACAGTTCTCTCTTCCACATTGCAGAGGTTAAGAGAAGGGACCCCCATGATCTGGAAAATCTCTGTAAAATTTTTTGGCCTTCCCTTTATACCAGAGAAGAAGTCTGAATTATTATGGTATTAAAAGATAAAATACATTGATATTACATAACACTACATATATATTTTATGCATTTCTAAATTTCTAAATGTTTTCTGTGTCATCTGCTGGCTTTTGCATGATGTCTGTGGCTTCTGCAAAATTCCCCCCAAATTCCCATTTAAATTCTTATACCAACCCGGAATATAGCGAAATCTTGATGGGGAAAGTCACAATGTGGAAGGGATACTTTCATTCTATTAAAATACTTAATTCCCCCTTTCCTCCAAACCATTTCTTACCTATTCCGTGAGGCCCAGTTTAAACTCACTTCCTCTAAGAAGTCTTCCCAGATTAACCCTCACCCACAAAGCAATCCTTCTGATCCTTGGAATTATCTAGTCAGTTGCACACTTCTCATACTTGTTGACATATTGTTTTGAATTTGTCTCTTTTCTTCTCAGTCCTGAGAGACATATCTTTTCCATCTCTTTTCTGTCCCCTTAGTGCCTAATACAGAGTTGGGTACACAATTTAATTTGATTTTGTATCTGTGTCTTATTCCCTAACTAGAATGTAAGCTTCATGAAGGCAAGGACCCTAGCTTCCCAAACTTTGTCCCACCCTTAGCACCAAGCCTGGAGTTTTGCATCTAGTAGGTGATTGAGAAATGTCTGTTGAATAAATGGACAAACATTTACTGAGTGCCTTAATGTGTTCTAAATGAATGACAAAGAAGCTTCACAGGCTCACAGAACATCAGTGAGAAGAGACCTTGGAGAGTATCTTGTAAAACTCTCTTATTTTACAGAGGGGGAAACAGGGCCAAAAAACAGAGACTGACCCCTAGCTAGCTGTCTGTGGCCAAGCCAGGTAAGAAGATAAAATAGGAGAGCGCTCTCTCTCTCTCTCTCTCTCTCTCTCTCTCTCTCTCTCTCTCTCTCTCTCTCTCTCTCTCTCACACACCATTATACAATAATGCCTCTTATACCACCAAAGAATTTATAGTTTCCCTGGGGGTATAACATGGAATTGGATAAATATCTGTGTAGAACGTCATACGGGAAAGGAGAAACCCAGAGAAAGAAAATCTGAAGATGGAAAGCAGTCAACCAGCATTTGTTGGATAAAACAAAAAAATGAAGATAAATCTTTCCCAGTCACTTAGCTGAGCCTTGACCCTGGTGAGAGACTGATTTCTGATCTTGACATTAGCTCTTGATCCTGATGACAGGCAATCCTAACCATGGTTCCAGACTGATCCTTTATCTTGCTCCCGGACTGAGCCCTGATTCCAGGTCCTAACCTCGATCAAAGATTGAACCTTAACCATGACCACAGCTCCACTGACTGAGGTGCCCTGATCTTGATATGAAGTGGAAAGGAAGGGAATAAGCATTTATTAAGCACTTTGTGCTTTGAGTGCTTTGAGTAGCTCGGTGGTACAGTGGATAGAGCACTGGGCATGGAACTAGAAAGATTCAACTTCATGTATTCAAATCTGACCTCAGTCACTTACTAACTGTGTGTGTGACCCTGGGCAAGTCACTTAACCCTGTTTGTCTCAGTTCCTCAGTAAAATGAGCTAGAGAAGGAAATGGCAAACCTCTCCAGTATCTTTGCCAAGAAAACCCTAAATGGGGTCATGAAGAGTCAGACATGACTAAACAACAACATATAAGCGTTTTACAAATATTACATCATTTGATCTTTACAACAACTCTGAAAGGTAGGTTTTACAGCTGAGGAAACTGAGGCAGGCAGAAGTTAAGTGACTTTCTCAGGGGTCACAAAACCAGTAAGTATCTGAGACCAGATTTGAACTCAGGGATTCCTGATTACACACCCAGGGCTCTATCACTGCACCACTTAGTTGCCTGTAAAAGGTAAAGATTTTAAACAGTCACAGACTGAGCCCTAACATGAACCCAACCAAGCTCTGTCTCTCTCTGTCTTCGTTTCTCTGCATCTTCCTCTATAGATGTCTTTCCCTATATGACTCTCTGAGTTTCTGCCTCTGTCTCTGTGTGTATCTCCCTCTCCGTGTCTCTCCCTTCTACCCTCCCTTCCCAAGTCTCTAAATATAGCCTTGGTATGGGCATTTGGGGAAAGTAAAAAGGGAATTTGCCATCTTGTAGTTGGAAGTCCAGAACTGCTTCCCAGGCGCTTGGCTCCTTGCCAAAGCTTGTCTGAGATTTATGATGTGTTAGAAATGCCTCGTCTCCATCGTCTTCACCAGCCCCCTTTCCTTTCTGGGGAAGTTTCTCTCAATTTTAGGGCGTGCTTAATGAAGAAGTTCCTAACCAACCATTTGGTGCCATCTCCAGTTGTCCTGATCTATGTCTTACCACTGGACCCAGATGGCTACGGAGGAGAAAGTGAGGCTGGTAACTTTGCACAGTCCTGCCTCATTTAAATCCAATTTGCTTGCAAATCATGGCATCATCTTCCTAATGTCATGGTCCTCTTTGAGAGTGAAGGGCAAACAACCACCAACCAACCAACCAACCATAGGGAGTTTTAAGACGCTTGAGTGATGTGAGAGAAAAGAGAACAGGAGAGTTGAGGAACCCCCAATCTGAAAAGGAAGACCAAATCCTGTTGTAAAGGACCCCTTAGTCTGAAGAGATGACACAGTTTCTGAGCTCAAGGTATTCTGGTCTGAAGAAAGTACACAGACCTTGGTCTAAAGGAGAAATTCTGCTCCATTTCTCAGGGAATCCCTCCACTATCTCCAAGTGCAATGGTCATCTCCAATTGGATGTTCCACCAACTCAACATATCCAAAACTAAACTCATCATCTTCCCCACCAAACTTGGTCCATCTTTGAATTTCTCTGCTTCTCTAAACAGAGGAGAGACAGCATGCCATAGTGGGTGGAGTGCTGAACCTGGAGTTAGCAAGACTCCTGCCTTTTGTCCACACAACCCGTATGACTCTGGGTTTCCATTCTGTCGTCTGTAATGAGAAGACTAGGCTATACAGACTCTATGATCCACCCATAAGCCCCAAACTTATCACTCTATGTGTGCCTAAGATCCTAAGCTCCTGTGGCCCAGTGGCCTCAGAGTTATCTTTGAATCTCCTCCTCACTCCTGATATCTAATTAGTCACTGAGTAGAAGAAAGAGTGGTTAGTTGGAAAGATCACTGGTTGTGGAGTCAGAAAAACTGGGTTCAAATCCAGACTACACCACTTCTTCTCTGTGTGATGTTGGGAAAGTTGCAGTCTCTCTAAGATTGGTACAAGATGAATTTCCTCATCTGTAAAGTGAGGAGGTTGGATTCTATAACCAATAAGGTTCTTTCTAGCTCTAAATCTATGACCCTATTATCCTTATTACACTATATAATGTAGCTTTTATTTTTTTGGACCTGTGAATTCATTGCTGTATGGAGCTCCCTGGTGAAGAAATGTCACCCTCACCCCCATGAATACAGATCTGTAACCATTTGGTCAACCATTTGGCCAGAGGCACTGAAAGGCACTTGCCCAGGATTACAAAGCCAATCAAAATGTGTCAGAAGGGGGACTCAAGCCCCTACTCACTAGGCCGTGCTTTTCATATATAACATATTATTCTTGTATATATGTTATATCCTCTCACCCTATTAGACTATTAGTTCCTTGAAGTGAAAGATAGTGACCTTTTTCATTACTGTATCCCCAATACTAAGGACAATGATTTATTTGTACCTAAAAGCTAAGTCATTTTTCAGTCATGTCTTATTCTCTGTGACTCCATTTGGGGTTTTCTTGGCAGAGATACTGGAGTGATTTACCATTTCCTTCTCCAGCTCATTTTACTGAGGAACTGAGACAAACAGGGTTAAGTGACTTGCCCAGGGTCACACAGTAAGTGACTGAGGTCAGACTTGAACACATGAAGTTGAGTCTTTCTAGTTCCAAGTCCAGGGCTTTATCCACTATGCCACCTAGCTGCCCTAATTTGTACCTAATAGACACTTAATAAATATTTTTAATAGACTAGATGGTAATGGGAGGGGATAGGATGGGATGAAATAGGAGAGAAGAGAGCCTAAAGGGAAGCATCTATAATGAGAGCTCTCGTCCCTTCTCTCAAAGATCCCTACTCCAGGGGTGGGAAACCTGTATCCCTGAGGCCTACAAGTAGCCTTCTAGGTCCTTGAGTATAGCCTTTTGACCGTCTTATGAAGGGGATTTGTTCTGTGAAGTTTGGATTCAGTCAAAGGGCCGCACTTAAGGACCTAGCAGGTCACATGTGGCCTCAAGGCTGCAGATTCCCCACCCCTGCCCTAGTCTTACCAGAGAAAACACAGCTTCTGTCTTTTGGACTTCTCACAACTCAGATGGGACCTGAGTCCCTTTCTGATTTCCCAAAGTGCCCACGCAGCCTTGTTGAAAGAGAAAAGTCAGAGCCTGTGGCTTGGGGCCAGTTGGCCATAGGCCCAGCCAAGGAATAGACTGATTCCATGGTTCCTGAAGCGCCCAACATATTGTTGGTGCTCCCCGATGCAAATATAGCCTAGAGTAAACAAATTTCAAGCAGGGGCTCTGGTTGGCCCCTACCCAGGACTTCCCAGTAAGAGAATTAAGGAGGGATTTGAAGACCACATGACCTGGGCTATGGGGTGCCAAGAAGGTCTTCCTGGCCCTAAATAGTTACCCTCTAAAGGAAAGAGCTCTAGTCCCACATAGATCACTAACTTGCTGTGTGACCTTCAGGAAATAACCTCTCTGGGCCTCAGTTTCCACATCTATAAAAGGAAGGGGTTAGGTTAGAGGATTGCTAAATTCCCTTCCAGATCTAATATTGTATCAGTCCATGAGAAACTCTATCCCACAGAGATGTTGAGGACTGAATGTGCTCCCTTCTTCAGGGAGATTAGTATTTTGTCATGGGGGAATGGGAAGGATAATATTTAGCCCAAAGGAATAAAGAATGAATGATAAAATTTCAAGAAAAATGATAGGCTTTACCAAGCAAATATTCTTATGGCCCAGAAGCCTCTAAATTTGTTGCCAATAACCCAATAGCCAGGGGCTGACCTGGAATGTTTGAAAAGTGCTCCTGAAGTACCCAAGCAAAACGTTTTATGTCCTTTTTTCTCCCTAGTACAAGACCTCGGTGCCTTTTAATAAGTACCAACTATATGATGGGTACTTTATAGATTGGTCCACTCCCCGACTGTGACATTGGATAACTCTTCCATACAAATTGTCTTCTCTTCTCTGGAAAAGTGTTTGGGGAGCAGGGCACTTTGGGAAACTAGTAGTGGGGATGACTTGGGTCCCAGCAAGGTTGTGAGATGCCTGAAGAACAGAGAATGTGTTTTCTTCTTTCCTTCCCCTTAAGCCTTTTTTTTAAAAAATTGATTTGTTTATTTACTTTTAGTTTACAAGATTCAGTTCCACAATCCCTTGAGTTTCAAATTTTCTCCCCTCCCTCCTCCCTCCCCCCACCATGGCGGCATGTAATCAAGTACAGGATCTGCAAATGCTTTCACATTGGAAATTAGTCTGGTTGTATAGAAGGGTTGTAACCGATGGAATGAACAATGGGAAAGAGGAAACAAAACCAAACATGGAAAAGAAAGAGAGTATGTAGTTTGCTTCAGTCTGCATTTAAACTCAGATCTTTCTAGATCTTTCTCTGAATATAGACATCTCCTTCCATCCTGAGTCTTTTAGAGTTGTCTTATAACCTTGCGTTGCTGAGAAGAGTCCAGTTTATCAAAGTTGGTCATCACACATACTTTGTGCCTATCATTGTGTACGAATTTTTCCTGGTTCTGCTCTTCTCACTTAGCATCAGTTTATATAAGCCTCTCCAGGTAAATATGAAGTCCATCTGCTCCTCATTTCGTATAGCACAATAGTATTCCATTACATTCATATACCACAACTTGTTTAGCCATTCCCCAATTGATGGCCATCCCCTTAATTTCCAATTTTTTGCCACCACAAAGAGAACTGCAATAAATATTTTTCCACATATGGGTCTTCTTCCCACTTCTGTGATCTCTTTGGGATACAGCCCTAAAAGTCGTATTACTGGGTCAAAGGGTATGCAATTATTTATAGCCCTTTGGGCATAGTTCCAGATTGCTCTCCAGAATGGTTGAATCAGTTCACAACTCCACCAACAATGCGTTAGTATTCCAATTTTTCCACATCCTCTCCAGAATTTGTCATTTTTCTGTTTTGTCATCTTAGCCAATCTGACTGGTGAGATGTGGTACCTCAGAGTTGTTTTGATTTGCATTTCTTGAATCAATAGTGATTTAGAGCATTTTTTGATATGCTTATAGATATCTTTAATTTCTACCTCTGAAAATTGCCTGTTCATATCCTTTGCCCATTTATCAGTTGGGAAATGACTTGTATTCTTATAGATTTGACTCAATTCCCTGTATATTTTAGAAATAAGGCCTTTATCAGAGACACTGGTTGTAAAAATTCTTTCCCAATTTCCCACTTCCCTCTTAATCTTGGTTACTTGGCTTTGTTTGTATAGAAAGTTTTCAATTTAATGTAATCAAGATTATCTATTTTGCATTTTATAATGCTCTCTAACTCTTGTTTGGTCATAAAGTCTTCACTACTCCACAAATCTGACAGGTAAACTATTCTTTGCTTCCCCAGATTGCTTACAGTATCAGCCTTCATATCTAGATCATGCATTTAGACTTGATTTTGGTGTACAGAGTTAGATAATGTTCTATGCCCAGTTTCTGTCATGCTATATTCCAGTTTTCCCCTTAAGTCTTAATCCCTCTCAAACTCTCATACCCTCCTTGGTATAAATCCTAGAACTGGAGTATGTTGGGAGCTGGAAGGACTCTTGGGACATAGAACCTAGAATGTCAGAGATGGAAGATTCCTCATAACATATTGTCAGATATCAAAGGAACTTTAGAACATAGAATCTAGAAGGTTAGTGTGGGAAGGGACTTAGAACATAAAATTTTAGACAGTGATGGAATCTTAAAACATACAATATCAGAGCTGGAAGGAATCTAAGAATATTCAGAATAACCTTAGAATGTCAGGACTGAAAGATATCTTAATGGTCATTTAGTCCAATGCCCTCATTTTACAGTTGAAGACACTAAGTCCCAAAGAAGAAAACTGTTTTGATCCGGTCACACAGCTAGTAAGTTAGTGGCTAAG
The DNA here is from genome assembly GCA_028627135.1 of Pseudochirops cupreus. NCBI lineage: Eukaryota > Metazoa > Chordata > Mammalia > Diprotodontia > Pseudocheiridae > Pseudochirops > Pseudochirops cupreus. The sequence goes on from CM053580.1 coordinate 517,315,048, forward strand.
CCAGGACTAAAGCATTTTCAGGAGAACTGGATTCTAGTCCAATCTCTGCCTCTTCCTAAGAAATGTGACCCTGAGCCAATCTTCTCACTTGTTCAAGCTTTAATTTTGTGAAACGAGGGTAATGAGAAAGAAAGGAAAATGACAAATGGTGATCGGGCTATGGGAAAACAGGTGCACTAATGCACTGTTAGTGGAGCTGTGATCTTAGTCCAACCACTCTGTAAAAGCAATTTGGAATTCTACCTCAAAAGCTATTGAACTGTGTATACCCTTCAACCCAGGAGTATCCGGTCATACCCCCAAAGAGATCAAAGAAAGAAGAAAAGAACCATATGTACAAAAATATTCATAACAGCTTTTTTTTTTGTGGCAGTGAAGAATTCGAAACTAAGAGGATACCCATCCATGGGGGCATGGATAAACAAGTTATGGCATATGAATGTGTTGGAATACTACTGTGCTGTAAGAAATGATGAAGGGGATGGTTTCAGAAAAAAACCTGGGAAGACTTATGTGAACTGATACAAAGTGAAGTGACTAGAACCAGGGAAACAATTCATACAGCAACAACAATATTGTAAAGACAATCAATTTTGAAAGACTCAGGAACTCTGATCAACACAATGACCAATTTCCAGAGGACTTATAACAAAACATATTATCTGCCTCTATGTGGAGAGCTGATATACGCCAGAGTGGAAATTCAAGCATCTTTTCTTCTCTTTCTTCTTTTTTTAAAAAAACATGGTTAATTTAAGTGAATTTGTTTTGCATGGTTATGCATATTTATAATGAGTTTTGTTTTTCTTGATTTCTTGGTGGGTAGGGAGGGGGGAGAGTTCTCAGAACAGAAAATAAATTAAAATGAAATTTTAAAAAAGGAAGGATGTTTTGAGAAGAGAATTTCAGGTGCCAGTACTTGGGCATTTAGGGATCTCAGGTCCATCCCCATGTCACTGCCTCTGGTTTAGAGTCTACTCATTGTTCTGAACTCCTGGAGTCAAGAAAAACCAAGACTGGACAGATGAGGCTCCCACAGGACAGACTTAGGTAATACAAGTAAGTACTTCTTAACAATCTCACAATTTGAGAGGCTGGTCTAGACAAAGACAAGGAGTTAGGAGGAAGGAAGGGAGAAGGGAAGAAAGGAGAATATAAGGTGATTATTTAGACTATGTGTTGTAGTGTAGTCTCTTGTAAAGAACACTGGACTTTAACTCAGGAGAAATCTGGTTCTGATATTGAGTAGTTGTGACCCCTGGAGAGGTTGCAGAACTTCCCTGAACCTCAGTTTCCTCATCTACAAAATGGGGCAACAATATTTGAGCTATCTACCTCATGGAATTGTTATGAAGAAAGTGCTTTTGATATATGTACAAATGCAAAGAAATATGAGTTATCATTACTACCTTATCAGAGAATCTCAGAACTAGAAGTGACCTCAGAAGCATGTAGTCTAAGGTGCTCTCCACAATGTCACTGACAAGTCACCCAGCCTTTCCCCCTCCTCAAGCTTTTTCCCTTCTCCATTCCCCACCCCCAACTCTGTTTATTGTTCTCTGTCTAGTGGTACAATGTAAAATCAGAAGACTTAGTTTCCAGATCCCATTCTGCTTCTGGATTTAATTCAAGACCTTGGGCAATTCACTTCCTTATCCTGAGCCTCACCTTCTCCTCTATCAAATGGAGGGAATAGTCTCTGCCTCAGCCATCTTCCAGAATTGCTCTGTGTAAGGAACCGTGTAGTAATGGATGAGAAAGGGTCTTGAAAAGTGTAAAGCCTATCACAGATATGAAGGATTATCGTTATTGCAATGACCAGAAATATTTATCTGTAACCAGGAGCTCATCCGAGAAGAAAACACACACAGACACAGAATCACCAGGACCAGTGGTCTGTATACTACGATTAGAGCTTCCTTGCTACTTTTGACTATTTTGTACTTTTTATTTTTTGGAGGGGGAAAGGCAAGGCAATTGGGGTTAAGTGACTTGCTCAAGGTCACAAGCTAGTATGTGTGTCGAGAGTCTGAGGTTGGATTTGAACTCAGGTCCTCCTGACTCCAGGGTCGGTGCTCCATTCACCATCTACCTGCCCCTCCTTGCTATTTTTTAAAAAGAGACCTTAGAACATAGGTGTCAAATATGAGGCCCCCATGACACTCCTGAGTGTCCTCAACCAGATTAAAATGCAATTAGGAAATGTTTGACAAAAGAAATAAAAATACAATAAAGCACAGAGAATTCTAATACGTGATTTTCTAATATGTGGGCAGTTAGGTGGCACAGTGGATAGAGTGCTGGGTCTGGAGTCAGGAAGACCTGAGTTCAAATGTGACCTCAGATACTTAATAGCTGTGTGATCCTGGACAAGTCACCTAACCTTGTTTGCCTCCGTTTCTTCATCTATAAAATGAGCTGGCAAAGGATATAGTAAACCACTCTAGGATCTTTACCAAGAAAACCCCAAGTGGGTCACCAAGAGTTGGACATGACTGAAATGTTAGTAAATTTAATTAGTCATTCTCTCTTAAAAAATCCTGCTCCACTTCTTCTCCCAGAGTTAGCAATGACTTCTAGGTATTCCAGGGTCTCTCCCAAGACAGCCAAAGACCTGGAGTCTTTGCCCCCTTGGGGACTTCTATTCCTCCACACACCTGAATTGGTCTTTAAAAGCTTGTTCTGAGGGCTCCTTGTGTTCAGAATGGCTAGTTAGAGATCTAACTTAACTTGCCTCTAAGGTCCTGAGAGACATTACGAGACAGTGGTAAGCATGCTGGATTGGAAGTTAGAGTTTCTGGAATTTGAAAATCCCAGTATCACCACTTGCATGCTCTATCAAGGCCAGATAGCAGGAATTGGAACCGAAGGCCCTCTACTCCAAATGCAGCACTCAGTCCAGCTCAGTGAGGGTAAATAATGAGACTATCCCATTTGTTTGGATGGGGTTGCCATGGGAGACAATGGGGCCCTGGCCCACTAAGTCACAAGCAGAGATGATACTGACATACTATGCTGAAGGGTATTTATTTCCTTGGCTTGTTGAACCAGCTACTGGGAAAGAAACCATCATCTTTCATATCTGGGCCACTGGGACAGAGCTCTGCCTTTTGCTTTGAATGCCTTGTGGTGTGTGTGGGGATACATCTTAAATCTGGTGCAAGGTCAAGGTGTCCAGCTGGGAGCATCTGGAAGATTTACTTCCTATTGGTTATTCCTGCCAGCTTACGTGGAGCTCAGTGGCTTTCTTCTCCCAGAAAGGCCTTACAATCGGAGGGTTGGGGATGTGTGTGAATTGGGATGGGGAGGAAAGGGAAAGAGGAGATGGATCATAGGACTTAGAGCTAGAAGAAACCTCATAGATGATTCTAGTCCAATTCGTTCATTTTACAGGGGAGGAAATTGCTGACAAGTGTCTTGCTCAAGGTCATAGAACTAATAAGTAGAATAGATGCTCTTGGACCTGAGGGTTGCCAGGGAAGGGATTTTATAAGTCACCATGCGTGGAACATCTAAGAGTCCTAATCTTTATCAGGAGAGGCAGGAGAAAGCCAAGAAAACAAGCTGCTGGGAGTTAAATAACCCTCGTAACTCAGTATTAACTCATGCTTTGCAGCTTTGGAAAGGGATGGAGTATGTGCCTGGTGAGAAGACGTTAAGGGCTGACATTAGTGTCCCGAAGGGGACTAGAATTTTGGTTGGATCACAATACTCCTGGCTATGAGCCTTGATGTTTTTGTTGCTGCCTCCTGCACAATATTATGAACCTCTGTCTCTGGTTCTTTGAGCACTCTATCTACCAGACCTAATCCCTCAGATCTATTCATCTCTTTTACTTCATATTCATAAATCTATTCATTACTTCTACTTCATATTCATAAAGGATGTTATTTAGGACATACCTATATGATCTGATGGTTTTCCCTACTTTCTTCAACTTACGTCTGAATTTTTCAATAAGAAGCTCATGATCTGCACAGTCAGCTCTAGATCTTGTTTTAACTGACTGTATAGGTCTTCTTTACGTCTGGCTGCAAAGTATATAATCAATCTGATTTCAATACTGACCATCTGGTGATGTCCATGTATAGAGTTGCCTTTTGGGTTATTGAAAAGGAGATCTCTTCAAGAAATTAGAGATACGAAGGGGATGTTTCATGAGAAAATGGGCATGATAAAAAACAAAAATGGTAGGGACTTAATAGAAGTGGATGAAATTAAGAAGAGGTGGCAAGAATACACAAAAGAATTATACAAGAAAGATCTTAACATCATAGATAACCACGATGGTGTGGTTACTGATCTAGAACCAGACATCCTGGAGAATGAAGTCAAGTGGGCTTTAGGAAGCATTGTTAGCAACCAAGCTAGTTGAGGTGATGGAATATTAGTTGAACTATTTAAAATCCTAAAATATGACACTATTAAAGTGCTGCATTCAGAAGGCCAGCAAATTTGGAAAACTCAACAGTGGCCTTTGTATTGGGAAAAATCAGTTTACCCTCCAATCCTAAGGAAGAACAATGCCAAGGGATGTTCAAATTACCAAACAATTGCACTCATTTCACACACCAGTAATGTTATACCTAAGATTCTGCAAGCTAGGCTTTAGCTGTTGCTAAAGTTCACATGTTTGTGAACTGAGAATTGCCACAACAGTTTGGTTTTTGAAGAAGCAGAGGAACTAGAGACCAAATTGCCAATATTTGCTGGACTACAGAGAAAACAAGGGAGTTCCAGAAAAAACATCTATTTCTGATTCATTTATTTTCGGGGTTTTGGGTAACTAGGTAGTACCTAGACAGAGTGTAGGCCCTGGAGTCAGGAAGGCTCATTTTCCTGAGTTCAAATCTGGCCTCAGACACTTACTAGCTGTGAGACCTGGGCAAGTCACTTAACCATGTTTGCCTCTGTTTTCTCATCTGTAAAATGAACTGGAAAAGGAAATGGTAAACCATTCCGACATATTTGCCAAGAAAACCCCAAATGGGGTCACAAAGATTCAGATACAACCAGAAATGATTAAACAATAAAAATAGCTTTTGTATGAATCACAAAAAAATGTGGCAAATCCTCAAAGAGATGAGAGTATCAGATCATCTTACTTGTCCCCTGAGAAACCACATGTGGGCCCAAAAGCAATAGTTATAACAAAGAATCAAACAACTGATTGATTTAAGATTGCAAAAGGAGTACAACAAAGTTGTATGTTGTCATCATATGAAATGCCAAGCTGGATGAATGAAAAGCTGAAATTAAGGTTATAAGGAGAAATAGCAACAGTCTCAGATATGCAGATGATACCAGTTTGATGGCAGAAAGTGAAGAAAAATTAAGAAGCCACTTGATGAGGGTGAAAGAGGAGAGTACAAAAGCTGACTTGAAGCCTAACATTAAAAAAATTAAGATCTTGGTAACTAGTCCCATCACGTCCTGACAAATAAAGGAAGAAATGGAAGTGGTATCAGATTTTACATTCTTGGTCTCAAAGATCAGTGCAGACAGTAACTACAGCTACAAAATTAAAAGATGCTTGCTCCTTGGAAGGAAAGCTATGGCAAATCTGTACAGCATACTAAAAAGTAGAGACATCATCTTGCTGTCAAAGGTCTATGCAGTCAAAGCTATGGTTTTACCTGTAGCCATGTATGGCTGTGAGAGTTGGACTATAAGGAAAGCTGAGATCTGCAGAATTGATGCTTTTGAATCATGGTGCTGGGGAAGACTTTTGAGGGTTGCTTGGACAGCAAGGAGATCAAATCAGTCAATACTTAAAGAAATTAATTCAGATTATTCATTGGAAGGTCAAATATTGAAGCTGAAGCTTAAATATTTTGGTCGCATAATGAGAAGATGGTACTCCTTGGAGAAGACCCTGATATTAGGAAAGATGGAAGGCAAAAAGAGAAAGGGACAGCAGAGGGTGAGATGGATAGTGTCATGGAATCAATGATCATGAATCTGGATGGACTTTGAGAAAAATGGAAAAATTACAAAATACCTTCATTTATATGATCTCGTAGCAACCCTATAAGGTGGACAGAGAAGTATTATTATTCCCGTTTTACAGATGAAGAAACACAAAGTCAGATGGATAAACTGACTTTCCCAAGACCACATGACTATAGTTGGCAGAATCTGTACTCAAAACTGGATCTCCTGAAAGAGTACTGCTCTCTCTCTCTCTTTCTCTCTCTCTCTTTCTCCCTCTCTCTCTCTCCCTCTCCCTCCCACTCTCTCTCTCTCTCCTCCTTCCTCTCTCTCTCTCTCTCTCTCTCTCTCTCTCTCTCTCTCTCTCTCATTTTGTTTTCTGTATACTTCATCCAATGACCTGGCATGCTAAGGTCCATGGGCCGTGAAGAACTGGACATGACTGAATGACTGAACAAAAACAAAACGAGCCTTTATGGCCTTCTGGAGAAGTATGATATCTGTCTTCAGTACACTTCTCCGCTTTCCTTTTCTTTTTTACTTCTCTCACTGTTACCACCCACTCTATGGTTCTGGACCCCAAGAGAAGATAACAAACGCCACCCCCTTTTCTTTTTTACAAAATACCTTCATTTATATGATCTCATAGCAACCCTATAAGGTAGACAGAGAAGTATTATTATTCCCATTTTACAGATGAAGAAACACAAGGCCAGATGGATAAACTGACTTTCCCAAGGCCACATGACTATAGTTGGCAGAATCTGTACTCAAAACTAGATCTCCTGAAAGAGTACTGCTCTTGCTCTCTCTCCCTCTCTCTCTCTCTCTCTCTCTCTCTCTCTCTCTCTCTCTCTCTCTCTCTCTCTCTTTCTCTGTCTCTCTCTCATTTTGTTTTCTGTATACTTCACGCAGCCTTGGATGGCATTAACTTCTTGGCTTGCCGTCTTACATTGTTGATTAATCCTGACTTCAAAATCCAAGATGAGTACAGGATTGAGTGGCAACCATGTTATAACACATCTTCTAAACCATGACATGCTATGTGAATGTCAGCTAGGAATATGTTATCTGATATTAATTGATAATAACAAGAGGAAAGAAACCAGCATTTATTAAATACCTCCTAAGAGCCAGGCACTGTGCTAAGCACTTTACAAATATTCTCTCATTTGATCCTTACAACTGTGGGAGGTAGGTGCTATTATTACCCTCATTCTACAGTTGAGGAAACTGAGGCAGACAGAGTTTAAATGACTTGCCCTAGCAAGTATCTAAGTCTGGATTTGAACTCAGGTCTTCCTGCCTCCAAGGCCAGGCTCTATCCACTGTACCACCTACCTGCTGGCAGATGATGGCAATTAGTCTGTTCAAATATTTCATCCTTTAGGGAGTTTTTCCTGGTCCCCTAAGTCAGTAATAATAATTATAATGACAACTACAATAATAACAATTTTTAAGGGTTACAAAGCACTTCACTCAGAACTACTCAGTGTGGAGCAGAATGCAAACAGCCTATTATAGAGGAGGGAACAGAAGCACCAGGAGAGTACAGGGCTTGCTTATAGGCCATGCAGCTGGCACGTGCAGCAGCCAAATCACATGAAATTCTCTAATGCGGGGAACTTGTATGTATTTTAGTTATCTATGTGTCTCATTACCTTGCTTGACTGTAGAAGGCAGAACCATGGAAATGCTTCTAGCTTATCCCCATTGCATATAATACTTGCTGATGGCTTTAGGTAGATGCTACTTACCGTTTTAAGGAAGACTATTTATTCCTATGCTTTCTAGTGTTTTTAATAGGAATGGATGCTGTATTTTGTCAAACGCTTTTTCTGCATCTATTGAGATAATTATATGGCTTCTACTAGTTTTGTTGTTGATATGATCAATTGTGCTGATAGTTTTCCTAATACTGAACCAGCTTTGCATTCCTGGAATAAATCCTACCTGGTCAAAGTGTAAAAAAAAAAAAAAAAGGCAGAACCAAAGTTTAGATAAATGTTGTGTCTCTTTGTGGGAGCTGGGAGGAAGAGAAAATAAGAGATTGTTAATTTTAAAAAATGAAAATGGAATAGAAATTACAAAAAAAAAGGTTCTGTCTCCCTCTAGCACAGTGGTTCTCAACCTTCCTAATGCCACGACCCTTTAATACTCATATGTGGGTGTATCTGCAAGTGGGCGGACCCACTTGAAGAGGGATAGAGGAATGGTGTCTTGGTTCCTAAGACCATCGGAAATATGTGTTTTCCAAAGGTCTTAGGTGACCCCTGTGAAAGGGTTGTTCAACCCCCAAAAGGGTCGTGACCCACAGGTTGAGAACCGCTGCACTTTAATGAGGACTTCTGCAAACATTAAAAACAGTAGGTGCTTCATAAATGTGTGTTGTATTATATTAGGGACCAGGGCCCTGCTAGGTACAAATGTTTAGGGAACATTTAAAATCAGAATCACAAAATGTCTGAGTTGGAAGGGAACTCAAAGGCTATCTAGTCCAATTCTTACTTGAACCTCTTGCTGTATGTGTGTGTGTGTGTGTGTGTGTGTGTGTGTGTGTGTGTGTAGGGGAGTGAAGTATATACCTATAGCTTGGGAAAAAAATAATTTTCTCCTAATATCATGAGGGGAATAAATGGGACTGAGAGATCAGAATGGCCTAGAGGAATGTAAGTCTTCTTGTTCAGTCATGTCCGACTCTTTGTTACCCCATTTGGGGTTTTCTTGGCAGAGATACTGGAGTGCTTTGCCATTTCCTTCTCCAATTCATTTTACAGATGAGGAAACTGAGGCAGAGTTAAGTGACGTGTCCAGGTCACACAGCTAGTAAGTATCTGAGGCCAGATTTGAACTCAGGAAGATGACTCTTTTTGACTCCAGGCTTCCCACTCTACCCACTGTACCACCTAGCTGCTGTTAGTCTAGGGAAGCTGAAAGAGCTGGGGTCTCCTTGTGTGGGACTGAGCAGTTTCCTTTTATCTCTACTGGTAATCTTCCCTTGGTATATTATTTCTGAATTTGTAGGTTCTCTTACCCATCATGAAAAGCCCCTAGAAAATGTGCACTTGGGGTCTGGAGTGGACTCATCTAAGTCATTTCCCCACTCCGAGCCTGTTTCATCATCTGTAAAATGGGGGTAAGGGCACTGGATGATTGATAAAGGCCCTTTGGCTCTAAATGCCATCATCCTCAGTAAGTAGTCTGGGGGTAATTAGACATATCCCTGAGAGGACAGAGAAAGGGGAAGGGTCACCACCCCTGCCCTTGGGGACAAAGTTACATTTAAGGGCTTGTGGTTTTAGAGTTTTTCCTCTGGAAATTTTTCTTTCCACTCACAATATCTCAGTGCCTGGAAATGCACCATTAGAACCATAGCACTGGAATGGATTTTAGAGGTCAGCTAACCCAAAACTGTCCCTATTTTACAGATGAGAAAACCAAAGTCCAGGAGAGAGAGAGTGATTTGCCCAAGGTTCCTAAGAGCAGGTGAACAAGATGTCCCAGACCAGAGTTTAGGTCATGTGGCTTCCAGAACGGGTCTGCTTTTTCACACTGTGTGTGTATATGCATGAGGAAGATCATGATGGAATGGGGAAAGGTCCCTGAGACACAGGGCAGGAAGAAACCAATCTCATCAAGGCCCTACAGAGCTCAGAGGCCTGGCCACCAAGTCCAGAGCTTTCAGAGCCTTCTCTTCCTCTTCTTTCTCCCCCCTCCCCTTCTCCTCCTTCTGTTTTTCCTCTTCTTCCTTCTGTTTCACCTCCTCATTTTGGCCCTTATTCCCTTTATCCCTTCTAGGCCAGTGAAGGCAGAGCCATCCCTATCCGGACACCAGCACGCATGAGTACTTTGGAGCATTCCATGCTGATGTAGCGGCAGCTGGCTGTGGAGAGGAGGGCAGCACCCCTAGAGGGTGCTAAAAAGTCCAAAAGCTCACGGATGTGCACTCAGCTTATGCAGCTCCCTACTATCATGAAAGCAAGGCTGGCTCTGCCCCTCTCTTTTATACAAACTACCTCTTCTAGGAATATTCCAGAACCGTCATACGCCCCAGGGAGTCTTTCCTATCCCCTGGGGATTCTTCAGGACCCTTACATCCCCTAGGGATGCTGTAGGCCCCTTATACCCCCATAGAGATGTCCCAGGCACCTTACATCCTCTAAGGATGTCTCAGGCCCCTTATATACCCATGGAGATGCCTCAGGCCTTAGATCCCCTAAGGATGGCACAGGCCCCTTACATGCTCTAAAGATGACTGAGGGCCCTTATATGCCCTAGGGATCCCTCAGGCCCCTTATATACCCATAGAGATGCCCCAGGCCTTAGATCCTCTAAGGATGCCTCAAGTCCTTAATATCCCCACAAAGATATCTCAGACTCCTTACATTCCATGGAGATGTCCCAGGCTCCTTACATCCCCTAGGGATGCCTTAGGCCCTTTATACCCCCATAGAGATGTCCTAGGCCCCTTACATGCTCTAAAGATGACTCAGGGCCCTTATATGCCCTAGGGATCCCTCACGCCCCTTATATCCCCTAGAGATGCCTGCTCATACCACACAAGGAGGACCATGTGAAAAGGTCTCGATGCTACTTTTTTAGTTATATTATCAAACCCTTCTACTGGCAACAAGAGTTCTCCCTAACCCCATTTTCCGTCCTATTTCTGCATCTCATCAGCTGCCCTGCCAGCAGCTCCAGAAGGACAAAGATAGAATCTCAGTGGTATTTCACTGTGACGCATCTTCCCATGTGCTTTTTCCCTTCCCTATTTCTGCTTCAGCAAACACTCAGCTCTCATCCTGCCTCTTATTCTGCTTCTCTAGCCCCAGAATGCTGAGCTACTCCCCGGCATGTTTATTAACCTCTCTATGCCACTGTTTCCAAAGTAGAGTGCATATTCTTGACCTGTAGCATTAGGAATCACCCTGGCGAGATCCCAGGGAGCAAGAGACATTGAATAATTGAATATCTCGCTGGGACAGTATCCAGGCTAACAGGACAGGTCAGAACGGAGCACAGAGAGTAAGCAGAGGCAGACGTGATTGTGTGTGCCTGTGACTCTGTGTGTGAGTGTGTGCCAGCTTCTATGTCCGGCAGAACATAGAACGTCTGGGCTGTAAAGGACCTTAGAACAAAGAATGCTAGAGCTCAAAGAGACCTGATTGTAGTCTAATCCAGATCCCTTTTTTAAGAGAAGAAAGTGAGATTCTGAAAATTAGTAACTCAATAAATATTTATCACCACCTACTATGTGCCTGCACTGTGCTACAAAAAGATCAAAAGTCCATCCCAGACCTCACGGAGCTCACAATCTAATAAGGGGGACCATAAGCAAACAACTACGAAAAGGACTTGCCCAAAATAAAATAGTGCTCTTGAGGCAGAGCTGGAATTAGAATCTAGGTCTCTAGGCTCCCAGACTACTTCCATAGAACATCAATGGAGAAATGACCATCCTAGCAAAGTGCGAAGGGACCCCAGACCCCATCAGAAATCAATCATCAAATGTTTATGAGGTGGGTGGTGCAATGGACAGATGCTGGATGTGGGGTCAAATCCTGCCTCAGATGGGACCTTGAATAAGTTGATTAAGAACTGTCTGCCTCAGTGTCCTCATCTGTGAAATGGGGTGAAGAGAAGCACCTACCTCCCATGGATGTTGTGAGGATCAAATGAGACAAAACACATAAAGTGAAAACCCAGAGAGTCCGAGAAAATATCCAGAAAGAGAAGATGGCCAACAGTCATGTGCTACAGAAGTCAAGAAGGGCGAGGGCTGAAAAATGTCAATTCAGCACGGCAGTTAAGAAACTGCTGGTACCTTGGGTGAGGGCAGTTTCAGTGGAATGATCAAGTTGGAAGCCAGATTGCAGAGAGTTTAGGAGAGAGAGAGAGAGGAGAGAATACCGAGGACACACTAAGTGAAGACAGCTTTTCCAAGGAGTTTAGCTAAGAAAGGGAGGAAAGATAAGGGATTTACTAGTGTGCATGTGAGGATCCAGTGAGGGTGTTTTGTTTTGTTTTTTTAAGAAAGGGGAGACTTAGACATATTTACAGACAGCAGGGAAGAAATCAGTAGATAGAGAGACAGTAGGGATGATGAAGGGGGGGGGTATGACTATTTTTTCCTTTTTTTTTTTTGGCTTTTTTTTTGAGGGCAATTGGGGTTAAGAGACTTGCCCAAAGTCACGTGGCTAGTAAGTGTGTCAAGTGTCTGAGGCCGGATTTGAATTCAGGTCCTCCTGACTCCAGGGCTAGTGCTCTATTCACTGTGCCACCCAGCTGCCTCATTTTTTCCCTTTTTTTGGAGGCAAAGTTAAGTGACTTACCCAGGGTCACACAATTAGAAAGTGTCTAAGGCTGGATTTGAACGCAGGTCCTCCTGACTCTAGAGAGCAGGAACAAGGGAGGCAGACTGTCAGAGTAATACAAGGTTGGAGTTGGGTAAGGTGTCATTTGGAATAGGACAAGGGGGCAAGTGATTGAAGAATAAAGGATATTGTAGATTTGATCTGGTTTACCAAGAGGATGAGAATGGGAAAAAGAGGGAATAGAGCCAGAGCAGAGGTGATGGTTGGGGAAAATACTGAGGAACTGAGGTTATTAGAAGTACCAGGGAGGACAAAGAACAAGAGAAGTAAAGGTAGAGGGAGACATGGGAAAATAAAAATTACAACCTGAAAAAGAAAAAGTTTTGGGGGTCTTAAACATGGAAGGATTCTACTTGTGGGTGATGGCAAGATTAAGGGTAGGACCATTCTTGTGTGTAACTTATGTGGAACGGAAATAGCTCCACACACAGTGGTTGAGTGGTTGGGTATATGAAGGATCTGGGAGGTTAGATAGTTGAGGGAACATTGACATGTTTACTGAAATATTCTAGTATGAGGTCAAGAGTTAGGATGAAGAGAGAGACTGTGAACTCACTGAAAAAGGAGGAGAATGTCCTGGGGTCAGCAGATAACAGCTACCAGGAACTGGATTGGATGATAGATTTTGGTTGTGTGAATTTCAAAAGAGAAGAGGCTTCTGAGTCATGATAGTAGAGGGAGAGCTTAGGAGTGGCCATGGGAAACAAGGAGTATGCTGACTCCCTCCCTATAACCAGTGAGTCAGAGGGGATAAGTGAAAGTGCAAACAGTACTAGACAGGGTGGCCAGGGTCATCTGGAAGGAGACAAGACACAGTGAGCACAGAATACAAGAGGAATGAGAGACGAAGTGCTGTAAGAGGAAAGAAAGTTTTTTGGAGCTGGTGTTCCAGAGAACACAGTCAGGACATTCTGGAGTGGGGCATTGGGAGAGGATGGGTAGTATCTGAGGTGTATTGGATGAAGAGGGCATGCAGGTAGAGTTGAGGTGAGGGGTTGTTCTTTAGCAGTAAGGGTTTCTATGTCAACTGAAACACTGTATGCTAAATCAGGCCTCTTTTGGTGATCACAGAATAGAACAGGACTAGAAAAGCCCAGGGCAGTAAGCCTGGCTCCAAGTCTCCACAGGCTGTTACCCTTTCCTCAAGAGCAGAGATGATCACCTCCAGGCCAAGGAAGGATCATTGACAAAAGGTCTACCTGTTCCCAACTAACCTCCCCATCAATCTCACTTTGGGACTAAAATATCACCATTAGATTCCACCATCCATTCATTAATTCATCCATCCATCCATCCATCTATCCATCCATCTATCCATCCAACTAATTATTCATCCATCCACCCACTTATTCATTCACCTATCCATTCATTCATTCATTCATCCATTAATGAATTTATCCATCCATCCATCCATTCATCCATCCATCCATCCATCCATCCATCCATCCATCTATCCAACTATTCATTCATTGATTCATCCATCCACTCATTCATTCATCTATCTATTCATTCATTCATCCATTAATGCGTTCATCCATCCATCCATCCATCCATCCATTCATTCATCAAAAGACTTGCTTTGGATGAAGCCATGCTGCCTCTGCCATTACTGTTTCTATGCCCACTATCTCTCTAAAATCCAAATCTAACCTCATTTCCTCTTTTCTTTGACAAAGTTAATAACCTAATAAAAGATCAAGCAGATGCAATGGAAACAGTTTCTCTAAAAATCTGGCAAGGGATTTGCTAAAGCAACTCACATTAATCTCATATAAAGATGGTGAGATGTGGATGAGACCAGATTACAATTAGATGGGCCACTTAAGTAGCAGGACTCACAGAGTAGACATTGCTGATCTGATGTCAACTGGGAAGGAGGTCTCAAGTATTCTAGGGATCTGTGCTTGGCCTTGCTGTCTTGTTAGCATTTTTATCAGAAACTTGGATAAAAGGAGAGATGACCTTGTTATCAAATTTTCAGATGACATAAAGCTGGGAAGGATAGTCAATGCACTGGATGCCAGAGTCAGTGTTCACAAGGATCCTGAGATCAAATGAGATAATATTTGTGAAATGCTGGGCACAGTGGCGATCACATAGAAGGCGTTTAATAATTGCTTATTCCATCCATATTATCCATCTAGCCATCTTGGCAAATCAGAACACTGAATGGAATCAAAGAAGATGAAATTCAATAGAGATGAATGGGAATGCACTTGGATTTAAAAGACTAACTCTGCAAGTACCAGATGGGAGAAGCATGGTTGGACAGTAGTTTTTCTGAAAGAGATCTGGGAGGTTTTAGTGGGCTGCAAGTTCAACAGGGTCAACAGTGTGACGTGGCAACCAAAAAAATGAATTCAGTTTTTCATTGCCTTAAGAGAGTCATAGCTTCCAGGAGAGTTTAACTGTACTCTCACATGGTCAGATCACATAAGATCAGTATGGTGTTCAGCTCTGAGCACTATAATTTAGAAAATTAGAAAGCACTTTAATAGGGTGACTAGGTGGATAGAGCACCAGCCCTGGAGTCAGGAGGACTTGAGTTCAAAATTAGCCTCAGATACTTGACAGTAACTGTGTGACCTTAGGTAAGTCACTTAACCCCTACTGCTTCATAAACAAAAGGAAAGAAAAGAAAAAAAGTACATGAATACATTTGAGGACATCTAAAGAAGGGTAGGCTATGAAGAATCGTCTCAAGTTCATGCCATAATGAGGATCACTCAGAGATACTATGGGTGGTTAACCTGGACAAGAGAAGACTCAATGAGGAATGGGCAGCTAGATGACTCAGGCGATAGAACACCAGACCTGGAGTCAGGCAGACTCAAGTTCACATATGGCCTCAGACACTGGTTGTATGGCCCTGGGCAAATCACTTAACCCTATTTGCTTCAGTTTTCTCATCTGCAAAATGAACTGGAGAAGGAAACAGCAAAGTGCTAAGAAAATCTCAAATGGGGTCATGAAGAGTCAGATATGACAGGAAGCAGAGGGATTCCTCTCATTGAAGCAGACACTGGTTGACCACTTGCTGGGAATTCTTGTAGGGGAAAACAGTGGGGTAGAGGACAGAAAGCCCCAAACTTGGACCAAGTCAGGAGATCTTGGTTTTGCTCATAGCTCTGCTGCTAACCTTCTCAGTGGCCGTGGCCAAGGCATCAACCTCTCCAAGCCTCAGTATCCTCCCTTGTAAAACAGGGATTATATAATACTTCTACTCCTTAACTCACTGGGTTATTATTTGGAAGCTGTAGCTACTAATTCCAAGTTCCATTTGGATTTCCAAGACAAAGTCATGTGGCCTAGAGGAGTCAGGACAGGCTGCCTGGAGGAGGTGACACTTGGAGGCCTCTAGGATACTTATCAGTCAGCCAGTTAAAAGGTAAGTTTTAGTGGAAATTGGACATAGGAGGCACGAGAAAGAGTGGCTATCAGGTGACTGGAGAGAGAAGGAAGCATATGTAGTCATCCAGAAATGAACCACTTCCCAGAAATCAAAACATTTTGAATCTCCTCTGCCCAAGATAAAATGTCTCCTCTGACTTGGAAGTAGGGCTGCACTGGAGCCGACTTGAACTGAAAGCCCATTGTTAAATTTTCAGTGTGAGCATTTACACCTCGGAAATCAGCCAATGCTACAAATTAGGGATTGATGTGTTATTTTGTCGATTGTCTAGACTTAAGAAAGTGGTGGAGAAAAGCATTAATGATGAAGATTCAGATTGTGTCATGAAGTATAATTTACCCCCCAGAAAATCCAGTGTTAACATTTACCTGCACACCTGTGCTTAGAACCTCAGACGCAGAGATGGTCAGGGGTGGAAAGAACCGTTGACACAGAAAGCTAGAGCTCAGAAGGAACTAACGTATAACCTAGATTGTTAGGAAATAGAATACTAGCCCTTAAAGGGGATTTAGAGACCACTTAATTTACTTGCCTCATACTCATCGATCAATCAATCAACAAGCATTTGTTGTTGCTGTTCAGTCATGTCCGACTCTATGACCCCATTTGGGGTTTTCTTGGCAAAGATACTAGAGTGGTTTGCCATTTCCCTCTCCTGTTCATTTTACAGATGAGGAAACTGAGGCAAACAGGGTTAAGTGACTTGCCCAGGGTCTCACAGCTAGTAAGTGTCTGGGGCCAGATTTAAACCCAGAAAAAGGAGTCTTCATGACTTCATGACAGGCCCAGCACTCTACCCACTGTGCCCCCAGCTGCCTCAATAAGTATTTATTAAAGGGCCAAATTGTGTGCCTATTCCATGCTAGGCACAGGAGGATGCTACTTAGTAAGTCAGTTGATAAACACTTATTAAGGGCCTACTGTGTGCCAGGCACTGTGTCAAGTGCTAGGGGTACACAAAGAGGCAAAGGACAGTCCCTCCCTCTCCACAGTCTAATGGGGGAGACAACAAATAAATATATACAAACCAGGAAAAATGAACAGAGAAAGGCGTTGGAATTAAGACGGGCCAGGAGAGGCTTTCTGTAGGAGATGGGATTTTAGTAGGAAGGTAAGGAAGCCAGGGAAGACAGGAGGCAGAGATGAGGAGGGAGGGCATCACAGGCATGGGAGACAGCCACAGAGAGTGTGGAGCCAAGAGATGGAGTGTCTTCTTTGTGGAGCCCCAAGGAGACCAGTGTCATTGGATTGGAGTATGAGTTGGGGACGAAGGAATAAAAACACTGGAGAGGTAAGAGGGGACTAGGTTATGAAGGGCTTTGAATGCCAAGCAGAAAGACAAAATGAAGCATTTCTTGCCTTTGTGGACATTACATTTGTGAACAACACACTCACTTTTAAGTATATATCAAGGTGATTGAAAATACGAGGTAATTTCGGTGGGGGGAAGGTGTGGCATCAGCTGCTGGGGGACTGAGGAAAGGTGGCCTGATGCACAGAGTGTTGGAGCTGAGTTTGAAGGAAGATAGAGATAGTGAGGAGGGGGATTGGATTCTTGGCATGGGGGGCAGCTTGGTCAAAAGTATGGAGAGAGGAGAAAGAATCCTATGTGTGATGAAGAACAAATAAACCAACTTGGCTAGACTGTCCAGTGCACGAAGGGTTTGAGGTGTAATTAGCTAAGAAATAAAGGTGGGATTCAGGTTGTTAGGACGTTAAATGTCAGAGGACTTTATACTTGAACCTAGGGGCAACAGGGAGCCACTGGAAGTTATTAAGCAGAGGCGTGATTGCTCCAGCTTTAGGAAAATCTCTTCAGAATTTGGGTGGAAAATAGAGGAGGAGAGATCTGAGATTGTTGTTCAGTTGTTTTTCAGTCATGTCTGACTCTTTGTGATCACATTTGGCGTTTTCTTGGCACAGCTATAAATGGTTTGCCATTTTCTTTCTTTTTTTTTTTTTTGCCTTTTGGAGGGGGGAAGGCAGGGCAATTGGGGTTAAGTGACTTGTCCAAGGTCACATGGCTAGTAAAGTATTAAGTGTCTGAGGCTGGATTTGAACTCAGGTCCTTCTGACTCCAGGGCTGGTGCTCTATTCACTGTGCCACCTAGCCTCCCCCTTGCCATTTCCTTTTTACCATTCATTTTACACATGAGGAAACTGAGGTAAACAAGGTTAAGTGACTTGCCCAGGGTCATACAGCTAGTAAGCTTCTCAGGTCAGATTTGAACTCTAGAAGAAGAGTCTTCCTGAATCCATGCTCCTTATTCTATCCATTTCAACACCTCTCTGTGATTTGAGATAGGAAAAGCAATTAAGACTTGGCTTCTACAACAGTTCAGGCAAAAAGTGAGAAGGGCCTGAAGCATGCTGGGGGCTATGTGAGTGGAGAAAAGGAGACAGATGCAAGAGATGTTGCAGAGGAAGCTTTGGCAAGATTTTGTAAGCGATGGGATGGGGGAGACTAGGGACTTGAGATTGATCCAAAGGCTGTAAAGGTAGATGACTGGAACAATGGTGGGGTCCTGGACAGAAAAATGGACAAGCAAAGGCATAACGACCCCCAGGGATGAGGCACCCACCACCTCCCAAGGCAGACATTGAGACCCTCTCATTATTAAAAGTTAGCCTTGCCTTGAGCTGAAATCTGCCTCTCTGCAATCTCTCCTTGTGTCTCTGAGATCACTGTGGCCTGTGATTCCTTTGGCCTCCCTTAACATTGGTGGAAAGACAATGCCTGAAGGCAGAGGTCTGGACTCAATGACCTGAGATCAGTTTGACAGGGGAGCCTTTCATTTCCTGTTAATTTAGCTCTTGATTAACCCTGGCCTTTTGCCTTTCCCAGGAAGCTCTCTGTCTCTCTAAGGAAAGGGTCATGGTCACCTCTAAAAAGGACTCTGACAACTTCACTGAGTGGTGGTGCCAGCAACAAAATACACAAACACCAGAGTTATAGAGGGGCAGAATTCATCAGGAAAGGCTTCTTGGAGGAGGCCAAGAAATTCCCGGAAGTAATATCAAGGGAAGGGGGAGGGACATTGCATGGTAAAAAGAAAATCAGGGTATCAAAGAAGAACAAAATTTTGAAACTACAACAGGGCTTAGAGATCACCTACTCTAACTTTCTCCTGTATTTCCCTTCCAGAGGGAATCCTGCCTTTGACACACACACTATGTGATCCTGGGCAATACTCTAGGCAGCCCTTAATACCCTGCCCTCTTTCCACTTTTCCAGTGTCCTTACATCTGCCTCCCTTACACATATTTGTGAATCATGACACTGGTCTCACTTGCTCAGACAATACACTGCATCTCCAGCCTCCATGCCTTTTCGTTGATTGTCCCCCAATGCCTGGAATGTTCTTCCTCATCTCCACCTCCTGGCTTCCTTCTAATGTTGGCTGAAGTCTCACCTTTGGTAAGAAGGCTTTCTTTGTCCTCCTTAATCCTAGTGCCTTCCCTCCAATTTATCCCATACTCTATCTTGTTCATACCCATGGTTGTTTGCTTGTTGTCTCCCATTAGGTTTGTGAGCTCCTTGAGAGCAGAGGCTGGTTTTTGTTTTTTGTTTTTACTTCCTTTGTATACCCAGAGCTTCCTACAGTGCCCAGAACCTAGCAGGTGCTTAATAAATGTGTGATGACTAACACTGCCAAGTCCACAACCTGCATCAGTGGAGTGAGTTTCACAATGGGAGTTCCCTAAAGTCATGAGATCATGGGTCCTCACCTCCCCAACCCCCTAATAAATAAAAGGAAACAGGCTCAGAAAAGGACTTACTCAAGTTGACATATGGAAGAGGATCAGGAACCCCAAAATATCAAGGGAAGAACCTCTCTCTTCCCCCCTTTCTCTCCCTTCCTCTCCTCCCTTTCTCTCTCTCTCTGTCCATCTCCCTTCTCTTTCCCTTCCTCTCTTGTCTCTGTCTCTCCTTCCCTTTCTTTCTCTCCCCTTTTCCTTTCCCCCCTCTCCTTCTCTCCCTCCCTCCTTCCTTCCTCTCTCCTCCCTCTTCCCCTCTCTTTCTTTCCTCCCTCCCTTCCTCTTTCCTCCCTCTCCCCCCCGCTTTCTCTCTGTCTCTGTCTCTCTGTCCATCTCCCCTCTCTTTCCCTTCCTCTCTGTCTCTGTCTCTCTCTCCCTTTCTCTCCCTATCTTCCTCTCCCCCCTCTCCTTCTCTCTCTCCCTCCTCCCTTCCTCACTCTTCCCTCTCCCTTCCCCCTTTTCTCCCTCTCTTCCCTCCCTCCCTCTTTCTCTCTCTATCTACCTGTCTCACATATACACAGATGTACCACAGTTGCCAAGTCATATTGATATCATGTCTAAGATCTTTTTTTCCATATCCCCTTCCATCACCATAGTTTAGGCCTCACTATTTCCAGCCTTGATTGCTGCAATGACTTCTGTTTGTACTTCTAGGCAGGCTATTCATCTTCCCCATTTGTATGTAAGCTGATGAGTAGGGACTGTCACCTTTTTTTCTTTGTATCCCCAGTACCTAGCACGGTGCCTGACATACAGTAGGCACTTAATAAGTGCTTGTTGATTGATTCTTTTTTGTTGCTGTTGTTTCTTTACTGTTCTCCTTGACTTCAGCCTGATTCAAACCATGTACAGGCATTCTGCAACTGCTGCCTCTGCTTAAGTTGCTATATACCCCAATGGTCCAGCTATTTCTTCTGTCAACCTCATAGTTATTCTTTCATGATCTTAGATGAAGAAGTACTGACCTTGTGAGCTTCAAAAGGTCAGAAAAGTCACTAGAAGTCCAGCTAAGGGAATCCATGACAGAGAAGCTGAAGCCATCACAGCCAAGCCAGGCAAAGAGCCAGCAAGACTCCTAGGTGGGACTTACATGACCTATCCCATTAGTGAGCCCAAAGGGAGCTAAGTGCCATATCCTACATGCAAGGGAGCAATCCCCCCTTGGCTAAGCTAGCAACCACTTTAAATCTGAGTCCACTTTCCCCTGGACCCAAGGTGGTGGAGAGTGGGTTCCTTGTTCCCTATGTCTCTGTGCTTCTGTTCTTGCTATATCTTCTCAGGAAATACCCCTTTGTAAAAAACGAATTGATGCTAATTGTTTATTGATGATATCAAGCATGAATTGAGTGACAAAATGAGTTAAGTAGCCAGCACTGGCAAATGATACCAGGGCAACAATTACTGGTGATTGTTGGGAGGAACACACTGGATGAGGACTCAAGCACAGAGCATTAGAAAAATTACGCCCAAACCTTCAGGGGTACCCCAGACCCTGAAGAGGTAGCCAAACTCTGGAGACTTGACCTGCCAGTTGGAGTTGGGAGAGAGCCTGGAGCCAATAAAGGCTTTTGTATCACTAGTGGCCAGCATGGGGTCCTTCATAAATAATTGTTGACTAAAATTGAATAGAATACAGAATGTTAGCGTTGAAGAGATCTTAGAGGCATATAGTCTCAGAAAGCCAGAAATGGAAGGATTTCAGAAACGGTTTTTCTGAAGTGAACAGGTAACTTCTGCTTAAAGACCTTCAGTGATGGGGAACTCACTAACATGATGTTTACTATGTGCCAAGCACTGTGCTGGGTGCTCTACAATGATGAGGAAACTGAGGCAAACAGAAGTTAAGATTGCCCAGATTCACAAAGCCAGTAAATGTCTGAGGTGGGATCTGAACCCAGGCCTTCCTGCTGCCAAATCCAATACTTTATCCATTTGTACTACCTACTTCATAGGGTTCTTGAGAGAAAAGTACTTTGTCAAGCTTAAAGCACTAGAGAAGTGGGAATTATGATCATGATTGCCCTTTGATGAGGGTGGGGATCATCTGGTTCAGCCTTCTGTCTCCATGTCAGAGTAAAACTCTAGGGTATTTGGACATTGAAAGGGTTTGGAAATGCCTGGAGAATCTCAGTTCACTGGGGCTGCACTGGCTCCTTCCGTTCCCAGTCTTACCCCCAGTGAGACTGCAGCTGGTCTTTGTCAATAAGACCTCCTCCTCCAAGTCCATTACCCAAACTTGCCTGAGGCCCGTGCCTTGGACTGATGCCACATCCCCACCCTTTCTCTGGCCGAAGACCAAATCTGCTCTCAGCCCCTCATGGCTGGATACCACCCTGTCTCATCTCTTTCCCTTTTATGAGTGCCCACGGGCCCCCTGGGGAAGGGTGCACGTCTCTGGTCTCCAGCCCCCACCACACTGGGATCTCTCTTTCCCCTGCATTCTCACAGGGCCAACCGAGGACTATGTTCCTGGCAGTCTGCCCTGGGCAGTTGAGGCTGCTCCTGCTGTTGTCCAAGGAGCAGGTCAAAGGGAGCCTGTGCTGATCATGGGCTGCTCTGGATGGACCCCAGTGACTTTCTATGGACCCTGAGCCTCAATTTCCCTAGCTACAAAATGGCAAGGAGGGGAGAGAAGTATCAGGCTAGATAATCCCAAGAAAGTACAGTAGAGTGAAAAAGAACAGTGTGGTTGGGCTCAGACCCTGAGTTTGAGTCCTTGCTCTATTAACAATCAAGCAAGACCTCAAGCAATTCTGCTCAGTTCTCTGGGTTTCCAGTTTCTTCTCTTTAAAATGAGGAGGTTGGGCTAGATTATCTCTAAAATTCCTTTCGGTTTCAATGTCCTAGAATTTATGTCAGCCTCACCCAGTGGCCAGTGTCTTACGCTCCCTATCTCCCCAGGAAAGGGGCAGAGAAACCTTTTCTCAGAGACATATGCCTCCACCATCCCTGGGAATGAAGCAAGTCCCTTAGTCCAGACCCTTGACTCCACATGGGTTGGGGATTAGAGGGGGGCTGGACTTGATGATCCCAGATGGAGAATACTATGCCCACACCTTTGTTATCCCTAACATGGTGCAGTGGGAAGACTGCTAAACTTGGAGGCAAAGGACTTGAGTTCCAATGCTTTATTCCCTGAGTAATTTCAAACAAATTGCCTCAACTCTCGGCCTCAGTTTCCTTATCTGTCAAATGAGATGATTGGACTGGATGACTTCTTCTGACCCTTCTAGCTGTTCCATTCTATGATTCTAATGTCTAAGTATTTCTGTAGAAGGAGAAACTGAGGATTGATATGAAGGAGGACTTTCTGAGCCATGAATTTATTTGACTGCTGGACAGATGCCCTTCTCCATCTCCCCATTCTTTCTGATTCAATCCTGCTATACCTCCCCTTTCATGGAGAAACTTAGAGAATCCAGAGAATAATCATCAGAGAATCATAGACCTGTGGATTTGGAAGGAACTTTAACATATAGAACAAGGAATGTCAAGAGGGGGAAGGGACCCAAGACCACATCATACTTCTGCCACTTACTACCTGTATGATCTTGGGAAAAACTTTAAATTCTCTGGATCTCAGTGTCCTTTTCTGTAAAATTAGGGACTTGGACTAGATAGGACAGATAGGAACTGGTCTGTGACACTATGATCTTATGTCAGAACTAAAGGGACCTTAGAAGATGGACTGTTAGAGCAGGAAGCAAGCTTAGAGACCATCTAATCTAATGCCTTCATTTTACAGCGAAGGAAACTGAGTTTACAACTCTATCCATTTGTGCAAGCTCTTCTGCCCTGATAAACAATAACTGCCCTCCATATAGCCCTTTTACTTCTTGAAAGCACTTTCCCTTACATATTCTCATTTGAAAGTCATAACAACCCTGGGAGGACAGAAAATCGTGCATAAATCCCATTTTACAGAAAAGGAAACTGAGGCTCAGAGAGCTGAAAAAGCTTGGCTGCTAAGTCAGTGACAAAATCCAGGCCTCCCAAATCCCAGTCGTGGGCACTGAAAAGACCTACCTAACTCATCTTCTAGTTAAAATCTTGGTCCAAGCTCTCCTTCCTCCTCAACAGCCTATCAGTCAATCAACATTTATTAAGCACCTACAGTGTGCCAGGCATTGTGTTAAGCAGCAGGGTACAAAAAGAGGCAAAAGACCGTCCCTGTCTCCTGCCTTCAAGGAGCTCACAATCTAATGAGGGAGAAAACAAGCAAACACATACCTTCCAAACAAGCTATCGAGGAGATAAATAGGAAAATAATTAGCAGAGGGAAAGCACCAGAATCAAGAGGGTTGGAGAAAGGTTTCCTGTAGAAGATGGGATTTAAGCTGAGATGGAGTCCCCTATAACTTACATTTGTAGAAAGAACCTTGGTTTAGGAGTAGAGGTGATGAGTTCTAATCCACCCCTTGCTGCTGACTTGGTAGATAAGCTTTAGGCAATTCCAGACCTTGGTTTCCCCATCTGTAGAATATAGGGGGTTGGGAGGGTACAGGGAAAGAGCACTGTCTCCAGAATCAGAGGTCGGACACTGTGTGACCTTAGGCTAGTCATTGTATTCTCATAGGCTTTAACTTCCTCGGCTGTAAATGTGGGGGAGGGGGAGGAGAGGGGGTGGGGTGGCAGGAGGCACTAGATGGCCTCCGAGGTCCATTCCCGCTCTAGATCTAAAATCCTATCTATATATATAGTTTCCGAGGACCTTTTCCATGTCTAACATTCCAGATTCTATGCTCCAAGCTTCCTCCCAGTAACACCATTCTATGTTCTACCTTCTTAAGGTTTCCCTGTAGCTCTTGTATTCCGACTTCGCACTTCCAATGGAGTAGAAGAATATTCCTAGTTTTGACTGGACCTAGGATTTCCTTCTTATAGGGAACTGTGGACAGGCACTTCCTCTACCAAGCCGAGTCCCACTTTCTTTGCAATTTATAGCTTTAGAGTTGTCTGGGGCATTGTCAGGTTAAGTGATTTGCCCAGGGGTCATCCAGCCAGAGGGTGTCAAGGGTGGGACTCGAATCAATATCTCCCAGACTCTGAGACCAGCACTTTATCTACTTGCGTCAGGCTAGTTCTCAAAAAGAATAAAGGTTTGCAAAGCGCTTTCAGAACATCGGCACTTTTGAACCTCACAAACCCAGTCCCTCTTGGGAACTGCTTCGGGTCTACCCCTTTTCTGCTCTAAACCCGGCCCCGCCCTTATTTCAGCTTGGCTCCTCCGTCCATACCCTCTCTAGCTCACCAAGGATGGGCACGGGACCTCTCTGTCCACCCTCTTCTGATACGGGGCGTCCTGACCCCAAAGCCTGGGCAGGGGATCCTCACGTCCACCCAGCCACAGTCTCCACTGCCTCCCTATGCCAGGCGGGGGAGCCCCGAGGCCAAACCCTGCTAGGGGATAACGGGACGGATGGATGCTCGCTCACTCACTCTCTCCCTCGTTCTCTGGAAGGCTGCAAGGAGACGGCTGAGACCTCAGCGCCCCTGCGGTCCCTCTTCCCCGCCGGTCCGGGGTGTTTCAGTCTCCCGCCGACAGTGTGCCCGTTCCGTCTGTCTCTGAGGCCACTCGTGGAGCCGGAACGGAGCCGGAGCAGGACGTCAGGAGTTTGCTGAGTCTCCCCGGCCCCTTTTGGGCAAAGGCGTCTCCAGCTGGGGGCGAGGAGGCGGGGCGGGGGCTGGTGGGGGGGAGAGGGGGAGGCGCCGCAGTGGGGCTGTCCAGGGAGAGGGCTGGGGGCTGGGAGAGAGCATCCCTCCGGTCTTTATGTGAGCCCATGTACTTGGGAAGGCAAGGTGCGTGCCCCCTGGGTGGGGGACAGGGAACGAGGGAAGGTGGGACGCATGGCGAGAATGCCCCCTGTTGTATGCCAGCCTGCATGAGTGCCCGTGTGCATGCCAATAGTCAATGGTGAAGAAACATTTATTAAACACCTACCATGGCCAGGCACCGTGCTAAGTGCTGGGGAGACAAAGAAAGCCGCCTGTCCCCCTTCAAAAAAGAGTCCTTGCTCTCAAGGAGCTTAAGTCTAATGTAGGCTACAACCTGCAAACAGCGTAGACACATGGTAAGTTGGAGATAGTCATCAGAGGAATGCACTAAGATTAAGGGGGACAGAGAAAGAGTTCTTAAAGAAAGTGATCCTTTAGCTGAGACTTCATGAAAGCCAGCGAGGACAAGAGGGAAAGTATTGTATGCAAGCGGGTCAGTGAAGATGCCTGGGAACTGAGGAATTATCGCCTTCAAGGAACAGCCAGAAGTCAGTGTCATTGGCAGAATAAGTTGGAGTGACTAATGTGTAAGAAAATTGGAAAGTGGGAAGGGGAACTGGGAGTGCAGATTGTGAAGGACTTTGAACCCCAAAGAGAGTTTCATATTTAATACTATACCTGATAGAGAGCCTTTGGAGTTGATTGAATTAAGGGTGTGTGTTCAGACTTTCTCTTAGGAAGATCATTTTGACAACTGAATAGAGGATGCTGAGTAATGGGGAAAGGGAGGCAAGGAGACCACCCACCAGGCTATTGAAATAATCCAGGTGTGAGGTGATGAAAGCCTGCACCAGGCTGGTGACAATGTCAGAGAGCAGAGAGCATATGCTAGTAAACTTAGGAAGGTAAAATCGACAGAACTTGGCAACATAATGAGTGTGGGGGAGGTGAGAAAGGCAGTGCAGGGGCAAGGATGTCTCCTAGGTTGTGAACCTGGGTGATTAGAAGTATGATGGTACCCTTGGTAGTAATAGGGAAATTGGAAAGAGCGAAAGATTTGAACGGAAATATAATGAGTTCATTTTGGGACATACTGAGTTTAAGATGTTTATGGGACATTCAGTTATCTAATAGGCAATTAGAGAGGGAAACTGAAGGTTAAGAGAGAAGTGAGGGCTGGATAAAAAGGATCAGAGACTGTATATTAGCAGTGGTTCTCAATCTTCCTAATGCTGTGACCCTTTAATACAGTTTCTCATGTTGTGGTGACCCCCAACCATAAAATTATTTTCATTGCTACTTCATAACTGTAATTTTGCTACTGTTATGATTCTATCGGATATGCAGGATGTATTTTCATTGTTACAAATTGAACATAACCCACAGGTTGAGAACCACTGGATAGCAACGGTAATTGGATCCATAGGATCTGATGAGATCTCCAAATGAAATAATATAGAGGGAAAAGAAAAGAGGGTCCACAACATTTGGTTTGTATCATGAGCAAGATCCAGCAAAGGGGCCTCAGACACTTGACACACTTACTAGCCGTGTGACTTTGAGCAAGTCTCTTAACCCCAATTGCCCTCCAAAAAGCAAAAAAAAAAAAAAAAAGACCCAGCAAAGGAGACAGAAAGGAGAGGTTAGATAATTAGTAAGGAGAATGAAGTGAAAGCAGTCACAGAAACCTAGTGAGAAGAGAGTATCTAGAAAAAGGGTGACTGACCATGTCAGAGGTTGCAGAGGGTCAAGAAAGCTGAAGATTTGAGGAAAAATCCAAAAAGATTTGGTCATTTAAGAAATCATCTGTAACTTTGGAAAGAGCAGTTTTGGTGGAATGATGAGGTAAGAAGCCAAATTGTAGAAAGTTAAGAAGAGAGTGAGAGAAAGAGAGAGAGAAGTGGAGGCACCCATTGTAGATGATCTTCAGAAGGAGGTTAGCCACAAAAAGGAGGGGAGATATGGGATGATAGCTAGAGGGGAATGGATGGATCAAGGGAGGCTTTTTGAGGATGGGGGAGATATAGGTGTATCTATAGGCAGTAGGGAAGCAGCCAAGAGACAGGAAGAGATTGAAGGTAAGTGAGAGAGTAGGGGTGATAGAGGGAAGGGGCAGAAGATGTTGGAGAAGATAGGTTAGAATGGGATCAGCTATGCATTTAGAGAGGTTTGCCTTAATTTTAACCAGGCAATGGACTTCTAGTCAGGGCACTAGATTTGAAGTCAGGAAGACAGAAGATCTAATCCTGCCTTAGACTATGTGAACCCGGGAAAGTTACCCTCTCTCAAGTTCAGTTTCCTTGGCAGTAAAATGGGAAGAATAGCCACAATGGTTTCTAAGATCCTGTCTGTCCATGATCATCACTGGCCCACAATTGAGGCTTTTCCAGCTTCTAGACTTGGCCAGAGCTTGTGCTAATCTAGGAGCAGACTTTGAGAACCCAGGGCCGCCCACACCTAGATGCTAGAGAATTTTAGTGTTGGCCCAAGGTCACACAAGTGGCAATTATTTAAAGCCAAGTCAAATGTTCTCTTCATGAAGCCTTCCCTTTCTCTAGTAATTACCTCTGTTCCCATCTCACCCAATGCTTTTCTTACCTCCCTAGTGTACTTCTATGTTGTGATATATTATAGTTCTCTGTATTTATATCTCATGGGTTTCTGGAGTGGTACAGTGGAAAGAGCCTTGACTCTGAAGTCAAAGGACCTAGGTTCAGATCTTGCCTCCTCTGTCTATGCTTTAGTTCCCATAAATGTCTTTAATTTCAATGTTTGTTAAATGAAATTATTGAACTCAGGTCTCTGCCTCCTGGTTGGGTTATCTTTCTATAGTACTGCATTGCTTTCTTCACCCTTGCTTATTAGACAATGTCAAGAAAAGCTGTTTGGTTTTTCCTTGGGCTGGAGATCAGACTGGAAGTTGGGGTTTTTCTCACCCTTGCAAGGGCAGCTCTTAGGACAGAATGAAGCTGGAATACAATGTTCCCCTGGCAAGGAAAATATCAGGCTCATCTTATACGAGCTGGCAAAGGCTAATGAGTAATAGCTGAGAGTTTATGAGGCTCACTGTGTGGGGAATAGCCTTGTTTCCATGTGAGATGTTGGAGATAAACTCTGTTTTACCTATTGGACAATCAGGGATGCAACATTAACACAACAACTTGGAATTTTCCTAGGACAAAGCACTCCATACAGGGCTCCATCCATGATCATGAGGTCTCTGCTCCTGAAAAGGTAATGTAGATTCTGAGCCATGTATTAGGGAGATGGGCCACATGGAGCTATCCACACTCTTGGACCCCAATACACAGTTCAGGAAACAATTAATGGTGTTAGGGCTCACTTTGGGACGGGCTGGCTCTTTGCTGGAAGAAAGTTTAGATAAGATCGCCTGACATATTTGATCATCCACCCTTTCTTTGAAGATCTTCACTGAGAGTTACCTCCAGAGGTAGCCCATTGAAGAGCTCTAATTGTTAGCAGACTTTTTCTGATATTAAGTCTAACTTTGCCTCTTTGCAACTTGAACATGTGGCTCCTATTTTTTTCTGTTTCCAAGTAGAATAAGTCTAATCTTGCCATTCAAAGTATTTGAAGATAGCTATTATGTCTGTTCTGATTCTTCTCTTCTTCCAGTAAAACACCTACCCCATTCCTTCAAACAATACACATATTCTTGGATCTCAAGCTGCCAACCTCCTTCATATTCTTTGAACACACCTTTCTCCATGCCTGGAGTGTTATCCTGCCTTACCCTGTGTCCTAGCTTTCTTCAAGTCTTAGTTAACATCTCATCTTCCATAAGAAGCCTTTTCCTCCTTAACCTTAGTGCCTTCTCTCTGAGACTACCCCTCAATTTAGCCTGTCTACATTTTGTTTGTACATAGTCATCTGCATGTTTTCCTCTCCATTGGACTGGGAACTCTTTGAAGGCAGAGACTATTTATTGCCTTTCTTTGAATCCCCAGTTTTAAGCATAGTAGGTGCTTAACAAATATTTTTTAAAATGTGATTTGACTATCAAAAAAGAAATGAAATTAATTTGGTATAATTTACTCTTTTTTAAAAATACTTTTTAAAGCCCCAAAACATGTACAATATTTAATATCTGTCGACCTCCCACCTCCACAAAGAGGTAGGTTCGGAGTATCTTCTCATATCTCTTCATTCAAACCTTGTTTGATCTTTATAATTTTGTTATATTCACTTTTGACTTTTTGGTCCATCATTGTTCTTTCCATTTATGTTTAGTTACTGTGTACATTGTTTTCTTTGCTCTGCTTACTTCACTCTTCATCAGTTCATATAGATCTTTCCATGCTTCTTTGTATTCATTACAAATAATTTCTTATAGCATAGTAATATTCCATTACATTCATGTACCACAATTTGTTTAATCATTCCCCTTTTGATGGACTTCCACTTTATTTTCAAATTTTTAGCTATCACTAAAAATGCTGCTATAAATTTTTCAGACTATTATGGAGATTTTTTTTCTTATTGTTGGCTTCCTTGGGGTATAAGCTCAGTATGGAGTCTCTGGTTCAAAGAATGTAGACATTTTAGTTACTTTATTTGAATAGTTACAAATTGTTTTCCAAAATGGTTATAGCATTCATGGATCCACCAACAATGTATTAGTGCACCTATCTTTCTGTAATCCCTCCAACATGGGCTGTTGCCAATTTTTGCAATTTCTGCACACACAGCATGTGGGGTAGCATGACCTCTTCTTGATGTGGCCATACCAACTCTTTGTAATATTTTTGATTCTTAATGTTCCCTAATCAGACCATTAATAATATGCTCTCGAATTTTGCTAGCATTCAAAGTCAAACTCACTGGTCTTTGGCTTGTAGTACCTTTCTTTCTCTTCTTTTGAAAATCAGGATAATATTTTCCTTCATTCAGTCCATCATGACCTTCTGTTCTCCATGGTCTTTCATTGACACATTGCAGTCATCCCCAACAATTCTTTCATTACTCCAGGATGTAGTTCATTTTGGCCAAGTGACTCTAATTCATCAAGGGCAACCAGATACGCTCTTATTCCAATTTAGCTGGTATGTGGAATGGGTAACATAAAATAAAACTATTGTAAAGGTTGGCAAGAGCCAGGTTATGGAGTGCCAAGCTATGGGGCTTTAGGTGTTAGTGAGCTATGGAAAGTTTTTGAGCAGAGCAGTGACATGGCACTCTAATACCTTACTATGATTAGACTAGGTGGTACAGTGGATAGAGTGCCAGGCATAGAGTCAGGAAAACTTATCTGCACGAGTTCAAATATGGTCTCAGATACTTATTGTGTGACCCTGGGCAAGTCACTTTACCCTGTTTGCCTCAGTTTCCTCATCTGTAAAATAAGCTGGAGAAGGAAACAGCAAACCCCTCTAGTATCTTTACCAAGAAAATCCCAAATAGGATCATGAAGAATTAGACTCAAATGTGGCAACTAGCATAATTACTTTTGTAGCTATTTGAGAGGTAGATTGACAGAGGGAAAGATAAGAGACAGAAAGACTTAACGTTAATAATCTGACAAGAAGCATTGGAGTTCTAAAGTAGGGCCATGGTCATATCCCTGGAGAGAAGGGGATAGGTAAAAGTATGGGCATCCTGGAGGCTCATGAGAGCCAGTTGTTAAATTTTCAGTGTTAGCATTTCCATCTCAAAAACTAGCAAATGCTAAAAATCATGGCTTGCTTTATTGTTTTGTTGATTGTCTAAACTGAACAACATGATGAAGAAAATGTTAATAATGTAGGTTAAATTTTAAAATGTGCTGAGTGTACTTCCCTCTCCATCCCCCAAGCTATTTGTTTAATACCATCATACCCTTAGACAAAAAAGATGTTATGGAACTAGAATCAACAAACCTTGGTAATTGAGTGCATGTGGGGGTTAGGGATAGGGAGCTGTCAAAGCTGATTTAGAGGTTACTAACTTATATGACTTGGAGAATTTTGGTTTCCTTCACAGAAATAAGGAAGCTAATCGTTTTCATTGGAGAAATGTCAAGTTTGGGATGCCCATTTGGATGGAGATAACCAATAGGCAGTTCAGGGGAAAGATGAGAGCTGGGTATGTAAATTTGGGAATCTTCCATTTAGACATGATTAGATGATTGAACCCATGAGAGAAGATGTGTGTGTGTGTGTGTGTGTGTGTGCGCATGTGTGTGTGTGTGACAGAGAGAGACAGACAGACAGAGAGGAGAGAGAAGAGGAGAGAGACAGAGACAGAAAAAGAAACAGAGAAACAGAGAAAGAGAAAGAGATAAGGATGGAGATGAGAGAGAGGGAGAGGGAAAGAGAGAAGAGAAAAGGTAGAGAGAGGAGAGGAGGGAAAGAGACAGAGAGATAGAGAGAAACAGGAACAGAGAGAAGACAGGAGACAAAGAGCTACAGAGAGAAAGAGATAAGGACAGAGACAGAGGAGGGGAGATAAGAGGAAATAGAGAGACAGGGAGAGGGAGAGGGAAGATGGAGGAGGGGGGGAAGAGGAGGAGGAGGAGGAGGGAAGAGAGAAAGACAGACAGATCCTACGAAAGAGCCTTACAAAACAATCACACTTAGGAGGAGGAAGATATACCGATCAAGGAGACTGAGAAGGAGGCAGACAGGTGGAAGAAGCAAGAATCAGAGGAGCAAAATAAAAAGAGATAATTCAAGAAGGAGAGAGTAATTACCAGTTTCAAATGCTGCAGAAAAATCAAGGAGGATCAAGCCTGAGAAAAAACCAGCATTGGGATGAGTAATAGGGTGATCGTTGGCAGCTGTTTCAATAGAGCAGTGCTGTTGGAAGCCAGACTGCAAGGGACAGAAAAGTACATGGGTTACGAGGAAGTAAAAGCAGTGAGCAGACAACTCTTTCTTAGAGTTTAACAGTGAAAGGGAACCGACATACAGTATGAGGAGTTAGCAGGGTCAAAAAAAGGTATTTGAAGGATAGGGGAAGGTCTGAGCATGTTTTTAGGCATCAGGGAGGGAGAATTAAAAGATCAGAGAAAGACAGTGGGACAAAGAGAGACAGGGATAGAGTCAGAGAAAAAGACAGAGAAAGAGAGAAGAAACAGAATAGAATAAGAGAGAGAGAAGAGAGAGGAAAGAGAACAGAGTGAGAGAAGAGAGAGAGGAGAGAAGAGAAAGAGAGGAGAGAAGAAAGAGAAGAAGAGAGAAAGGAGAGGAAAGAGGATAGAGTGAAAGAGAGAAGAGATTGAGAGAAGAGAAAGAGAGAAAGAAGAAAGAAAAGAGAAGAGAGAGGAGAGAGAAAGAGAGAGAAGATAAAGAGGGGGAAAGAGAGAAGAGAGAAAAAAGATAAGAGAGAAGGGAAAAAGAAGAGGGAAGAAGAGAGAGATGAGAAAGAGAGAGGAAAGGAGAAGATAAAGAGAGGGGGAGAGAGAAGAAAGAGGAGAGAGAAGAGAAAAAAGTGAAAAGAGAAAAAGAAGGGGCGGCTAGGTGGTGCAGTGAGTAGAGCACTGGCCCTGGAGTCAGGAGGACCTGAGTTCAAATGTGACCTCAGACGCTTAATGCAAAAATAGCTGTGACCTTGGGCAAGTCACTTAACTCCGACCGCCCTCCAAAA
This sequence comes from Pseudochirops cupreus, assembly GCA_028627135.1. Classification (NCBI taxonomy): domain Eukaryota; kingdom Metazoa; phylum Chordata; class Mammalia; order Diprotodontia; family Pseudocheiridae; genus Pseudochirops; species Pseudochirops cupreus. Next base: position 517,347,823 of record CM053580.1, read on the forward strand.
AAAAATAAAGAAAGAAATGAGAAAAGGAAGAGAGAGAAGAAAGGAGTCACACACACACACACACACACACACACACACACACACACACTCACACCCTGGAAAAAGCTCCCAGAGGAGACAAGAGACAAGAAAGAATGATATTCAGATCGCTAGTAGAGGAATTAGCCTTGCCTAGGAAGGACAAACGCCACCTTATCTTCTAAGCCTTGAACAAAAGGAGAGGAGGAATGAAAGATGTAAAGGGTTTTTGACTCCTGGGGCAGAGAAGGAGGAGAGGGAGCTTAATAAGGCCTTAGTCCTAGTAAGAGAGGAGTTAGGGCCTTTTATGTAGAGATGGCAGGTATTCAGGGCAGGGTGGAGGCCTTCAGCAGAGGGACTGCTGATGTGGGGAGTGTGAAGGGGATTCCATCAGAGACAACATAGGGAGTGCAGTACAGCAGTTAAAGGATGTCAAGGCTTTGTAATGGATCTAAAGCATGTTTTTGTGACTTCAGCCAGTAGCATTCACTGGGCCTTGAATACTAGTGGAGAAAGGTGGTTCAGGGTAGGAGACTAGCAGGGTATGAATAGTGGAAGAGAAAGAGAGCATGGATTCAGCTGTGCAGGCCTCCTAGCATTGTCACCTACTGAACAGCAGAATTCAGATCCTGAAGGGAAGGTGTTGTGAACCAAGGAGTTTGATGAACTAGGAAGCTAGGGTGTAAATCTAGGGCTATCAACCTAAACACTGAAGTCACCCTAGATGAGGGCACCATTTGGGGGTCAAGAGTTGTTGAAAGGGATCAGCTTAGGGATCAGCTAGATGGCTCAGTGGAGAGAGTGCCAGGCCTAGAGTCAGAAGAATCTGAGTTCAAATGTGACCTTAGAAACTTATTAGTTGTGTGACCAAGTCAGTTAACCCTGTTTGCATCAGTGTCCTCATCTATAAAATGAGCTGGAGAAGGAGATAGCAAACCACTCCAGTATCTGCCAAGAAAACCCCAAATGGGATTGTGAAGAGCCAGACATAAATGAAATGACTGAACAACACTTGGCTCAGTGAAGAGTAGGTAGAAAGATACTAAAGTTTTGTTTTTGAAGCTCAAAGAAAGTTAAAGAATCCAGAGCTGGGACCCCAAGGAAATGACGAGCAGAGAGGACAAAGTTGGATACAACTTGGTGAAAAGCAGTTAGTTAAATAAACATTAAGGGCTTCCCGTGTGCCAAGAGCTGTGCTAAGCAAGAGTAATACAAAGAAAGGGAGAAAGAAGTCACTGCTCTAAAGGAACAGTCAGAGAGACAAAAAAAGGGAACATCCAAGGACCTGACCCTGTCTCCAAGCCTTTACTTCATCTCTCCCCATTCCAATAAGGTTTCTTGTGATTCCTTTCTAGTTGATTCAAACCTGTCCCAGAAGGGAAAGGAGTGAGTGGGGAGACGTATGTGTGTGTCCTGTGGAGCCAGAGTAGTCGGAATGACAAATTTAAAAAGAAGCAAAGTATTTTTAAACAGGAAGTGCTCCTGGGGGATGGTATTAACTCTTCTCTGTCAAACATATACCCTCTTAGGCCCAAGATGGCACAAACACCCAGATCAGGAGGCCCTGCCAGGGGAAGAAGAATGGAGGTGGGGTGAGGGAGAAGTACTTAGGCTGTGGGGAGGGGGTTAAGTCCATCTGACTCCTTGATCTCTATCCACCCTTGGCTATCATCGCTCCCTTCCAGGCCTCTCCATCCCCCTACTCTTCCCTCCTCCTCTCCATCCACCTCCTGAACGATCCATTCTCCCAGTCAGAAATTCAAAACCATGATGAGGAACAGGCCGAAGAAAACCGATGGCGGCAACACCCAGAGATTTATGAGTCCAGCTCAGGGAGGGAGGAGAGATCTAACCCTCCTGGAGTCTTCCCCCAGGGAGCTAGAGTTACTGCCCCTCTTGAGATACAGAGACCTGGGCAAAAATTCCAGGCTTAGGGAGGACTGGAGGAGTCAGAGCAAAAAACTTCCCGCTGAGCCCAACCTTTGTATGGAATCTAGACAGAAGAGATTTTTTGAGAAGCCATCCCCTTCCTGTCAGAGCTAATCAGGGACCTCAGAACATAGATCACTGTCCCTCTGGACATTAGTTTCGGGGTCTGTAGGATTATTATCTTTAAGGTAATTTTTTTGGGCATTGTGGATCCATCTCAAAGTCTGGTGAAGCCGATGGACCCATTTTCAGAATCACGTTTTTTAAATTCATAAAACATAACTCGTAAGATTGCAAAGGAAATTAATTCTCTTGAAGTAAAGATGTATTTTTTCCCTATTCAATTTCATAGACACCCTGAAATCCATCCATAGATGGTGGACCTCAGGTTAAGAACAACTGCTCTAAACTTCTCCTAGTGATACTATGTTATCTGAAGTCCCTTCTGGCTCAAAATCAATGATCCTGGAGTCATAGGATGGGATTGGGAAGCCTGGCGCCTGACTGGGTTTAAATTGGTTATTCAGTCCAACCCCTGGGGGAAAGCGGAAAACCTCGATGCTTTTTGTTCCCTTGAAAGAGTCCCTGAAACTGAGTGTGTGTATGTATGTGTGTATATCTATGTCTATTCATCTATCTGTCTGTCTATCTATCTATTTATCTATCAACTATCTATCTATCTTTCTATCATTTATCATCTATCTATCATCTATCTATCTATCTATTATCTATCATCTATCATCTATCTATCTACCTATCTATCATCTATCTAAACATAGCCAATGAGAGAATTTGTTTTGCTTAACTATGTATATTCATATCAAAGACTTTGCTTTTGTTTCTTTTTCAATTGGGAGAGAGGAGGAAGGTGAAAGGGAGAATATTAGATTTTGATTAATTGAAAAAAATAAAATTTTAAAAGAAGAGCCCCCATGAGAGTATCTGTTAGCCTTATTCCCTACCCCCCAGACCAGGCCAGATCATAGCCTTCCAGCCAGCAGAGTCTAAGGTAAGCCAGAACCATGAGTTAAAAAAAACACACACACACATAAAAAATGCTTCCCACATCAGACTCCAGGTCCCCTTTCTTTTCATGCTTCTTCTTCTCAACTGTCCCTTGATGACTGGCTCTCCATGTGTAACTGAAACAAAAATAGATGTATCTGCCATGCAAGGCTGTGGAGGTCAGAGGATTTACAGGCTCAGAGACTCTGAGACTTCAACAAGTCTCCTTGGAGGCCTCATGCTCTTCCTGGCAGTGTCCCAGAGTGCAGTGGATTATAAAGACTGAAAGATGCAGAGTTAGAAGGGATTTTGTAGATTATCTGGTCCAATCCCCTCAGTTTAGGAAATTGAGGCCTGGGGTGAAGGGAGGGATCTGGTGGCTAATGACAGAGCCAGGATAGGAAGTTGTCTGAACAGCCACCCTTGGGCCTCTCAGTAAGTACCCCCTTATTTTAGGCAAGCCCCAGACAAACTTCACTTCTCCACCTATTTCTCAGCCATCTTCTTAACCAGCTGCTTTGTCTTAACCTATGCAACCTTCCCTTTCCCCCACCCGTAGCCCTGAGGGTCTGGAACCACGATGAAATCAACTTTGTCATTACTCCTGAAAGGCATCTGTCAATTCCCATCCCTTTGTCCCCGCTCCCCATCCTTGTAACTCTACAGACCAAAGCATCCCTCCTTTTTTCCCCAGTCTTGGGTGTTTTCATCTCCCCTTAAATGAGAAGGGAAGCTTCTCGAAGGCAGAAACTGTCTTTGCTCTTCTTTTTGTATCTTTAGTACTTAGAACAGCGCTTGGCATATGTTGTGTCTAACCCTTCATGACTCCATTTGGGGGTTCCTTGGCAAAGACACTGGAGTAGTTTGTCACTTCTTTCTCCAGTCCGTTTTATAGATAAGGAAACTGAGGTGCACAGGGTTAAGTGAATTGCAAAGTGAACTGCCCCTTGGCATGGGGTAAGTGCTTAATACTGAGGCAGCTTATGGCTCATTGGAGGAAGACCTGAGTTCAAATCCAGCCTCAGACACTTCCTAGATATGTCACCCTGGGCAAGTCACTCAACCTCTGTTAGTCTGACAAAAAGATCCCCTGGATCCCCTGGAGATGGAAATGACAAACCATTGTAGCATTTTTGTGAAGAAAATCTCATGGACAATATGGTCCATGGGTTCATGAAGGATTAGACATGACTTAAGAACAATAACAAAGTGCTTAGTAAATTCTTTTAAAATTCATTCATCTTTCCATTTCTTCTTCCTTCCTTTTCCCCTCCTTTCCCTTCCTTCCTTTTTCCATTCTCTCTTTCTTTCTCTCTCTCTTTCCCCTCCTCCTTCCCTTCCTTCTTCCCTCCCTCCCTCCTCCCTCCCTTCCTTCCCTTCCTCCTTCATTCTTTCCTTCCTTCCCTCCCTCCCTCCTTCCTTCCTTCCTTCCTTTTTTCCTTCCTTCCTTCCCTATCCAACTTTTCTGATTTCATTTAGTTATAGGCTCTAAGAATGCTTGTGACCTGATTTGCTTCCTAGCTATCTTGATTTCTGATTTAACTAAATATCTTTTGCGTCGTTGGTAGGTCATCCAGCTTGGTATTAGATGAGGGCTTGATAGCTGTGGTTTTGAACAGACGAGGGACCCAAATACACGTCAGGAACCTGGGGGTAGCTGAGAAGGGAGCTGTATTAAACTCAGCTGTATTAAACACTGTGCTAGGCAGAGGGAAGATAGCAGGATGGGATCCCTGTCTTTAAGAAGCTTAGAATGGAGTACAATTCTACCTATAATTCTAGGCACTGTGGAGCACCTAGAGCTTGGTCAGACAGTGAAGACACCAAGGTCATCCACTGCATTCCAGCCATCTCTAGTTGTCTTGACCTTTGTCTTGCCTCTGGATTCCAATGATTCTGGAGAATGAGGCATATGACTTAATAACTCTGTCTCACTTAAATCCAATTTATATGCAAGTCAAAAGACATCACCCACACTGTTTGACCATTTTTATCTCCCTCAAAGCCCTGTGGTGACAGGCAAGTGACAAAGCAGCAGATGTGGCTACAACTGGGAGCTGTAATCACAACTCTACACACTGGCAGCCCAGACTGTAGGGTTGCCTTTTCACTGGTCTGAAGCAGCATGTGGATCAGGCAGCCCCTTGGGTATCTGAGCAGCCTTTTAAGGACTGCACTGCTCACTTCTTCACATGAGGAAGAGTGCCCTAAAATTTGTCTGTTTCACTCAATTGTGCCCTGTTTACTGTGACAGGCAGGGGTCATGGGAGGTGGGGAATCCCACCCTTAGATCAGAAGACAAAAAAATATACAAAAATTTTTGCAAATATTATTCTACTCACTGTTGGTACATGGAATGTGCACATCCTTATGAACAACACAAAATCCTATAGACCTGAAAGATGAACAGCTCTTGTACTCAGCAGGCATTGCTTCTAAATAGCAGCCCCGAATAAAAGAAGGCTGGTGAATGAAGGCCAGCTTACTAAAGTCAGAGCTGGATACATGTTTTTCTGTAGTGGTAGCCAATCAAAGCTATTCTAGTCAAGAAGCTTGTACACCTCCCAAAAGGGATGAATGAAAGCTTATGACAATTGCCACTTATAGGAAAATGCCACACCACCATCATCAGTGCCTATGCTCCCACCATGACAAACCCTGATCAGATCAAAGAAAAAATTCATGAAAGCTAGAGACCCTCATAATCAATGTGCTGAAAGAGGATAAGCATATAATTCAGATGACTTTAATGCAAAGGTAGGCATAGACTACCAGATATGGCAGGGAGTCCTTAGGAGGAATAGAGTCGACAACAGCAATAGCAGTGGTCGCTTACTACTGAGGACTTGTGTGTCTCATGATCTTCTCATCATCAACACTGTCTTCCATTCACCTAAATGCAATAAAACTTTGTGGGTGCACTTTTGCAGCAAACATTACCATTTAATAGACTATGTCATTGTAAAGAGAAGAGACAGACAGGATGTGAGAGTGATGAAGGTGATATACGGCTTGAGTGCTAGACCAATCATAGACTTATCCTCTCTAAGCTAAACATTCGCATTCAGCAAAAGCAGTGGCCCCAAGGCAAGATGACTAACAGAAGATTTAATGTCAACAAATTAAAGCTCTTCTCCAAGACTGAACAGTTTGAAGGAAAAGCTGGGCCAATACAGGTTTGGCAACAGGGGAGCAAAAAAGGAGGGGGTAGCTTTCAGAGATTTGGTGTACTACACTGCATTTACTCATCTAGGCCAGAACATTCACAAATATAAAGATTGGTTTGATTACAATGAAGGGGAAATTTCAGAAGCTGCCCAGTGGAAAAAAAACTGAGAATTCCATAGGATTTACCAGCAAGATAGTTAGTCCATCTCTAAGAAGGCAGCTTTTAACTCCATAGAAAGTAAAGTGCAGGTGAAACTTAGAAAGATACAGGATTCTTGACTCAGCAAGAAAGGAGTTGAAATTCAGTTTTATACTGATAGTAACAATCTAAAGTGCTTTTGTGATATCCTAAAGGCTATTTATGGGTCAGAGACCTATATCTTAACTACTCAGAGCTGATAGAGCCACATTAATTGATGATAAGGACATGATCCTAAATAGACCATCACCAATCAATGCTGAAGTCATTGACTGTTTACCTCAGGTTGGAATCAAGCCCTCTCTAGGTGAACTTACAACTGAAGAAGAGATTTTTGAATGCCATTAGGTTCTTCTGCGGTGAAGCATCTGGTCTTGATTCTATTCTAGCTGAGATTTACAAAGCAGCATGTCTGCTGTTCATACAAAGGCTGACTGAAATTTTCCAAGTTATATGGCAAGAAGAGTTTATCCCACAGTATTGAAAGATGCCTTCATTGTCCATCTTTATAAAGGAAAGGGAAATGGGTTGTCCTGTGACAATCACATTGGGGTCTCTCTCAGTCATTGCTGGCAAGATTCTTGCCAGAGTCCTCCTTACTAGGCTAAGCCTTCACCTGGAAGATGATAATCTACCTGAGAGCTAACGTGACTTCAGAAAGGGCTGAGGAACAGTCACTGTGGTATTTGCTGCCCAACAACTCCAGGAAAAATTCCAGGAACAAAACAGAGGTCTTTATACAATGTTTGTCAATTTGACGAAGGCCTTTGCTACTGTTAGTCATGAGGGTTTGTGGAAGATCATGGCAAAATTTGGTTGCTGGGGGAAGTTCATTAGTATTAATATTGTACACCAGCTTTGTCACAGCATGCCTGTATGGGTTCTGGATGATTGGATGATGCTCTTGGGCTTTCCTGCTCACCAACAGAGTGAAGCAGGGCTATGTACTTACTCCCATGATTTTTAGCATGTTTTCAGCGATGTTGTTAGATGTCTTCAATGAGGATAAATATGGCATCAAGGTCAGCTATCTCACTGATGGTAAACTATTTAACTTGAAAAGGCTACAAGCCAAGACTAAAGTGGAGGGAGAGTTAGTGTGTGATTTTTTTTTTTTGCAAGTGATTGTGTATTCAATGCAACCTCTAAGGCTGAGATGCAACAGAGTATGGATTGATTCTTTGCCACTTGTGTTAATTTCAACCTGAGAATCAGCACCAAGAAAATGGATATTCTTCACCAGCCAGCAATGCACACCATCCGTATGTGGAACCATCAGTTACAGCAAACGGGGAAATTTTGAATGGTAGGTCTATACATTGATGATAAAGTTCATGCACATGTTTCCAGAGATACCTCAGTGTTTGGGAGGTTGGAGAGAAGCGGTATTAGACTGATTAGCAAAGTGAAAGTCTACAGAGCTGTTATGCTGACTTCACTGTTGTATGCCTGTGAAACCTGGACAGTATACCAGTGCCACGTCAGGAAACTGAATTGCTTCCATTTGAATTGTTTTAGGAAGACTCTGAAGATCACATGGCAGGATAAGGTACTAGACACTGAAGTCCTTTCTTGAACTAAACTGCCAAGCATTCAAACTCTACTGCTGAGAGCATAACTCTGATTGACCTGGCCACATTGGTTGAATGCCAGACATATGTTTGCCTAAAAGAGCATTTTACAGAAAATTCATACAAGGCAAGCATGCACACAGAGGTCAGAAGAAATGATACAAGGACACTTTCAAGGTCCCTCTGAAGAACACTGAAATCAGTTGTGAGATGTGGGAGACTCTGGCACAGGACAATCCAGCATGGCATGCCCACATCAAAGAACACACTGCACTCTATAAGTGAAGCAAAATTGCAATACCTCAAAGGAAATGTGAGATGTGCAAATTCAGAGACATCTCCACTCCAAATGCTCATATGAACTATTTGTGCCCAACCTGTGGTAGAACCTTCCAAGCTGGTCTGATCAGCCACAATTGAATGCACTGTACCTTGACTCTAACATAGTACTATCATTTTGGTCCCCTTGAGAATGAAGGACAACAACCAACCAACCTATAATTCTAATATTTTCATATTCTGTTATCCTAAAAGTGTAAGATTATATAATTTCAAGAGTTTGACTCTTTGGTTTTATAATTCAACTTGTATAAGATTCTGCGAGTCTATGAATCTATAATAATAGCTAACACTTTAAGGTTTGCAAAGTGCCTTACAAACATTCTTATTTTTATTCTCGCAACAACTCTGAGAGGTAGGTGCTATTATTATCTCCATTTCACAGATGAGCGAACTGAGATATAAAGGGATCAAGTGACTTACCTAGGGCCGACCAGCTAGTTAGTATCTGGGGCAGGATTTGGACACCACTTGTCCTCAACTAAAAGTCTAGAACTCTATTCATTGCTACCACCTAAGATAAAAATCTTTTTTTTTTTTTTT